>OY821746.1:4135965-4735965 GCA_963682055.1 Primula veris
TCAGGTATGATGTTGCAGTATTTCTATCTTATAGGCCCCTCGAGACTGGTGATACGGTAATTTTAGAGATACCTTATAAGATCATATATTCCAATTGATATATGCTATTGTCTAAGGATATTTTCCCTATCTTAGATGATGTTGCTGTTTCCCAAACATTATTGAGCTTGTTTTGTTCTGTACTTTCTAAGGCATGCATGTTTCGATTTTCGAAATAAAAAAGTATGGTTCCAAATGAACTCTTATTTGCTGCTGTTTCAGGAGGTTCTGACTCGTTTTTCGGGATTAGGACCTGATGAAGATGAATGGATTAATGTTCCTAAGCACGTTAGACAACGGTCTCTTCCATGCGAATCATCAGAATGTGTATTAGTTAATCCAGGAGATCCGATACTTTGTTTTCAGGTGCGCCTTTACTACATGAAATAATGATATCTTTTATATATCTCGTATTTTTTCATGTCTGTTTTTTATTTCCATCATCAGGATGGAAAAGACCAGGCTCTTTACTTTGATGCTCATGTGCTCGATTCACAAAGGCGGAGGCATGATGCCAGAGGTTGCCGTTGTCGGTTCCTGGTCCGCTATGACCATGATCTTTCGGAGGTATGCTGTTGATATTTTTGTATTCTTTTCCAAATACCATTTATATACCATATATGAGTACCATATAAGATATGAAGGTAGTTATTGGTCTTTCTTGTTATCGATCAAATAGTTGTCGACATATCATGCTTTTGTTGTTCACAAGAGTTGAGGTAACTATTGATTGAATATAGGCAATAATGAGTTTCGAAGCAATAGATCACATCAGTCCATTAGTCGTTGGGTCCATCTACTGTTGTCTAATAACCTGGCTTTCCTTTGTTTTAGGAGATTGTGCCTCTACAAAAAGTTTGTCGGAGACCTGAAACTGACTATCGATTGCACCTTCTCAATGCCTCGGACGTAACGGTAAAGAAGCGGGCCGAACATGCGGATGAGACATTTAAACCATCTCCATTTCATGGTAATAACACACCCGACTCTGCAGATATTAAAATACCAAAACCAGAAATTGAGCAGATAGACAGATAACACCGAATACCAATGAGGGGGTTAGAGGGTGCCTCTCTCCTTAGTTTGATTTAGTTACTGAACATAAATTCATAACTATAAGTAACAGTAGCTGATTTTTGCTTTCTTGTTTCCTTGATCAGATTATTTACTGTATATATTTTTTATTCAGTCCACATATATTCATTATTATCTTATTAAATTTTTACATTATTTTTACGGTTTCTGGTACCCTGGACCTATCTTATAGTTGTAAGTTCTAGAAATAATTCATAATCAGTAGTCTCGATAGTTTTGCTTTTTAAAATTGGAGTACACTCATTTACACTAAAACTCTGTACTCCTAATCAATTACTGGCTGGGCGAGACGTTTATTGGTGAATTTAGTTACAAATTACAATATTGGTTACCGGAAGGCAGCTCAATATTCAGTCTTTTATAGTATATTTAACAGAATAAGTAGCTGCCTTTACTTTCCTTTATCTATATGAGAATAACTTTTATCTTGGTGCAGAATTTATCGAAAGCATAATGGATGAAAAGATATTCACTCTTTTCTGGGTGTGAACTTTTATATGGATATGAGTTTCCATTGATTCCATGTTGACAAATTGTTTCACTAAATAAAGCGTGGAATCTTTTGTTGAAGCAACAGCTACTGTATTGGTAATTATCTTCATATTATATGAGAGAGAAGACAGCATGATTCTTGCCGGAATCCATTTCTTAGCATAATATTCATTATTTAAAAAATATGGATAAATTAACAAAAACATACTACTTTTTAAACTAAATTAATAAAAATATATCCAAAATTTTTTCATTATCAAAAACATATCAAACAAATTTAATGCTGTTTATTCTTTTTTTTTTCTCTCTCATCTTACTCTCTCTTTCCTCATTCTTCTCTCTCACCAATTCTTCTCTATATCTTCCTCTCTGATGTTACTTTCTCTCTCATACATTATTCTATGTATCTTTCTTTTATATCTCATTCTATCTCTCTCCGCTCCCCCACCATGAAAACCCGTCACTGACTACCGAACATTTAAATTATATAAACATCCATATACATATAAATACAGATATATACATACGTAATACATAAATATTACACTGGTTGATACCCCATAATATATGAAAAATATATGAAATATATGAAATTAGTGAGATTGTTTTCTATTTATTGAGATATGAGACTATTGTAAATCTTGTGGGTTTCAAGTTGAAAGAGGAGAATCCATATGTACAGTATTGAGAGAAATCCATATGTAGGGTATGAAGTTTTAAAATTAGGGTACGAAATTTTGAAATTAGGGTATGAAGTTTTGAAATTAGGGTATGAAGTTTTAAAATTAGGGTATGAAGTTTTGAAATTAGGATATAAAGTTTTAAAATTAGGGTATGAAGTTTTAAAATCAGTGTATGAACTCTTTTTTAGATATTTGATTGTGATTCAGAAAATTTAAGGTATGAAATTTTAAAATTAGGTTATGACGTTTTATAATTAACATATGAATATTTTGTGAGTTTTTAGTCATTTTTAGAGAAAGCGATGGGTGATTAGCACGTGTTAGAAAGTGGTGCGATTATCGTGTGTTAGAGAGAGATGTGCGATTAGAGAGAGAGAGTTGCGGTTAGAGAGAGAGTTGCGGTTAGAGATAGAGGTTAGATTATGGTTTGATTAGAATTAGAAAAATAATAAATATATATATGTATGTTTTTGATAATTTAAATTATTAGAGTATGTTTTTGATAATTTAAATTATTAGAGTATGTTTTTGTTAATATAATAGAGTTATGATATGTTTTTGTTAATTGCCCATTTAAACAAATATGATGATGAGGAGGAGGAGACCGCTAATGGCGACACGACAACCACTTTCATATTATTTAAATAATACTACCCAATATATATTTGAGATATTGATTTTTAAAAGTAGTGATTATTATCTTGTATATATTTTGATGAAATTTCAGCACCCGCATTATAGAGTCTTAACAACGCCAAAGCATTCGAAAAACCCGACCTCGAAAATGGTTTCCGGCATCGGTTAGCATTTCTAACAACAAGTTGGGAAGTCCATCAACACCTATCTGACTATTTTCATTCTTTTAAAGTGCTGAACCGTAATTGCAAAAATTATTTAAATTTGGTAACTTCCAATCCACATATCAACGGTATTTCCTCTCCATAATGTATCGAACCATCCCGTCCTTGTAGCATCCTCCCTCTCCATCCTCGTAGCTCTAAAACTGAATTTTCAATGCTAAACTACTTCTTCAAACTTTCAAAGCTCATTGTAATTTCCAAGTTAAGCAATGACCGACCCAATCGATAGAATCCGACTAATGTTTCGCCCGCATTCCTCTCCAATGGATCCGCGAATAAAGTACTATACACAAATGTAAAATTCAGTCTTAAAGACTGTACTAGTCGAGAAACACTAATATGAACCCGGTGCACTATAATTAAGGTTGTGCCAACCAATAAAATTTTTTAGTTTTAATTTTGAATTTATTTTAGAGTAGTTATTTTTGGGTTTATTAATATGTGTTGGTTTTTTAGCGTGTGGCGCACCCTAAATTATAGTGTACCGGGTGTACGGTAGTGTTACTCGTACCGGTCTAATTTGTTTCCGAAATGAAATCTATTTGTAATTTATTTTTTGGTTTTTAATCTAATTGGAAAAAATATTTCCATAAACCAACAATATAAAAAATAGGAGTCCAAATCTTCTATCCCTATTCTCTAGCTACTTCCGTTTCCTCTTGCTTATTTTCACTCAAATTTTAAAATTTCACAACTTATACCGTAAATTTATAAACTTTTATATTATATTGCATTCAAATTTTAAAACATTTGAATATAATATTGTTTTAGACAATTTTTTTAATATTCAATGTTTAATTTACATTAATTTATACATTTATTACAAAATAAATTTTGTGTGGAATCTTTTAAAAATAATTATTGCAATGTATTGATACATGTATTATAGTAATTGTATAATTTTTTTCAACTTTTTTAGAATTTTTTTGTAGATAATATAAGCAAAGGGACACGAAAGATAGAGAAATGAGATAAAAGATTTGGAATCTAAAAATAATTGTTCTGGAAACAAATAATTAACTGGTAATTCTTTAAATTAGGCAATTAAATCACATGATTGGAAGCTTCTTCAGCCGTGAACAATTGACTAAGTCAAAGGTCAATTAAATATTGCGCGCCAACGCGTGTAACTCCATTATTTCTGACGCTCACTTTCTATATATATATATATATTATCTGTATCTATCTACTCTATTATCATTTAATTTTTCTATATAACGCTTATATTCAACGCAGTCTTTTTCTCCAAACCATCCTTTTTAATTTCAATCTTATCACTCTCTCTCTCTCTCTAAATATTCATATCTGTATCTAAATATTTAAATATAAGAAATAATATAATGGCGAAAACAAGGAAAGCGGTGGTATTACCAAAATTCGGAGGACCAGAGGTATTTGAGTACCGTGAGGATTTTCCATTACCAGATCTTAAACCTAACCAGGTTTTAATCCGTGCTCGTGCCGCTTCGATTAATCCTATTGATCAGAGGGTATTTTTATTTTCTCCCTTTTTTTTCTTATTTTTTTTTGTTTTGTTATGCTGGATTAGTATTAATATACAAATGTGTTGTATTGTTTTATTTCTCGGTTAATGTCTTAATATAAAATCTGTCTTGTTTGTGTTTGAACATATGTGTCTTATATCTCGGTTTGTGTTCCATTAAGCTCCTATTAATAATAATAGGGTAATTTTCTGCCTTTTTATTCTACTTTAGTTTGTTAGTTTTTGTTATGCTGACTTAAGGCCCGTTTGGTATCGGATTTTTTTGGTTAAAATGCTGTTTTGAAAAAAAAGGTTGTTGAAAAAAGGGCGAGGTTTAGCGTTTGGCACCCCTGAAACTTTTTACTAATAAGTGACTTATAACTTATTCTAATTGAGTTGCGAGTTGTAGATATACAAACACATTCTATTAAAAAGTTTTTATTTTTGAAAAACTTAACGTGAAAAAGCTAAAAAAATCCGCAAATTCGTAGCTTCTCAGTTTTTGAGTCTTTAAATCTAGCTTTTGGGTCAAAAAAGCTAGCTTTTTGACATACCAAACACCCATGATTTTATCAAAAACCTAAAAAAGCTAAGAAAAAAAAGATGTTGCCCAACTTGCTAAACATGGACTTAGGCTTTTAATTATTGTTAGTTTTTGCCAATTTCTAGCTTTGAGAATTTCTGAAGAGTTTGTTTGAACAATTGTATGCCGTTTTATTCTTAGTTTGTTTAGAGTACAATTTACTGTAGGATGTGTTCTATTATTCTCGGCTGATGTATTGATATAATCTGTCTTGTTTAGTTGTTTGTGATGGAACATGTGTGTCACGAGTTATCGGAAGTACTGTTCAATTTTAGGAAAAAAGCAAAAATATATTGGAAGAAATATAGAATTAAATTATAGTCAGTGTCTTAATCTAAACTGTTTCGTTTGTGGTGGAATGTATGAGTCAGAAACAATCGAAAGTACTGGTCAATTTTAGGGAAAAGCAAATATATTGGGAAAAAGTGCCGAATTAAATATTATAGGTAATGTTTAATTTAAGCTGTTTCGTTTAACGATGGAACGTATTAGTCGTTAATAATCGATCATACTGGTCAGTTTTAGGGGGGAGAAGCAAATATATTTGTAATTGAATTATAGCTTATGTCGTTAATAATCGAACATAAGTGTCGAATTGAATTATAGCTTATGTCTTACATATATATTGTCTCGTTTATGATGGAAGATATGAGTCACAAATAATCGAAAAAACTGGTCAAAGGGGGGAAAGCAAATATATTGAAAAATAAGTATCGAATTAAATTATAGTTAACGTCTTACATATGTATTGTCTCGTTTATGAGGGAAGATATGAGTCACAAATAATCGAAAATACTAGCCAATTTTTAGGGGAAAAGCAAAAATGTTAAAATATAAATGTCGAATTGAATTAAAGACCAGTAGTGTGAAAGAATATAGTATGTAATGAATTTGTTTATCTTTCACTGTAATCCTTCAGGTAAAATAGTATTACAGGATGAACTTGGAGTCATAACAAAAATTGGTTCATACACAATAAAAAGAACTATCGGAGTCATAAAATTTAATAGGATAACACACTTCCAATTAAATCGATAACCAAGTTAAATGTGTATCCTATAGATAGATCTAGTAGTGGAACTGTGGTATCAGTTTTGAGTACATTAACATCTCGAATCATGGATAATTGAAAGTCATCTTGAGAGCTTTGTAATAAATAATTCTAATGATAATTGAGATTGAATTACTAAATAGATTTAGTAGTGAAACTCTGATATCAGTTTTTGAGTACTTTTAACAATTCGAATCACAGATGATTGAAAGTCATCTGGAGAGCTATCTAATAAACAATCCTAATGATAATTGAAATTGAATTACTAACTTTTTTGCAAGTGACAAATGATCACTTCTTAGTAAATAAATAAGCAATAATTATATCGATATCGATATATATTATATTATATAGTAATAGTATACTTCATTTTTATTATATATAGAATTGTACATATGAGATATCTCAACATGTATGCGCTGATTAGTTTTTCATAATTAATTAATTAATTAAGACAGTGTGTGACGTAATTTGATACTTTTTAATACTAAAGTAGATGAACCAGGATGCTACAATCTAATCTTTTTGACACTTTAAAGCATGCTAACAGTGGGTGTGATCAAAGTAGTCTTCTAGTGTTTGCCTATAGTAGTGTAAAGTCAAAAGTTAGTTAATGTGTTTGGTAGGCTTTTGTTGTCCAAAAAATGAATTTAAGAGTGTATGTGAAGAAAATTTGGTTTATCTTATCCACAATCTTACCTGGACTGACTGTGATACTTGCTGTTTTTTAGTACTATTAGTATTTTTCTAAGAATTCTGTAAATAAAAAAGTAAGACTATATGAGACATTGTCTCATGTGAATCATGGAATTCTGTTAAAATTCACTAGTGGTTAAATGAAGTAAAAGGTAGTGATGAAAGCATACGGCACTAGGCAATTAATTCATAAGCTTAAGACTCTTAATAAGTACTCCCTCCGTTCCTATTTAATTGTGCATTACGAAATTACGAGCAATTTTAACCGATAAAGAACTTGTATCAAAATTGTCAGAATAAAAAATTTCAAAAGTTGATCATATAGTTCAAATGTTAAATTTTATAATTAGATTTAAAAAAAATTCATTTCGATAATTTTGATACAATTTATAAACCGGTCAAAATTGCACGTAGTTTCGTAATGGACAATTAAATGGGAACGGAAGGAGTAGTTGATTTACTGATTTTCCTAAAAGATTATGTTATGAAGGATTGGGATTTTACAATAACATATGTAACTAATATGGACCCTTACTAGTATGACGTGTATGAGTCCTGACTTGTCCTGATCATCCAAGACCTTTAACGTAGTATAATTATATGTACAATGCATTATTCCTGGGAGAGTTGCATCTGGATCATTCATCTATGTGGAAATATTTTCTTTAAATTAAGGTTTACTTAATTCTTAACATCCACCTAAAAGGGGTCCCACCAGACAGTTGACTTTTATTTGAGTGTTCTTGAATAATTGTTCATTTTTGCGGTTTAAAATTGGTTCTATGTTATCACCAAATAAATTGAACTAGGCATATGTTAACTTTATAGAGAACTTTTTAACATTGTAATTTTGCAATCAACTTTAATATTTGATTCTGTTCTAGATTAGAATGATCTCTTTCCAAACTTGTTTTTTATGCAAGTTTACAAGTTCCACATCAGGAAATGGTCATGGTTTCAAAATTTTAAATAATAGAATATTTGTAAAAACACCGGTTGATAATTGACCCAGTCCAAGTCTACTGTTTCAATTTTCACCCGCTCCAATGCGTACTCTCTCCTATATATATTTTTACCCGTTCCAATGCGTACTCCAGGCTGCGTTTGCTAGCATTAAGTGTATGGTTACTAGTTTGGACGTAAATCGAGTTAAAGTGGTTCAAAAGTTCGCGGGAACCTTAGGATTTTATGGTTTTGTTTTTGGTTTCAATTTCAATATTAATCTTGGAAAAGTGAAAATACCTTGGAGCTTGATAGTGATGAAGTGTTATTTGGTCATTTGATCAATTTGTTTATATTTTGTGACAAATTTTATTTGCTCTACTTTGTTTTATTTATTTATTTATTAATATGCTGCCTCCAACTGCGCCATACAAAGTTTAAGAACCTTTTCTTTTAAAGTTGATGCCCGTGTTAGGGGGAGAGTGGCACTTGTCTATTATTTTACTAATTCTTTTTAGTTTGGCTATACTCTTGAGTGTTATTTGGGGAGTGTTAATCTTACAGACTTATACAGTCTGTTTCGATTCATAAATATGAATCGGCTTAATACGTATTTAACTACACAGTATTTGATTTGATCTATTTTTATTTCTCCAGATACGATCAGGCTATGGCAAAGCCTTCTTTAGTTTGCGTTTGCCATTCATTTTGGGCCGCGATTGTAGTGGTGAAGTTGCAGCCATTGGATCTGCCGTAAAGTCAGTAAGGGTAGGACAAGAAGTGTTTGGTGCAGCACCTCCAAACCCTAGGGGTTCGATGGCAGGGACTTATACAGACCATGTAATTCTCGCAGAAGATGAAGTTGCTCTCAAGCCAGCATCACTATCACATGTGGTTCGTTTCTATCTTTAATTTTGTGATTATAACTACTATATACTTCAAGTAAATCTAGAATTCACAATGAACAGTATATGCCCATGAGGACCTAAAGTGGTAGCTAGTGAAATATCTTGATTTCTGTGATGGACCATATCAAGACGTCTTAGTCTACTTGCGTGATCTTATATTTTTAGATCGTAAATTGTTTTTCTTGATATTGAAGATTACATGACCAGTTTACACTAATAGCATCAAGTTGCTATGAAAAATGAGATTTCTTTGTTGTTCATTATAAATTTTGTTGTGTCCTAAATCACAGTCTCATTGACCTTGTCTTTTTCTCGTTATTATTCAGGAAGCCGCAGCAATTCCTTTTGCTTCCATGACCGCATGGTGTGCTATAAAGGCCACTGCTGGGTTAACAAAAGGGTATGCTTTCTGCTTAGATCGATTGAAGTAACTATAACACTCCGACCCCCGGGTCTTTAAATAAGTTCACTTCCAGGAACAAAGATTTTGTATGGTCCCCTTTTCATTTTTTCCCTGTTTGGTTATTTGATTGAATTTGATGTATCTGTCATTTGTAATTCAGACAAAGCCTGTTGGTGTTTGGTGGCGGAGGTGCTGTTGGTCTTGCAGCTATTCATCTTGCAGTTGCTTCAGGTTGTCAAGTCACCGCTACATGTGGGAGTGGAAGTGTTGATCGTGTTCAAAAAGCCGGTGCCAAGGCTGTGAATTATTCTACTCAGGTATCAACTGTTTGCATTATAGGCTATTGTTATACTATTACTCAATTTTATTTTATTTTGTAATCAATACTATTACTCAATTATTTGTTACATAAGTGAAAAAATGTTTTTAGATGGCCATGCAAGTAAAATCTGTTATGGAGTGATATTGTTTTCTTGTTTTTGTTTCATTCCCCCACATAGAATCTCAAATAGTCATACAAGTAATGATCAATAAAGCTAACTATCCTGTTTTGCTTATTTTCATTTTTCCTGTGCAGGACGTTGAATCAACCCTAAAAGGGCAGAAATTTAATGTTGTATTTGATACTATGGGTGGAACAGATACAGAAAGAATAGGCGTCGATCTTGCAGCAAAAGGTGGACACTTTTTAACAGTTGTGGTAAGAGATTTTCATCCATCCTAATCCCACTTCTGTATATAAGAAAATGTAATCTGATGCTTCCTTTGCTGCTAGCAACCCTGAAAAAAAGCTCAAAAATTAAAATGTTTCCCTCTCTTTTCCCTGCAGGGGAAATTACTATCATCCACCGATGAGAGTGGGTTAGTTCTGGGACTCGCAAAGGGTGGCGGCCTTTTGTTTAAGAAAAAGCTTCAGTACAAAGCTTCCCGTGGAATAGGTAAACGGCTTATTTATATGTATAATTGCTGTTTATCTGTAAGCTATAAATACCTTTTGGCAGAATCATTTAAAAACGAACCATTTTCTGATCTGGATTTTTTTCCTATTGCAGGATACTCTTGGGTTATTATGAGCTCAAATAAGGAAGGTATGGAGGAGATTCGTAGGCTAGTTGAGGCTGGAACACTAAGAATTCCAGTGGATAAGACTTATCCACTTGCTCAAACTAAAGAAGCTCATGAGGCCAAAGAAAAGGGTATAGTCCGTGGTAAAATCGTGCTTGTAATGGACTAAATGAAGAGGAAATTCACTACTCGAATTTGATAGCCCAAAACCAGAATCATCTTTCTTTTTCTTGTTTGTTATCTGTTTGTCCTTGCATATGGTTCTACTTGTTTCTGTGGAAAATGTTTCCTGCAGGAAAATTTATTCATCGAGAGAAATGGAACCTAATATTGTGTACTTTGTAGTTGGGAGTTCCCGAAGGCTTGAATAAGTTTTCATATGTTTGAGTGTTTACTGTAAGTTTTTTTTTTTTTTTTTTAAACAGTTTACTCTGTAACTATGTTTTGGTGTCGGAAGTTTTAAGTTGTGTACATTTTGATCTTACTTTATGTATAAAACAGTTCCTTGAATATCAGCATGAGCTTTTCATGAAGGCGATTATACAGTATTATAAAATATGAGTTGGTTTCACTTTTAGCTATTGTTATATGGATGTTTGCGTGGCACAGGTATTAACATTTGTAAATTAGGATCTAGAGGAATTGCTTTTCCTACAATTTGAACACTTTTAACTGCTTATGCTTTCAGATTTTTTCTGAATACGAGATTATGTTCCGACTCGATGAATGCAGGTACCCTTGAAGAAAATTGAATTAGACAAACCTCAACTATTACGAAATTTAGATGAATTCTATTTCTGTCGAGTTCAAATTCCAAAAAGCAGTCTGAAATTTTCTCCACATTTCATACATGACTGTTCCAATCTAAAGATTACACTTTAACTTGGAACAAGCATACAGCTATTGCATTGAAGTTTAGCTGGCAAAGCTTGGCTCTGGTTATAGTTGGTCTTATTCTTTTAAGCCCAGTTTCTCTTTTATCTATTTGCTTATAGTCTAGATGGTCTATGGTGCCATCACCTTCAATGCTCAGCATTTCTACTTTTCCGGCTTGAAGAAGCTAAAACTTTTATTTATATATAATAAAAAAAACTAAAGCTTTAAGGTGCAATTCGGGGATAAGCCTTTTTTTATTTTTCAGAAACCTAAATAAATACAGCTTGTTTGCTTAAAAGCTTCAACTAAACATCAGTTTTAGACTTTTAGATCTTGTTTGTTGCCTGTACATAATTAATATTTCATTAGGATTAATATTTACAAACCTAGTCAACAACTCAGCATGTAGGTGTAATAAAATAATAATAAATGAAATCAAATAAGGTACCCACATCTAAGGCATGTGCGTTGTGACAAGAACAAACAAATATAGTTACAGTCTTACAGAAGAATCAAATACCAAGTGATTGCAAGACAACATAATTAAATAGACTACAGTCAGTACAGAGGCTGGCCCTTTGTGACATCTGTTGATTGAATAATTTCTGGAATAAGGAAATACATAGATTGTGTAAGTTGTAACATGTCAGAGTTAGACAATTAGACAAAACTTTGTACTAAACTTAACTTTAAATCATCAAGATGGTGTGTTTTTGTAGTTATTCTTACAACTTTCAATTTTATAGTAATTTGTCATGTCAGTTACTCAGTAGTCTAGGTCCTCAATATTTTTCACAGAGATACAAAATGGAAGGTTGTCTCAGTTCAATATACCATATATGTGTACAGAGTTTGATCTGCAAACAAATAAGATCATAAAATGATGATAAAAAGGTTTTTCATGATTCATAAACCCATTGCCCATATGGAAGTGTGTGAGTTCTTAAATTGATACCAATATACAAAAAGGTTTTTCATGATCTGTCTTCCATTTATGCTATGGTGAGATTAAGGTAACAATGTATTGGAACGATTTTCATTATTAGAAATTTAGAATCCATGCTTTCTGTTCCATATTTACTAATCTGGAGGTTATATTTCTCGTATCATACTGCCATACTTGTAAGTTATTTTTCAAGACATGGAGACAAGAGATGGTGAAACTGAATACCTTTCTTGCTTTTTGTATAAGTCGATACTCGTTAGGAGGTTGTACATCGACTTCTTTTTCTTTCTTGGAAAGGGAGTTCTAAATTGAATTATAATCCTTCTCCTATTGTCTTTTCTTCTGTATTTCATCTCTCTTAATTATTTCATTTTCATTTTCATTTTCTTAACATATCTTTGAAGGGTATATTTCCTTTCGCAAGCAGAAGCAACACATACCATTCTTTTGCAACTTTAAAATCTAAACAAATGTTAATGTCAACAATATTTTTACTTTTTGAAATTGTTCTCGTGTCAATGATGCTAAAGTACTAAGAGCGCAAACTTCTAAATGGAAGACAATATCACTTGGAGTACCTCAAGTACATTGTGAATTAATTGAGCAGTCTTTATTAGTCTTATCAGATATCCATGCAAACAAAGAACAGTTATTGATTAACCTGACATTTTTCACATGACAGAACAAATAATTTAAATAAAGGACATTAATTTACTGAAACATACACTTGTATCCAACTCCACCGTTAGCTATCGACTCGTGTGGGTTAACTTTAGCTCGGCTTTAACGCACATTAGCTGCCACTGATCGGGCCCAAAACTTTATCTGGGCCTTCATATCTTCAGCAGATGATCTCTCGCTATACTCAACTCTCTGTTTCTCTTGAAAACAAGGAATCATAATGGGGTTTATATACTTATTCTCAAAATTATAGCATGTTTCCTTGGGTTCTTCAACTTGTAGGAATTTAACATCACTCATACTCCTTGTCAGCTTGCTTTGCACTTTAACGCTTTGGTTTCTCGGTTCCGAAAAAGCCTTAATTTCACTAGTTTCTGGTAAGGATTTTGTCTGTGGGCGATACTTGGGAGCACTTGAACATTGTTTGATCACCTACAGTTCATACAAAGAACAATAATTAGACTCAACCAACTGTATTCGTAAACAAAGTACCTGCGATTTGATCATATTTTATAGTTTTTATAGTGAGATGTTAGCTACTTTAATCCAGAATATAATAATTACTATACATGAAAAGATCATGTGTAGGTAAAGGAGGCCTAAGCTATAGGCGTAATTAGCCGTGTCATGTTCCTAAGGATATTCATGAATCACTTAATTCCCTTTAACCTATGTGATTTAGAGAATTCCTTTTTTTTTTTTTTTTAAATGTAAAATATATTGGAGTAATTGTGCTTAAATGGCAACTCATCCGATGAGAAAAAATAGGTCCTGTCACTCCTGCACAGACAAGCAACCTAAACAAAATTCCAAAACAAGTATTTGAAAGCTAGATATAGATAAACTCTAGGACTATAGTTACAAATATATAGCCCATATGCACAAACCCTCACAAACTATGTGATCTAGGAAAATTTACTTGTAATTACTTAGTTAAAAATTTGAGTAATATTTTTACCTTAGTGTTGTGCTTGGGAGGTAAGTCCTCTGATGACCTAAGAGATGCTTGCCTAATCAATCTACTTAGGCTAAACTCACTTTCGACATCTTCATCTCTCCCGATACTAGGCAGGGGTAGAGACGGGGCTCGGTTCAAGCTCATCTTCGACTTTCTTAACCCGCTCTTTCCCTTACTTCCCGAACCGGTCTCTCTCTCGTCCCCTCTCTTTTCTCTCCCCAAGGATGGAGTCAAACAAGGTGCTCTCACCAAGCTATTCCTTTTTGTTTGAGATATCTTTTCATTCTCCATAGAAGAAGGGGTAGGATCAGAGTAACTCCTTAACATGGTTTTGGTATTTGTTGTTTTCTTGTCAAGCAAATTTCCAAAGAACCAACTTTCTTCTAAGAGATCATCTGCCTGTGTTTTTTCACTTTTGGTTCTTGAAAAAGACTTGAGTGATGGTCTTTCTTCTTTGTGATCCATAACTTGAAACTATTTTTTCTGCTCACCAATTTAGATAGGATTTTGTTCACTTGTATATATATATACACTACAGTATATATATGTGTGAATAGATATGTATGTACATAATCTTGTTACCTGTTATTATCAAGCTGTCTTTAGTCAGGCCAGGGTATCCAATCAGGGTTAGTCATCATGTGCTTCAGGTCTGGTTGTTACTTGCACATCTTTATTATTTTTTATGTGGAGATGAGACCATGTAATGTGAATGATTGGTGCTCATACGTACATATTTTCATAAAATACTCGAACATTAGCCTGACTTCAATAATGTACTTAGATGCACCCACATGCATTGATGCACCGTGATATATTGCACTTGTTCAATTTCAGTAAAATTTTCAATTTATAGGTTCATTCGTATCAAAGTGTAGCTAATAATGTTCAGCAGGAGGAAGAAATACTTGACAGAAAAGAAAATTTAAAGTGAAAAAAATATGTTATCAACAGCTTGCATGTAATTAATCTCTACGCACCAAATAAAGAGTATAGACTTTAATGGTTCTCATTGTGCAGCTCATATTGCTTGTCATATGTATACTTTTTTTGTAATCGTAGCACCACTTGACTCGATTCGTTTCTGATAATTCGCCTGAGAAATGAGGAAATTGCATGCAATTATTGTATGACTTGTAGAACTCAGCCTGGGAACGTAAATATTAATTTATGTAATGTAACTTCATTTTCTGATGATTAGAACACTTTGAGCACCACTAGGCACCAAACAATCATTAGGGAATTGAAAACAGATAAAGCTAGATTAGTTCATTCAAAAGATGTATCCTTTTATTGTCTTATTATTTGAAGGAAATCAAATCATTGCCCGGATTCCAGCTAGCTCTTTAACAACTCTATCATTATATGCATAAGAATTGTGAGATAAAATTTTAGGGCTTGTTTGCTTGAGCCTTTTCAATAAACAAGTTAGGCGACTTATTGCAGGAAAAGATGATGTAATTTATTTTTTAGTACTAAATCTAAAAGAACTGAGTTTTTATACTGAGCAACCAATTTAACTTATGAATCGATAACTAATGAGTTTAAATTTGCAACCAAACCAACTTGTGAATATATGATAGTACTGATTTAGATAAGAAAGTAGGTGCATTAACTTTGTAACAAAAATACAAGAGATAGTTGAGGGGGGATCAATTACTTTGGTTGGGAGACTTGACTTGGCATTGCCAGCACACCCATGTGATACTTGCATAGTTTATATTAAGATGCATCAAGTTACGTAATGAATGTAACAATTATACTTTATATAAGCATCATTTTCATGATTAATTTTTTTAAAAAGCATCACTTTCGTAAATTGTTTTTGTGACAGCTAATGGTAGATGTGCCTCTCAGATATCCAGATAAAATAAATCAAACAAAAATAGCATGTGATATTGTTTTTAAAATATTTATTGTTATGCCTAAAGACAAATTCTGCTTTACTACTCTTACTAAAGTTTTAATATTAAAAATAAAGTTATTTATTCTGTCAATTAACGGGATATGTCAGCAGCTTCTTCCATAGACCGATCAATGGACATGTACTGGTACTTCTATCTTCCTATAACTAGGCTCGGTCAAAAAGGCGCACCGAAGAGTGCACCAATTAAACTTAGCAGAGCCGGTTTGGTTTGGTTTGGTCTATATATGAAACATAACCGAATAAGAATATGAGAGGTTCGGTCTTATAAGCTTTACCAGCTCTTGGACGGGACATCAAATCGAACGATCTAGGGTGTATAGGCCTAAATTCAATCAAACAAAATGGGGGCTAGGCCTTTTTATAACTATCAATTTAGAAAGATGACAATTGGTTGCATTAATTAGAAGTGGGGGGCTAGGCTATGAAGGTGTTACTTTTCAAATTACGTTAAATTTTGGACCCTTTTTCTCAAGCTATTTAAGTTTTCGACTAATTCCATAATAACCACGTAAAAAAAAATATTTATAGCAAAAATCATAGATAAAAAACAGAAACTTGGGAAAGTCAAAAAGTTAATAAAAAAAACTCGAAAAATGGCCAAAAAAAACTCGATCAGCATGCACATGCGTACCTTGTAATTTTTGTCATTTTGTGGAAACCTTTTTAAAATTTTCCAAAAAGCAAATCCATCCAAAGACCACCGTTTGATGGGTTCAAAATTATTATATTTTATGTTTTTTTATATGTATTTGTAAAAAAAATAAAAAAAATCCCAGAATTACAAAATCACTAAACACAAGTCTGGAAAAAGCAAAACGTTTTAAAAATTCAGGAAAGCCAAAAAGTTAAAAAAAAACGAAATAAATGGCAAAAGCTTTGAAAATCCAAAATAAAATAAAGGCTAAAAAAAGTTGGAAAACGAATAGGTAAAGAAAACTTAAGAATAGTGGTTCGAAATACACAATATTTTAATCAGAGTATTTTTAAAAAAAAAACGATAAAAAAGAAAAAAAAAAAAAAGACACTCAAGATATTAGTTTTTTTTTTTTTTTGGAAAACACCGAGATAAACACAAAAATGTAAAAAAGTGATTAAAATTAGACAATTGTTTTATTAGAGTTTTTCAAAAATTGTCTAAAAAATAAGATATATGTAAAATACCCAATAAATACAAAAAATTCATTACATCCTTTTAGAAAAAAATTCTAATGAATACAAAGGACACAAAAAGTAATCTAAAAAGTTTTAAGAGCCTTTTTTGAACACTCGAATTTTGTATTCTATCCGTCTTAGTTTAATAAGAAGTTTGATAAATTTGCAATATCAAAATTAGTACACTTGAACCTCCGCCCCAATTTAATAGGAACTTTGGTAATTTTGTAATACAAAATTGATACACTTAAAATGTCGATATTGTAAATTTCAAAAGTTATACACATAGTTAACATGCTTAATTTTATGAATTACTTTTAAAATTTACAATTCCAACTTAAGTGTACCAATTTTGCATTGCTAAATTATTATCAAACTTACTTTTAAACGGGGACGGAAGGAGTAATAGAATATCTTTACGAATTTTCTTAAAAATAATATATAATAATATTTTTTAACATATTGTGTAATTTTACTTCTTAAAAATAGTAATATGTGCGTGGTAATTTTTTTTACTAGCAAATATTTTACAGGTATGATTAACGATATGCGGTTGCTATCTACAACATGCTATTTAAAGGGGGTTGTATTTTAAATTTCTTTATAGAAAAAATAGTAATTTCTTAAAATATAGGGATGCGTGTAACAATCCGGATTTTTACAGGAAAATATCGATGTAAACAGAAAGTATTGTCCCCACATCGGATAGATATGTGAATAGCTATATGATATATAAGTTAATTAAACCCTCATTACTATCACCAATGCCTTTTAAAACCGTGCGGCCCGAGAAATGATAGCGCTAAAGCGAACAGTATTGATGTTAGTAAGCAGATGGTGGCGGTCTGATCGGAGGACCGGATCGTTACAATACGAGTGCATCCTTTGTCTAATAAGGGATCCGTCCATTAGTTGAGTTTTTTATTTTTTTCCCTTTGGCGTCGTGGAATCTGGGGCGGTTGCCGCTACTAGCTCTCTTTAGAGCTACTCCTGAGTTTGAATAAGTAAAAGAAATGATCAACATGTTTGAATACTGGTGAAACTATAATGGGATTCATGCTTATCACATTATTGAAGTGCAACTTGGACGATGATCATGGTGCTAGAAACGAGAATGGATAACTAGTATTAAACTTGCCATGTATACATTTTATTGTTGAATCATGGTTAACCCATCAGTTCATACTTCGTATTCAACCGGTGATTCAAATTCAAAGGCATGCATGCAGCCAAATTTTATCATCATTTTATGGATGAATCTAGAATAAGCCTTTCAAGTAGGGGTGAACTTTTCTACGGATTTGTACCAACCGAATCAAATAATTTGGTATCGAAAGTTCAGTATATCGAATTTTCGGTACAGTACAATCAAAACAAACTTTAAAAGTTGGTTCGTTTTCGGTATCCATTTCGTATGTTTGGTATAATACCGAACCGAACCAAATATTAAAATTATCAAATATATAGATCAATCATATCTTACAAATAAATTATTTTATAATTTAGTTTAATTTTCCTTACGACTTATTTTCATATTTACGAAGTCAAATACAATAATTTCGTGTTTCTCCATTTTTTTTTCCGCATGTTTTAAAGTAATTATTATTTTATTAGCGTTTACTATTTTAATCAAGTTCAATGTAGCAAATATAAGAATAGTTGTACACATTTTATTTTTATAAGCTTTTTTGCTATTTTACTGTTATCAAGAATTGTCTTTTAGTAATAGTAATATTTCGGTATAAAACGGAAAACTGAACCGTACCAACCGAAAAAATGGGTATACCGAACTTTCGGTATACCGACTTTTTCGGTTCGGTTATGGTATAATTTTTTTCAAAACAAATAAGTTCGGATTGGTATTTGTATATATGGTCAAAAAAGTCGGTATCCGATGGAAGTCACCCCTACTCAAGTATCAACTGGACTGGTTTGATTTGTTCATAAGTTCTAACTACAGCTCGTAATGCTTATAAAATTTGTTGACTCTATAAATGGAAAAGTTAGCAACAAAATATTTTTTACACATTTTTCATTAATTATGAATGAAAAAAGTCTTCATGTGTAACCAATGCAAACGTACATATTGTAAACGTCCGTAGTAGGTATCCCAATTTTTTGGAAAGAAGACTTTGTATGATGATGATGATGATGATGAGACGTTCATAGTTATAATCCCTTGAAAAAGATTAGAATTTATAGTTTCTACTTTCTTATAATCATTCTAGACCATCTGGTGACATTATATTTTTTGTGTGGCTATTCTGGTCAATTAATATGGTGAAAGAACATAACTAAGTGAAAATTTCAGATTCTTTTAATTTATTTGAGAAGGATTAGGAAAACAAAAAAGATTAAATATTCGATTAAATGTAAGAAATAGAATTAGCCAAATGCATTTGCTACGATGGAAACTCAATGGGTTTCATTGTTAATTTACCCCATTTCTTATAGTGAATTTCACTTCTTCTGAGGAATGATTCCATTTTTAGCAAGAAAATCTCATTACAAATCACGAATAAGGTGTCAGAATGTCTCCCCTTATGTCCACACAAGACATTTTCAACATCTCAAACCCTTAGAAATCGTTTAGTCAAATACCAATGTATCAGTTAATTTATTCCCCAGATGTTTTTTTGTTAAACTGACCATGCACCTTCCACTCACATAACCAGCAAGTCTTTTCAATAACCAACAACACTACTCTAGCATTAAACCAATCATCAAAATATTGTAATTTTTCAAATATTAAACAAAAAATATTCAAAGTAACTGAATGACCGAAATGACGAAAAAACCCAAGCTCCACATCGCAATGTTTCCATGGTTTGCTTTCGGACACATGAACCCATTCTTACTCCTCTCAAATGAGCTCGCCAAACGAGGCCACAAGGTCTCGTTTCTGATACCAAACAAGGCCATATTCCAGCTCCAAGACTCGAACTTCCACCGCCACTTCATCACATTCCATCCAATCACGGTCCCACACGTGGAGTCCCTCCCGATAGGCACCGAAACAGCTTCCGAAATCCCCATCTATCTCAACACCCACCTCGCCACCGCCGTCGACCAAACCCTCCCCCAAATCGAAAAACTGCTCTTAGACCTAAAACCCGATTTTGTCTTCTACGACACGGCATGTTGGATCCCTGAGATAGCCAAACGAGTTGGGTTCAAGACCGTGTGTTACAATGTGGTCAGCGCCGCCAGCCTGGCGATAGCAGTGGTCCCGTCCAAAAAACCGCCAATCACGGAGGTGCCACCACCGGGTTACCCATCCACCACTGTGGTTTACCGCCCTAGCGAGGCCCGTGCGCTCTCTTTCGTCTCCATGGAGTTTGGTAGCGGGATATCTTTCTACGATAGGGTGACGTTGTCGATGACTCATTGCGACGCTATCGCTATACGGACATGCCAAGAGCTGGAGGGGGACTTGTGCGGGTACATGTCGGATCAATATAAAAAACCTGTATTGCTAAGTGGGCCAGTTTTGCCAGAACCGGAAGATAAACCGCTTGAAGACCGGTGGGCGAAGTGGCTCGACAGGTTCGATCATGGTTCTGTTCTATTTTGCGCGCTTGGGAGCCAATGGATTCTTGAGAAGGACCAGTTTCAGGAACTGGTCCTTGGGTTTGAAATGACAGGTCATCCGTTTCTTGTGGCTGTGAAGCCTCCAGTCGGGGCCTCGTCAGCAGAGGAGGCCCTGCCAGAAGGGTTTCTAGAGAGGGTTGGAGAGAGAGGAGTCGTATACGACGGTTGGGTGCAACAACTAGAGATACTGGGTCATAAGTCAGTTGGGTGTTTTGTGAATCATTGCGGGTTTGGGTCAATGTGGGAGTCTTTAACGAGCGATTGCCAGATTGTGCTTGTGCCGCATTTGGGGGACCAGATTCTGAACACAAGGTTGATGGCAAACCAACTCAAGGTTGCGGTCGAGGTGGAGAGAGACGAGAGTGGATGGTTTTCTAAGGAGAATTTGTGTTACGCGGTTAAGGCGGTGATGAATAGAGAAAGTGATGTCGCTAACTTGGTGAGGAAGAACCACGACGAATGGAGAAAAACACTGCTTAGTTTAGGATTCATGAGTAACTACATAGATAAGTTCATACAAAAGTTGTATGAGCTTTAAGTGTTGCAATTGCGTTGGCGTTTTTTTTTTAATTTAATTGTGTGAAAACCTTTATTAATAACGTAAACAAAAAATTGGATGAAAGACCCCACAAATGGATTGGGCCAAAATTGCGTTGCCGTTTATCTTGTTAAAATGGCAAGGAACCTATTTTGCATTTGAAGCTAGGTTAGCTAGTTCTGTTTTTTGTAATTTTTTCTAGTCAATGAAGTAATTTAATGGGAATGTTAAGTAATAATTTATTGAAACATTAACAATTCATGTATGATTCATACACTCTATACACACAATAAAAATATAATATTTTTGTATAGTGTTTTTCAAAAAGAAAATATTTGCTTTCAAAACGGTCACCTAAGCCTCTACCTGCTCCTTTCGCTAAGGCTCTGGATTTTACTAATTAATCCTAGTACATGATCATCTTAGAGCAACCACAATTGTATACCTATCTATCAACTTTAATTAAATGTGAGGAGATTTTCAAGAAAAATGTTTCTCAGGTTCCTTCACGCGTCTACTAAAACTACACAAAACAAGATTCCACCTTATATTTAATAAAGAAAAAAGGCGACTTTATAAATAAAATAACAATTTTAATATCCTCACTCTCAATTAACTTCTATCTCAACCTTTTTAATGAGAACTGGTACAATAAGAAACATGCACCAAGAAGAAGAGAGAAATAATTAAATGTGACAACTAATATAGTTTTTTTTTTTTTTTTATAATGAGGAAAAAGATATATAAAGAATACATATTTCATATTTGATAAAGAAAAAAGGTGACTTTATAAATAAAATAACAATTTTAATATCCTCACTCTCAATTAATTTCTATCTCAACCTTTTTAATGAGAACTGGTACAATAAGAAACCCCAAGAAGAAGAGAGAAATAATTAAATGTGACAACTAATATAGTTTTTTTTTTTTATAATGAGGAAAAAGATATATAAAAAATACATATTTCTTATTTAACGTGGTAAATGAAAGGAAAGAAAGAATGTTAAAGCGGTTGTAAAACTACATACTTGATGGCCGGTAACATGAAAATAAACAAGCGGCCGGCGCCGAGAGCTTTCAAAGAAAAACTGGATGGGCATAAAAACACTCAGTACACCCGAGGAAAAATCCAGTTGGCTGAGCCTTTAATTATAGCTACGAACCTGTGCTGCATCTTGTAGTTACAATCACTTTCAACTTGAATGGTTTATGCAAACCATGTTTAAACATTTGACAATGTTGCAATGAGGAACGTGTCGGATCGGAAGAGCAAATGTAGCATATTGGTAGTAGTCAAAATAGGACATGCTCAATAAACACATGTTATATATACACATACCAGGCTTAGGACTCTTGGATGAGGTCAACACATCAGGTGGCTTTCTAATCGAAATCATTTAGCCATTTCTGAAAATTGGCGTAGGCGGCGCCTTGGCATTGGTCAGAGAATGACCTGAGATCTTATAAGCCGTGTACAAAAGTAAAAAAACTCATCCATGAAAAACTCGACATGAAATTAGAAAAAAAAATGTTTTTGCTAGTTTAAACACAACATCTATAGCTGACCTGGCTTTAGGATGTTTTGTGTTTAACTACCAATAACATTTTTTTTTAATTTCTTCTCGAGTTTTTCATGGGTGAGTTCTTTTTCTAAAGCCAGGTCACAAAACTCGACAAGGAACAGAATATTCTTATAAAATTCGTTTATTGATCACTTCATAAGTTTCATGTCTTGTTAATCAATACCGATATCATGCAAGTATACAATATCTCACCTTTGAAAAAATCTCTCTTCTTAGGCAATTTATGGAGAATTTACATCTATATTCATACATTAGTTGACAAATATATATACCGTTACTATAGAATTTATTCTCATCGTCGAAAAAGAGTAAGGGAGTCCAGTGGCGGAGCTAGGAATTTATACCAGGCGGGTCAAAAATTCAATCTATAATCAATCGAGGGTGACAAAAGGGGAAAAAATCTCGACGATTACCACTTTCTACATAAATTTTTGAAAATATTATACGAAGTCACATTAATTTAATTAATTAACAACACATGAAAACTACAAATTAACAACCATCGGGTGAATTATTTGCCAATTAATGGAAGTGATGATCTTATACTCTCCATTGTTCGGAACCCTAACTATTCTCAAGATTCTGTATAAGTGACATATTTGGATAGAAAGTCATTAAATTTCTATGGTTATGGTGTAGCTCATTTTTATATTATTTTTGTTGGTATCATCTCTTACCTTAAACAGGGGGTTTAAAATCAAACATATGGAATGGGCTACATATTTTATAATCTTCTTAACTGTTATAGCCTATTAATTGGAAATAGAACTAGATAGACTAAGTAGAACTTGAATTGGAACTATGAGCCAAACAAATTTAAAAGTAAAACTATCCCTTTTCTACCATCTCCCCTTTCACTTTCTCTCTGCAACTGCAAGTGAAATAAGAAACCACCAATGTTTATCTACCAAATACAGAATAGAGGGGTATTATAGTAATATACTAGCAGAATTTCAGGGGGGTCATGTGACCCTTCTAAAGTCTATATAGCTCCGCCCCTGAGGGAGTCTACCCGAAACCTTATGAGTTAATAAGAAACAATATGTTGGTTAAATGTTTATCCTTGTAGAAGATAAAAACTTACACTACAAGAAATATAACAGATAGTAACAGAGAAAAAGAATAAGCCAAATTCTATTCATGATTAGTAAGATAACACAAACAAAACAACAACATAAACTGTGGGAAACATTTAGCAACATAATCAGCAACTTTTTCGTAACTTAAATTTAGCAACACCGCGATTTGTTACTAAAAGGGTTGCTAAATTTTTCGGACAAAATTACCATCAATTTAGTAACACCGCATCACCCATAAAATTAGCAACATAAATATGTTGCTATAGTTAACTATTTATTTTTAGTTGGAACATAAGTTTCTTGAAGCTAAAATATTGTGATATATAGGTTACTAATAGATTTTTTAGCCGTGAAATGACACTTAGCCATGAAGAATACAAAGATTCAAGGTCGTACGTTCTACAAAATTGCAAGGAGGATCAACCATACGTGCCGTACGTGTCATATATTAAACTTTTTATTCCTTTAGTAGTAATTAGTTTTTCTTTATTTATGTTACAGCATTTTCATCAAATACTTCCTAGATAATGAAGAAATTTCAGCCAAAGTTATGATGAATTTCGTGAATGGTTTGAAAATTATGTAAGTAATAAAAAATTTCTATTACTTAGTAACATGTGATCTTATTTTGTCGATTTTGACTATTTTATTTTTTTTATACAGGCAAAGACTCAATCAAATAAACAAGAAAGTGAGTTCATTTATTCTCTTCCGCTAGGTCCGTTAAGGAGTGTTAAATCATACGTTCTTTATTTTTTCAATGGGTACAAATTTCATACTTTAAATTACGTATGTGACAAACTAACATCGAATAGCGGTGTTCGAATTAAAGGTTTCATCAAATTATCTAATATGTCATCATCAAATGACTACTACGGTGTTCTAACTCACATACTTGAATTGGGGTATCCAATGCAACCCATAAAAAAGACGCTTTTGTTTAAGTGTAATTGGTTTGGTCCTAGTCGAAAACGAAAGAAAGTTCATAAACGGTACAATCTTGTTGATGTGAACATAAAATCAAAGTAAACGAAGTATGAGCCATTTATATTGGATATGCAAACGATGATGAAAGTTTGTTACATTCATTATCCTAACTGTCGGCAAGGGAAAATAAGCAAAAAGTATAAAGATTGGCGGGTAGTCTGCAATGTTAAACCTAGACTAATCATTGCTCAACAACCAAATGTTGAATTAGAAGACACGGAAGCATTTCAAGATTATGAAGGTATTGGACATCGGATTACAAACATGGAATTCATTATTCCTGGTCCATTGAATGCTACTGATCCCGAACCGGGCTATCAAATCAATATAGCCGAAGATGAAGAAGAATTAATTTTATTGGCGTGCTCACCGGATTCGTTCTATGATGATGAATAAAGAATATTAACTGGACAAGCATGAATACTATATAAAAGCGTGTTAAGAAAATTTTATGCTTTACTGAAGAAGTATATTCTGTAATAGAAAATTTGAAAATTTTATACTTTATTGAAGACTTATGTTCTGTAATAGAAAATTTCACGAGTTATAAAAAAATTGAAATCTTTTGGCAAATTTATCCTCACTTTGTTTCCACACCTATTTTTACCTCTATTTCTTTTCATGGCTTATCAAAAATATTGAAACATTTTGGCAAATTTATCCCCCGACTGTGTTTCCGCATTTTTTTTTTTACATTTCCCATTCTTATTTTTTGTTATCCATCCTCCTATTTTTTCCTTTATTTATTTTTCATCACAGATTAACATAAAACTCACATAGCTCTCTCTCTATCTCACCACACAAAAATAAAGAAGAAAACCCTAGATAGTATATAAATAGTCTATTTACCACCCAAGTTTTTTTTTAAGATTTTAATTTTTGGTTCAGTGCTAAAACAAGCTTATTTACTAAAAATTTGAACTTGACTTTAGAGGTAGTTTTGATGTCGTTTCCTTTTTTTTTTTTTTTTTAACTTTTGGTTCAGTGTTAAAACAAGCTTATTTACTTTGTTCTGATGTCATATGCTTTTCTTTTTTACTTTCTTCTGACAAAAATTTAAACATAATATAATGGGAGGAAGTGTGGTGTTTGAAAGGGTTATCTGAGCCGGTACACTTGAAACTAATAAGAACCAACAGTGGTTATAAAGTCGTAGCCGGTTTAGTTTCATATCTTTGTGAAATTGTTGAAACTAATCAAACCATGTGTGTTAACTTGTTGTTCCACCTTTTTGCAAGCAACTAAATACATGTTTTCTCATTTTGTTTGCTTGTAAGAAGATGGTCATGAGTAGGGTGCCTTCAGGTGATGCTAGTTCTCATAGACGTGGTTCAGGTGTTCGTCGTTCTAGTGGATATGATTCAGGTACTCATGGTCATGGATTTGGCCACTGCCCTAACACACATGGTACACCAGCAACAACCCCCATGGGTTATCAACTACATGATGAGCCAGACACTCCTGAGACTATCGATAGAGTGGAAAATCCAATCTCGGTTGGTGCGTCTTGAAGTGTGACGCTTTCTAGGGAGGCTACAGCTGCGGAGGTTCGTTCCGCTAATGCTTGATTATTATCTTGTTACAGAACTGAAATTCCTATCCGCTGTTCTAGATGCAGTTTTGCAGTAAGGTTCCAAGTGGAGTTGGAACTGCAGTTGGAACCAAGTGTATAAGGTTCCAAGTGAGGTTGGAACTGCAGTTGAAACCAAGTGTATTAATGGACAGAACTGTTTTAAAATTAAATGTACTTGGAAATAATTCACACGCACATTTAACAACGGAGTTCACCTAACTAGGCTACGTCTCCGGGGCACTTACCCAGATTATGATATTATAAAAAGCTTACAATATATGACTCAAGTCTTAATGAAAAACTTAGACTCCCTCTATGTTTTTCTGCCTATCACTATATTGCTCCTACTCTATAACTATCACTTATAAATCAATGGCATCCCACCATTGTTTTCTTTTTAAAGCTCACGTGTATTCTCTCTAGAAAATAAGTTCTTTATAATTTAGAACACACACATTTACAAGCTTAGTTATCAACTATATAAAGAGAACAAATCAATCTTCTTTCTTCAAGATCTTTTATGATTGCTTTGACTCTATTTGATTGGCTTCAGTCTTTCCAATCAATGCGTGATTCTTCAGCGTGGATTAACTTCAATCATCATTGGTTGATACCTGATTGATAACTAGCTTGATTGTAGGAATTAGTATTTGCATATGACAAGGAAACATATGAAGATAATATCCTTTAGAGATAATATCTTCCCATATATATATGAAACACTTAACTCCATATTTCATTCAATCTTTAAACAAATCATACTGAATATAGATAAGGAATAAAGATTGAAACATGTGATAAGGACAAGCATAAGAATAGAGATTTATTTTTAAAAGGAAACATAACCTTATAAACTAATCTCTTTATATCTTGTAGAAAACATCTTTCCTTAACACATTAATATTCTCAATAAACACATATAAAGGTTTAAGACTGTATGAGAATATATCCTACATACTTTAAAACAAATGATTTAACATTAAACAAGTAGTAATGTAGAATAATGAAACAAGACAGAATTCTGCTTCGCAGTAGGTTGGAACTCGTGGTTGCAACTGAGGTTGCAACATTACTTGAAACCTGTCAACACAGGTTGTAACTTAGGTTGCAACTAGTACTTGAAACCTAATACTACTAACTTAGTAGGTTGTAACTGAGGTTGCAACTGGTACTTGGAACCTGTCAATCCTGTCTTAGTTCTTAATAACAGTTAGGATTTATTTAGTAAAAACCAATAGACAATTAACAATATTTAGACCAGAAATCTGGTCCTAACAATCTCCCCCTTTGTCATTGGTTTTGACAAATCAATAAAGTTTATAAATCATCCCAACCACCTGCAAATTCAATATCAGTAAGCTCCCCCTGTATTTTAGAATTGCAGGCAAATTATATAAGCACAATGTATGTGCACACAGTAAGTTTTCAGACCTGTTTCAAGTTTAAAGGCATTCACACAGATTAAAGCCAAACAGGCTAAAATTGTCTTAATACAGCATAATTGAAAAACAGAATTGAAAAACAGAATAAAGTCTTGAAAACATCAAAATGAAACTAAACAGCAAAACATAAACTTTACTCCCCCTATTTGTCAGCAACCATTGGAATTAGTCACTTGGAATATCACACTGTGGGGGTCTTTCTCTTAGAGGATTCTGCCTGACTACTTCTTCATCTTCTGCATTGTCATCCTCACTGCTGATTGAAAAACCATCATGACTTTGAGTGTCATTACTGTCATCATCCTCACTATCTATGAGATTCACCAGTAGCTTATTTATCTGATAGTCATCAGCATCCAGTTCAGCTCTCCTTTCTTGATTGTAGGCCAACTTCTGTTGTAAGTACCACCTTACACCTTTCTTCTTTGCTGAAGGAGCAGTTGAAGGTTCTTCTCCTTTTTCTTTCCCTTTGTCACCAGAAATGTCATTGACATGTCCTTCTTTTAGTAGTTTGGCAGAAATATAGAGAGCAGAGGGACAATCTGTGATTGGTTCATTAGTGATACTAATGGGAGAATCTCTATTCATAGAAGCAACTTGACCCAGAATTATACTAGAAATTAGGCAGGGGAATGGAAGCAGAATGGATGATGAATTATCATCACTGAAATCCCTTATAAGGTTAAAGATATGATGACCAAAGTTTATGGGTAGAGAAGACATTATCTTATACAGAAAGATGGCCATATCTTTGTTAACTCTAGAGGGTTGTTTGGTAGGGGTCCAGTTGAACCTAGCAATTTTGTGCAATACAGCAGCACAAAGTGTGAGAGAGGATGTTTTGATGGAAGTACCATCAAAGCTAGTGTTCTTTCCAGTTAGAACCAGAGCAATAACTTCCATATCATACTCAGCATTATCCACAGAAGGATTGGGTGTATTCAGACAGTTATTGATCAACTCAGGTGTAAAGTCTAAAGTAATACCCCTCAGAAAGACCCTTCCAAACATAGGATTACTTTTATCAAAGACACCACTAGTCAAGTTGGCATAAAATTCTTTAACTACAGTAGGATAGTAGGAACTAGCATAAGAAATAGTGTCTCCTAATCCAACAGCAAAGAGCATTTTTTCAACATACACTTGTATGTGTGGATAACTAACCAAATTGAGCCTTCTTTCACAATGGATTTCTTTACTAGAGTAAGCCCTAAATCTCCTATAAGATTTTCTACTCCAGAATCTAGGATCAACTTCATTAAATCTAGGAACAAACTCAAACTTATCTTTAATAGGCTCATTCTCAGGATTCCTCCTAGCACGTTTTTTAGTCCTATGTTTCTTAGAAGAGGAGGACTCATTTACCTTTGCCTTAGAGCTAGGACTGGTTGGAGATTTGTTCATGAAGTCCCTTAGAGTGCAGTCATCATCAGAATTGGGGTTCGTAGACATGGTTGCAACTGGGGTTGGAACCCTACTTAGAACCTTGAAGAGTATTTTACAGAGACCTAGGTTTTAACAGTTTAGAGAGAGAGAGAGATTCTGTAAAAAGTAGTTGATTTTGGATAGTAAAAAGAAGTTTATATAAAGAGCAATTAAGTCCATATCTTTTTGAAATAGGAAATAGATACATACAAATCAATTAAGAAACATATTTAGGC
Source organism: Primula veris (assembly GCA_963682055.1). Taxonomy (NCBI): domain Eukaryota; kingdom Viridiplantae; phylum Streptophyta; class Magnoliopsida; order Ericales; family Primulaceae; genus Primula; species Primula veris. Next base: position 4,165,260 of record OY821746.1, read on the forward strand.
TTAAAAATAGGAAGTATTTTATCAACAGAATTTTGAAAAATAAATCATACTAAGATTATGCAAGAAACAGTTGGCATTAAGATAAATTCAGCCAATTAAACAGATAAAACATTCCTTTTTCAAAACAGATTCATCCAAAATTTGAAAATACAAACGTTGAAGCTTATTAAGGAAATTTGACCTGATTCAAGATAAAGAACAATTAAACAGATATCTAACTTTTAGGAGAACAAAAACAAATCTAGCTATTTACTCAAGAAAAAATGTTTATCAAAGAATAACTCTAATAAAGATTAAATTTGGGGAGCGTAAATTGAGCATATCCGTTTTTATCTCTACACAAAAACTAGTTTGATGACCTCATCAAGGAAAGAGTATAAGTGATGTCAAAATTTTACAAGACTTTGTCTTGACAGTTATAATATAGACTGAGGTTTCAACTGATGTTTCAACTGAGCTTGCAACCAGTATTTTTAACACGAGGTTTCAACTGATGTTGCAACTGAACTTCCAACCAACTATTGAGAGTGTGAGGTTTCAACTGATGTTGCAACTGAACTTGCAACCATCATAAAAAATTGCACTTTGTGCTTGCAACTCTATTACCAGAGAGGTTTTTTAAGGACAAGTTACCTCACATCTGTTTTTGAGGCACCAAAAAAGCGGCTTTTTCAAGACAAAAACATCATAGCTCAAAATAAGACTTTAACCTTAGAAATAAAACTTATTAAAGGTACTCAATACAGACATATTTAGCAAAAGTATTCAATTAGATTGATAATGACATACCCCTATGTCACTTCTTAATGATTCAAACTTGTTTGTATCAAGGGGCTTTGTGAAAATATCTGCTAATTGTCTTTCAGTTGAAACATGTTCTAAAATTAAGCTCTTTTCTTCAACTAGTTCTCTAATAAAATGATGCCTTAGATCAATATGTTTGGTTCTGGAATGTTGAACTGGATTTTTAGCTAAATCTATAGCACTTTTGTTATCACAAAACAGAGTTAATATCTCTTGTTTAACATTATAATCAGTTAACATTTGTTTCATCCAAATTAGTTGAGTGCATCCACTTCCAGCTGCAACATATTCTGCCTCAGCAGTAGATAAAGATATGCAATTTTGCTTTTTACTGAACCAAGAAACAAGATTGTTTCCAAAATAAAAACAACCACCAGAAGTACTCTTTCTATCATCTATGTTTCCTGCCCAATCTGCATCACAGTAGCCACTAAGAAAATGGTTTGTATCTTTAGAATACCATAGGCCTAGATGAGGTGTTCCTTTTACATACCTTAGAATTCTTTTGACAGCTAGAAGATGAGATTCTAAAGGATTTGCTTGATATCTGGCACAAACTCCTACACTTAGACAAAGGTCTGGTCTACTAGCAGTTAAATACAGCAAACTTCCAATCATGGATCTATAAAGACTGGGACAAACACTTTTTCCTTTATCATTTTTAGACAGTTTAAGTGTAGTACTCATAGGAGTTCTCTTTTCTTTACTCTCACTTAGACCAAACTTCTTAACAAGATTGTCTGCATACTTGCTTTGACATAGAAAAATCCCTTTCTCATTCTGTTTAACTTGCAATCCTAGAAAGTAAGTCAATTCACCTCCACCACTCATTTCAAATTCATTTTTCATATCAGAAATGAATTCTTCTATCCTATTAGTAGAAGATGAGCCAAACACAATGTCATCAACATATATTTGAGCAACAATTATATCCTTTGTAGTTTTCTTTGTAAACAGAGTTTTATCAACTCCCCCTCTTTTAAAACCTTTTTCAAGCAAAAACTTGGTTAATCTATCATACCAAGCTCTAGGGGCTTGCTTAAGACCATACAAGGCCTTTTTCAGCAAATAAATATGTTCAGGAAAGTTAGGATCTTCAAATCCCTTAGGTTGACTGACATAAACCTCTTCATTAATCACACCATTAAGAAAAGCACTCTTTATGTCAAGTTGAAACAATATAAAATCATACAGACATGCAAGAGATAGTAGCATTCTAATTGATTCAATTCTAGCTACAGGAGCAAAGGTTTCATCAAAGTCAATTCCCTCAATTTGTGTATACCCTTGAGCTACCAACCTAGCTTTATTCCTGATAATCACTCCATCCTCATCACTTTTATTTCTAAAAATCCATTTAGTCCCTATAACATTTTTATTAGAAGGTCTGGGTACTAAATTCCATACATCATTTCTCTCAAATTGGGCCAATTCATCCTGCATAGCTAAAATCCATTCACTATCTTCTAGAGCTTCTTTTATATTTTTAGGTTCTAACTGAGAGATATAACAAGCAAAGTGAACAACATTATTTCTTTTACCTATGGTTTTCATACCTGAAGTAACTTCTCCTATGACATTGTCAAGAGAATGATTTTTCTGAGTCCTTACATAGCGAGGCCTGCTAGTTGACTGAGCATGAGAACTTTCTTCTTCTTCTTCAGATTCAGCAGCATTTTGGGTTTCAACTGTGGTTCCAACCTCAGTTCCAACCTCAGTTGTAACCTCAGTTGCAACTGGACTTCCAACCACTCTGGGACTTCCAGTTTGTTGAGTTTCTTCTTTCTCTTTTTCTGTAGTCTCAGCCTGTTCATCATCACCTGTAATCTCATCAACAGTTTTTAGGTCATCAAATAACACATTATAAGATTCCATAACACAGTTTGTTCTTTGATTGAAGACTCTGAATGCTCTACTATTCTGAGCATAACCAAGAAAGATCCCTTTATCACTTTTAGAGTCAAATTTACCAAGATTCTCTCTATCTCTGAGAATATAGCAAACACATCCAAAAACTTGAAAATACTTTACATTGGGTTTTCTACCTTTCCATATTTCATAAGCTGTCATGGAAGTACCTTTAGTAATATAAACTCTATTAACTATATGACAGGCAGTATTAACAGCTTCAGCCCAAAATCTATTGGCAAGTTTCTTAGAGTTAAGCATTACTCTAGCCATTTCCTGAATGGTTCTATTTTTCCTTTCAACTATGCCATTTTGCTGAGGAGTCTTAGGAGCAGAGAACTCATGACATATTCCTAAGGAGTTGCAGAATTCTTTAAACCTGATATTTTCAAATTCAGTTCCATGATCACTTCTAATCCTAGCAATATTACCACTAGTGGAACCTTTTTCAAGTTGCAGTTTTAAGCACAGAGTTTTGAATAGTTCAAAAGTTTCAGACTTATCCTTTAAGAACACTACCCAAGAGTATCTAGAGAAATCATCTACAACTACTAGAATGTACTTCTTACCACCTATACTAGCAGTTTGCATAGGACCCATCAAGTCAATGTGAAGAAGTTCTAAGACTCTCTTAGTGTAGATTAGACTAGTACTTTTGTGAATACTTTTGGTTTGTTTGCCTATAGCACAATCACCACAGACACTTTGAGTTTTAGCACTCAGTTTAGGAATTCCTCTTATCAATTCCTTTTTAACAAGCTTATCTAAAGTTTTGTAATTCACATGCCCAAGCCTTTTATGCCAAATATCTACATTATTAGTAATGGCTTGATTACACCTACTTTGAGGCAATTCTTTTTCAGCTTTTTCAAACACATAGCAACTGTTGGTTGATCTAACTCCAGTCATGATTAAATCATTGTTAAGATTAGTAATTAGACACCTTTCTTTGTCAAATTTAACAGTCATTTCATTATCACAGAGTTGACTGATACTAATAAGATTAGCTTTTAGACCATCTACAAGAAAAACATCCTCAATATCAGGCATTCCAGGTTTGTTTAAGGTACCTTTACCAATAATTTTACCTGTATCTCCACCTCCAAACACAACAGTGTTACCTGTAAGAATGGTGACATTTTTTAGGAGGCTTGCAGTACCTGTCATATGCTTAGAGCATCCACTGTCAAAATACCAATCATTAGAAGTAACAGCATTCAAAGAGTTAATAACAGCTTTGTTGTTAGCAACTAAAATTGCTTTTTCTTTAACTTTCCAGACCCATTTCAAATTTTTATTGACAGAAGCCAACCAGGTTTTCTGGGAAATATACCTTCTGTTTCTTTTTAAATAACACTGGATTTCAGAATGACCAGGTTTTTTACAGAAATTACACAACTTCAACCTAAAGTTATTTTTATCCCTAAAGCTATTCAGTTTGTTCATGGTTGCAACTTTGGTTGTAACTGAGCTTCCAACCTTCTTTACATAAACCTGAGTTTTATTCCTGGTTGCAACTCTGGTTGCAACTGAGCTTCTAACCTTGTGGTCAAAATCATGAGTTTTAGCTTTAGCAACAGCTTCAATAAAAGTAGTTTTTCCTGTACTCTTACCACCATAGTAACCTAGACCACTGATATCTTTGGAGCCTCTAGAATATGACAGCATGTCATCTAATTTATCTGAAGCAGAAACATTCAGCAATTTTATTATCTTTTTAGTTTCAGTAAGTTCAGCCAGTTGTAATTTAAGCTTCTCAGTAAGATTTTTAACCTTATCCTTTAGATCAACATTCAGTTTGCTTATGATCAAGGATTGTTTACTCAGACATTTATACTTTTCATACAGAACAAGGTATTGCTTAGTAATGTTTTCATCAGAAGGCTCTTCCTCATCACTGCTATATGTTTCACAGGCAGTTGTAACTGGGGTTGAAACCTGCTCACAGTCACTTTCATAAGTAGGTTCTTTTTCAGTGATTATTCCCATGAAATTAACAAAATTGGAACCATCCTCTTCATCACTGTTACTCTCAGAATCACTATCACTATGAGTGGTTATATAAGCATTTTTGTTTCTTTTTAAAGTGTTTGCACACTCAGCCTGAATATGACCAAAACCTCTACATTCTCTACACTGAATCTCTTTAGGTTTGTATTCTTTGTTATCCTTTTCTTTTGAATTCCACTTTCCTGTAGAGTTATTATTGAACCTAGACTCTGTCTTAAACTGGTTATCCTTTATCTGAAAGTTTTTAGATGAACCAGTATCATCCTCCTTTTTCTTATAAAACTTCTTGTACACCTTTTTTGCAAAGAAAGCTAGTTGTTCTTCATCACTCATTTTATCACAGGCATTAGATTCAGATTTCTTAGCTTGAAATGCTATTCCCTTTTCTGGTCTTTTATGTTTGAAGAATTTCAGTTCATGAGTACTTAGATTTCCTATGAGTTCTTCAAGTTTAAGATTATCTAAGTCAGTTGATTCTTCAATAGCTGTGACCTTAATTTCAAACCTTTCTGGTAGTGACCTAAGAGTTTTCTTAACAAGTTTAGCATCACTGTATTTTTCACCTAAGGTTCCAGCTTGATGAGCAATGTGGCAGATTCTACCATTAAATTGTTCAATGTTTTCATCTTCCTCCATTCTTAAGTTCTCAAATTGGGTAGTTAACTGTTGAAGTTTGAAAGCTTTTACTTTAGTGGTTCCTTCAAAAGTAACTTGCAAAATATCCCATGCTTCTTTAGCTGTTTCACAATGAGAGATATACCTGAATACGCTGAGAGTTACACCAGCAAAAATCAAGTTTATGGCTGTTGAGTTGGCACTTGATTTTCTGTCTTCTTCAGCAGACCATCTGTCTTCAGGTAAGAGAATCAGTTCTCCTTCATTATCCATGGTAGTTGGAGCCTCCCATCCATACATAACAGTCTTCCATGCATGTTCATTCTGCTGTTTGATGAAAGACCTCATTCTAATTTTCCATACTCCATAGTTTACTCCTCCTTCAAGCAATGGAGGTTTGTTGAAGGCGTTTCCTTCCCTCATTAAGTCCATTGTTACTAGAACACAGGATCCACACTAAGTAAGATCTAGTGTGAAGCTCTGATACCAATTGAAATTCCTATCCGCTGTTCTAGATGCAGTTTTGCAGTAAGGTTCCAAGTGGAGTTGGAACTGCAGTTGGAACCAAGTGTATAAGGTTCCAAGTGAGGTTGGAACTGCAGTTGGAACCAAGTGTATTAATGGACAGAACTGTTTTAAAATTAAATGTACTTGGAAATAATTCACACGCACATTTAACAACGGAGTTCACCTAACTAGGCTACGTCTCCGGGGCACTTACCCAGATTATGATATTATAAAAAGCTTACAATATATGACTCAAATCTTAATGAAAAACTTAGACTCCCTCTATGTTTTTCTGCCTATCACTATATTGCTCCTACTCTATAACTATCATTTATAAATCAATGGCATCCCACCATTGTTTTCTTTTTAAAGCTCACGTGTATTCTCTCTAGAAAATAAGTTCTTTATAATTTAGAACACACACATTTACAAGCTTAGTTATCAACTATATAAAGAGAACAAATCAATCTTCTTTCTTCAAGATCTTTTATGATTGCTTTGACTCTATTTGATTGGCTTCAGTCTTTCCAATCAATGCGTGATTCTTCAGCGTGGATTAACTTCAATCATCATTGGTTGATACCTGATTGATAACTAGCTTGATTGTAGGAATTAGTATTTGCATATGACAAGGAAACATATGAAGATAATATCCTTTAGAGATAATATCTTCCCATATATATATGAAACACTTAACTCCATATTTCATTCAATCTTTAAACAAATCATACTGAATATAGATAAGAAATAAAGATTGAAACATGTGATAAGGACAAGCATAAGAATAGAGATTTATTTTTAAAAGGAAACATAACCTTATAAACTAATCTCTTTATATCTTGTAGAAAACATCTTTCCTTAACACATTAATATTCTCAATAAACACATATAAAGGTTTAAGACTGTATGAGAATATATCCTACATACTTTAAAACAAATGATTTAACATTAAACAAGTAGTAATGTAGAATAATGAAACAAGACAGAATTCTGCTTCGCAGTAGGTTGGAACTCGTGGTTGCAACTGAGGTTGCAACATTACTTGAAACCTGTCAACACAGGTTGTAACTTAGGTTGCAACTAGTACTTGAAACCTAATACTACTAACTTAGTAGGTTGTAACTGAGGTTGCAACTGATACTTGGAACCTGTCAATCCTGTCTTAGTTCTTAATAACAGTTAGGATTTATTTAGTAAAAACCAATAGACAATTAACAATATTTAGACCATAAATCTGGTCCTAACAAGAACTACTATTTATAATATAAAAATCTAAGATTTTTTTACTCAAAGTCACTTTGCACCGTCAATTCTCTCTCTATGAATTTTATAGATATGAGCATATAAGCATAGTCAACAGATGTCGATTGCTTAAACTTTGGGGATTCTTATAAAATTTCTTAATATTTATTGTGTAAAAGGTTAACAGTTCATATACCAGAGTAATAAGCTTACTTTATGAAAACTTGATTTGTCAATGATATACTTGCTTTAGAGTTAATTTGGCCAGGTGGTTAACACTTTTTCTTTCTTTGGTTCATTAGGATATATTTTTTATTCATTTATGAACATAGAGTAGTTTATTGATGATAAAAAAAAATCAATCTGCTTATGATGTTTTCTATTTTGTTGTTCAGTTCACTTGTAAAAGTTTAGCCCACTCATTTATTACTCGAACTTATATATTTGGTAATCTTTTGACTTGTGCCCTTGCTGGGAAAAATTGTTGGTTCCGCAACTATTTTCAAGGGTTTAAGGTTGAAATGTTTGTTTTTGGCATCTATTTATATGGTTTCGTTTGGTAGCTCAAATTTATCTAACTATTGTTGTTTATTGAATTGTAGAAACACTTCATTTGGCAAAGGGGAGCAGAACTTGCGGTCAAAGAATGTTGGAGAAAAGTAATAGGTATTCGCTACCTGATTTCATAAATGACCAAAATAATGACTCGAAAATACGAGATTGCATCCCGCCCACTGTCTGAAACAAGTGGAAAGCATATTGGAATACTTCAGAGGCTTTAGAGCTCTCGCAAAAAAAATAAATGGCCTGAATGGGTGTAAATGGACTATGCTCGAAGCATACCAGTGGTTCAATTACAGATTCGGAGCATGCAATTCGCTTTGAAGTTAAGAACAAAAATTTTTGTTACAGTTATATTGCTAGCTGAAATAATGTGTTGCTAAGTCAATAACTAAAAATCAGCAACAAGTCAAACCGTATCATACTGACTTATGCTGTTAATCTGTTGTCGATCCATAATCAGCAACATAATTGCGCAAATACAAACATAAAATCTTGTTGCTATCCGTCTAATTTCTTGTAGTGTTACTTTTTCCACCATGGTCTGAAGAGATTTTAGATTTTCTGGGGAATTTCCAATTCCGTTAATTGTACTAATATATGTGCATATATTACATATATGTTTGTACTAAAATCTTGTTATCGGATAGAATTTTTGAATGAGTTGCATGGTTGCTATATCATCACTCTATCATTATGGTTACCATTTACTATTGATTACAATTTTTTGGAAATGTGAGATATGTTTAATATACAAAATATTGTAAAATTAATACGTTGACTTTTGGTCTTCAATTAATGCATTGGGAAAAAAATATTGTAAGTTCAAGAGTCTCCTTGAAACAATATAGCACGCTTGAACTTTCCAATGCCATTAATGGCCTCAAGGGAAACATGTACAAATTAATCACACTACTCGATAAAACATCGGGAACAGCAAGGCCGAGATAACGTCCATATAAGACCGAACATGACTCACACTACTCGATAAAACATCGGGAACAGCAAGGCCGAGATAACGTCCATATAAGACCGAACATGACTCCAGCGCTGTGGAAACCATACCGAAGAAGTCAGAAAACACTTGATAGAACATAAAAATTACCCCTGCATTATTAACGGGTAACCAACACAATTGTAATAGGGCATGGGGTATAATAGTCTTATCCCTACTTAATGATAAGGGTAAATATCCATTAGCATCCAAAACTAATTAATAGAGCCCCAACAATTAAAAAGCTCATGCGTTGACAGATGAGATCGACACTTGTCAACATCTTGTGGCGCGCCGACGCCTATAAATAGTCAAGTATCAATACTGGAAAAGGACTTGACTTCTCAGCACAGAAGAAAAGTAAAATACAGAGACTTTTCAGAGCTTATTTCACTAGAAAGTACGCAGATAGAAGTCAAGTCAAGTCAAAGACCGAGCACAGAGACAAAGTTAAAGACCGAATATTAAGATCAAGTTATTAGACCGAGCATAAGTAGAATAAAAATTGTAATCTTGATCAAGGATATTCACCGATCAATAAAAAAAGAACAATATCTCATCTAATATTTCACCTCGTCAATACATATCATTATTGTTGAGAAGTTTAACTTACCCGATCAAAGTTAATGCTTTATCAGTAGTTTTACATAGAAAATATCAAAAAACTTATGTATATACATAAAGAAGATACATGTACCTAGTTTAGAACAAATACATGTATTTTGGAGAACAAATACATGTATTTTGAAAGGTGTAAATTCATCAAGTTTCTTGTATGTTTTCTTTACATGTATAAATACTAGATATTTTTTGTTATTTTTAAACAAGTCAATAATAACACCCAAAGTTGATGAATGAACTCAAATCACTGAAAAAATAAGCGTCGATTTGTGTAAAATGAAATAATCAATCCGAGTTGGACGCAAAAATAACTTACCAAGTGGTTAGAATATACTCATGGGGTTACGTTATTACAATCAGCAATATCCAATACCATCAAGCGATCAATCGACCACAAGGAAGAAGTAATTTCGAATCCAAATGCAAAACGTTTAAAACAAATAACGTACCCTTTAATGGAGTCCGCGCTCTATGAGTGGTTTGTATGCAACCAAGAACATGCAAATATTAGTAGTGAATTACTAAAAGAAAAAGCGAACATATTTTTAAAGCAACTCTATCCGGACCCTAACTCATTTGAATTTTCAAATGAGTGGCTGGGAAAGTTCAAGGAAAGACATACAATTCATTACTTTCGACGCTTTGGGGAGAGTGGTTCAGTTGATATGGAGAAAATTGAAGCTAGTTTGCCGTCAATAAGAGAAGAATTAGACAAATGGGCTTGGAAGGACATCTACAACATGGATGAAACTGGTCTATTTTATCGAATGCAAGACGATAATTCTCTTGCAACGAAGCAGTTGGAGGGACGAAAGCAAAACAAAGAGAAAATTACGATTGTTGTTTGTTGCAATGGCGATGGCTCTCACAAAGTTACTCTTTAGGTTATTGGAAAATTTCTTAATCCTAAATGCTTTAAAAATGTTAACCGTGCTACAATCAACAGTACTTATCGAGCAAATTCAAATGCGTGGATGACATCCCTTACTCTTCCTGGAATGGCTAAAGTGGTTTGATAGCCGTCTGACCATAAATGTTTTGATTGTTATGTACAATTGTAGTGCACATGGAAAAAAAGAGAATATTCCACCTCTTCGTCACACGACTGTTATGTTCTTACCACCAAATAGCACTTTCAAAATTCAGCCATGTGATGCAGGCATCATTAGAAATTTTAAAGGTTATTATCGTCGTCGGTTTATGTCACAGCCCGATACAAGAGCTGCTAGCTTATTGGGCCGGTGCGGCTAAACCTTAGAGGGGGGGTGAATAAGGTTTTTACGCTTTTTGCCTAATTAAAACTTAATGGCAACTAATAACCCAACTTATGCAATTCTAAGCTTAAGCGTTTTAACAAGAGTTAATGAATTGCTAGAATTACTAAACGCAAGCAAGGAAATAGGCAATAATAAATATTTGCGGAAAGTAAAAGCTAGGGAAAGAAAATGACACCAAGATTTATAAAGGTTCGGCAAACGGCCTACGTCCTCTCCTCGATACTACCGAGTATTTTACTAAAAATCTTCTTTCGGATATTACAATCCTATCGAGCTAATCAACCGATTAAGCTCCCCCTCACTTTATGAGTGTCCCGAATGAAAAGACCTAGAGCTTTTAAGCTTCACTTGCTTACAGAGCCTCTACCTGATCACTCGCTCACAAATGAGTTTATAAATCACTCGTTACAATTTTGTTACAATAATGTAACTACACTCACTATTTTATTGCTTCTAAATAAGCTAATTGGTGAGTCTTTGATGTTGGTTGAGCTTGAATCGCTTTCTCCTTAATTACCCTCTTTTTCGAATATATACACCAAAATGGTGATATTTAGGGTTTTGAATGAGAGAGGTTGAAGGATGATAGATTGGTATGAATGTTGTATCTTTGGGAGAGGGATTTGGCTCTTTTTATGAACCAAAAGGTCTGTCTTGTGTTTTCTGGCCGTTGGAAGTGGTTGAGTGTTTTAACCATTGGTTTTAAGCAACTTTCCAGAATAATCTGAAAAGCTGTTTTCGAAATCTGCAGAAAACGATCGGTCGTTTTTCTGCAGTCGATCGGTCGTTTTCAGAAACGATCGGTCATTTTATGAAAAAGGATCGGTCGTTTTTCAGACGACCTTACTGGAAGAATTTGGACAAAAAACGATCGGTCCTTTTTGTCCAGACGATCGATCGTTTCTTCAGTATTCCCGGTTTTCTCGTTAAATTTTGAAAGCTCACAACTCCTTCGTTTTAGCTCCGATTCTGGTTCCGCTTGAACATGTGGATTCGTTTTTCTGTGCTCTATCTTTCTGGCGTAGTAAAATTTACAAATTCTCTTTTTGGAAAAAAAACAAGCATTATATCATCGAAATAGAGAAATCGTAAAATCATTAAAAACATAATCAAAGTTATAATCAAAATCAATTATTGAACCCCATGGTTCAACAATCTCCCCCATTTTGATTATGACAAACTAATGATGATTTTACAAGAAAAATATCTCCTCCATTTTAATAAGTCACATTTCTCTAAATATCATTTTTATCCCCCTTTGACATTATCAAAATGCAATAAATAAAAAATATGGGGTTATGTGGAGGGTTTTCAAAGAAAAACCAAAACATGAAAAATGTTATTATGATGCATATTACCCAACTTATCACATATATATAAATATTATAGAGTAGAGTATACCGAATATGTGATGTCGAGTCCGCTCGCTAATGGCATTTGCATTGAGCGTTTCCAAGTCCAAATAAGTGGTACCATTTGTTGGTATGCCTTCCACCTTTGTCGATCAATGGGACTTCATTTTTGATGGTGGAGTCGATTTTCTTGACTTCCACGACTTTTGCCGGTGTTGTCAACCACTTGTTGATTTTCTCCTTTTGGATGGAGATACCTACAACACAAGATTTGTCTTTTGGTCCCCAATTTCTTTTGGGTCCGACATTGTTAGCGGCTCGGGTCTTTACTACTCATTTCAAATCGCTTCTACTAACATAAAAGCGATAAGGACATTTAGAAGAAATATGCTCATTTCTACTACAATGTATACAATGCCTAGATTTTTTAGTATAATGAGAATTATACGAGGTTTTGGAAAGGTTTTTCGGAGTATTCATTTTTGTTTGAAAATCTAAACCTCTTCTATCATTAAAAAATTTTTGAAAAATCTTGGACGTACTCCCTTTGGTAAAAAACAACCTCTTGTTTAGGCGGAGTAGGAGTTTTAGAAATGTTAGAGGCTTTGACGAAGTGGGTTTTGTTTGTATTAGAACTAATGCAATCATAACCTAAACCACTCTTATCATTGAAATCTTTTTGACAACTCAAAATGTTATCTAAAACGGTTTTACCTTTAGAAAACTTTGAAATTGTTAAGTCAAGTTTTTCAATAGAAATGACAAGCTCGTTGTTTTTGGTTTTCAAAGTTTCATTCTCGGTTTCTAAAACCTTGACCTTGTCATTTAAGTTAAAAGCATGAGAGCTCAAAACCTTATTTTTGCTTTTAACTTTATCGAAAGCATCCTTTAACTCTTCAAAATTTTCTAATAAGTCGCAATCTAAAGAAGATGGTTTTGAAAGAGTTTTAGGAAGTCTAGAGACTTCATTTTTAAGAAAATTGATCTCGGTTTGTAAAGACTTGTTTTGAATGACGAGATCATTGTTTTTGTCTTTCAAGTCTTCCCTTTCGTCATCTATATCATGTAAAGAGAATGACGATGTTGGAATAGACTCATTTTCATTTTTATCTCTTTTCAAGGATTTTATTTCTTCATTGAGAGAAGAATTTATCCTTTTAAGAGATTCAACCTTTTCAACAAGTTTAGGAAACTTTTTGGAGTAAACATCGCATATATGAAGTAATTCATCATAAGATAGATCATTTACCTCATCGGCTTCACTCTCACTTTCACTTGAAGACGATTGGTTTGGCTCATTGTTGTCTTCCAAGGCCACATAGCAACCAATGTGAGCGACTTCATCTTGGTCGGAGCTATCGCTAGAGCTTGAAGCGGATATCTTCTTCTTGCCTTTGCTCTTGCGATTCTTGATGCAATCTCTAGCTATGTGCCCTTCCTTACCACAAGTATAGCAAACAAAATCGTTAGAATAAATTGAATTATTTGACGATTTACCTTTCTGTTTGCGTTGGTCTTTTAGCTTGAGTATTTCCTTGACGATTCGAATGATTTGCATTGAATTTTCATCGTCATTGGATAGCTCATCGCTTTCGTCACAAGTTGTTCATTTGAAAGCTATCTCCTTCTTTTTCGAGATTGGCTTGTGACTATTGAGGGTGATCTCGTGAGTAATGAGTGAACCCGTCAATGCGTCAAGAGTGTATGTATTCATGTCGTGCGCCTCTTGAATTGCGGTGGCCTTTGGTTCCCATTCTTTCGGTAAGCTCCTAATCACCTTTGAAACCATTTCCTTACAATACAAACACTTACCAAGAGATGTTAATCCATTAGTAATAGTGGTAAATCTAGCAAGCATATCAGAAATAGTTTCTCCCTCGCTCATCTTAAAAAGCTTGTAGTCATGAACTAAAAGTTGGAGTTTGCAATCCTTAACTTGGTTAGTTCCCTCGTGCATAACTACTAACTTATCCCACATACCCTTAGCCGTTTTACAAGTGAAAATTTTGTTGTACTCGTTAGGGGAAATGGCACAAACAATAGCGTACATTGCTTTGACGTTAGTAGAGTAGGCTTCTAGTTGAGCAATATCTACGTCCTCTACAGGAATTGGGTTCTCGCTATTCTCGGATTTAGGAGCGGAATATCCTACTTTAATAATCTTTCAAAGATTAACATTATAGCTTTGTAGGAAAATGCTCATCCTATCTTTCCAATAACTATAGTTTATCCCATCGAAATAAGGTGGAGTATTTGGGGATAAAGCTATGCCGGATGCGAAATTGTACAAATTAGCCATTGGGATCTTAACTCTTGAATCGTTAGATTCCTATATGCAAGAGCCACGGCTCTGATACCAATTGTTGGCCCGGTGTGGCTAAACCTTTGGGGGGGGGGGGTGAATAAGGTTTTTGCGCTTTTTGCCTAATTAAAACTTAATGGCAACTAATAACCCAACTTATGCAATTCTAAGCTTAAGCGTTTTAACAAGAGTTAATGAATTGCTAGAATTACTAAACGCAAGCAAGGAAATAGGCAATAATAAATATTTGCGGAAAGTAAAAGCTAGGGAAAGAAAATGACACCAAGATTTATAGAGGTTCGACAAACGGCCTACGTCCTCTCCTCGGTACTACCGAGTATTTTACTAAAAATCTTCTTTCGGATATTACAATCCTATCGAGCTAATCAACCGATTAAGCTCCCCCTCACTTTATGAGTGTCCCGAATGAAAAGACCTAGAGCTTTTAAGCTTCACTTGCTTACAGAGCCTCTACCCGATCACTCGCTCACAAATGAGTTTATAAATCACTCGTTACAATTTTGTTACAATAATGTAACTACACTCACTATTTTATTGCTTCTAAATAAGCTAATTGGTGAGTCTTTGATGTTGGTTGAGCTTGAATCGCTTTCTCCTTAATTACCCTCTTTTTCGAATATATACACCAAAATGGTGATATTTAGGGTTTTGAATGAGAGAGGTTGAAGGATGATAGATTGGTATGAATGTTGTATCTTTGGGAGAGGGATTTGGCTCTTTTTATGGACCAAAAGGTCTGTCTTGTGTTTTCTGACCGTTGGAAGTGGTTGAGTGTTTTAACCATTGGTTTTAAGCAACTTTCCAGAATAAGCTGAAAAGCTGTTTTCGAAATCTGCAGAAAACGATCGGTCGTTTTTGCAGTCGATCGGTCGTTTTCAGAAACGATCGGTCGTTTTCTGAAAAACGATCGGTCGTTTTTCAGACGACCTTACTGGAAGAATTTGGACCAAAAACGATCGGTCGTTTTTGTCCAGACGATCGGTCGTTTCTTCAGTATTCCGGGTTTTCTCGTTAAACTTCGAAAGCTCATAACTCCTTCGTTTTAGCTCCGATTCTGGTTCCTTTTGAACCTGTGGCTTCGTTTTTCTGTGCTCTATCTTTCTGGCATACTGAAATTTACAAATTCTCTTTTTGGAAAAAAAACAAGCATTATATCATCGAAATAGAGAAATCGTAAAATCATTAAAAACATAATCAAAGTTATAATCAAAATCAATTATTGAACCCCATGGTTCAACATAGCTAAAGTAAAGAAATAAATTTTCTAAATATTTGATCGCACCTGTCATACTTCGAATTCTAATTTAAGAAACACGAGACATGAAGTTTTAAAAAATTAAATAACAAGACAAGATTTCTCATTCTATAGAATATCAATTTCAAATGATTGAACCATATACTATTTGTTTTATTTTATCGAACATCAATCTTCAGTACAAAATATAATTCATTAAGACCCGCTTTTAAAATAACACCCAATGTAGAACAAATTGTGCAAATATATCTGGATGCCTATTTCTCTGAGAAAGTGTCAGGTCTTTGCGAGCCGAAAACACAATGTGTTCAAGAGTAAAATCCAAAACAAAGGAACAACTATAGATGGCACGCTTAAAGTTTCCACTTAGAAGATTTAACACCTTTTGTATTATAACCATATTAGATTAACGTTTTAGAACTAAATCTTGTAATCATAGTAAAGAACATATAATAAATGTCCTATATCGGGAGTAGCAGGACTTGACTTATTAGCAAGTCGACTCAATATGATGATAAGTTAGACAATAAACTACTTGGTCGGGAGTATCGTGACTCTATGCACTTCGGCTCAACAAGGCTATAAAATATGACCTGTTTCGGGAGCACCGGGACTCTATATCGGGAGTCGGCTCAACAGGATTTAATACATGACCTGTATCGGGAGAACCGAGGCTCTATATCGGGAGTTGGCTCGATAGGGTAATAAAAACAATACATGTTTCGGGAGCACGGGTCTCTATATCGGGAGTCAGCTCGATAGGGTAATAAAGCAATATAAGCAATTCTCGAGAGCACCGGGACTCTACTATGAGTCGGCTCAACAGCTATTTAACGTATATATTAATCGCAGCAAGTGAAATTTAAATAACCCATAGTTCAATATCCAACCATTCTACTTGCTAAGGTAAAAAGAACAACATCAACAAAGCACAATACAATCTAAAAACTAGTAGTACCAAAAAAAAGTCTCCATACCTGATTAAAGACAAATTTTGTACGTCAAAATTTGTTGAAAGTTTATCGAAACATGCATGTCCCCAATAGACCAAATTAACTCCTATTTCATGACCCACTCATTCATAAATCTATACCCGTTCACAACATATATCCGTGCAATACAAAACCCATTCTCACAAAATATACAAGGTCCTTATCAGTTTTCAACAACGAGCAACGATACACAATCGTACGAGAACTTGTAACTTGAAGCAAGGAAAATAATTAATAATAAATAAATCATCCCCATACCAGCCCTAATTAGCATCTTAATACACTAAATCGTCATATCCCATATCCAATTGGTCTATAAAATTGAAGCATAAACTCATTCTTACTTGATCAAAATTTGTAAATAGGTTTCACCTCGAATCGCTAAATTTTCCCAAGCAAAAAGAAACAGTTCCATCACCAAGGAAAGTTTGATTCTATATTGATATAGTTTCGCTCTAAAACCCACCAACCATTCAACTGGTATTTTGTTTAATTTTCTCCACAACGAACTTTTAATCCCGTCATGACTAGATTTGTAACAAACCCATCTCTATTCCTTTAGAACAGAGAAAAAAAGGAGAGAGAGGGAAATGACCGAATGGCCTCTTCGAAAGCAGAGCTTCTTTATACTTATCTCATTCATTTGAGAAAATTACACAATATGTCCCCCATGTTAGGATAAAGCTCAATAAATATTGCTTTTTATAAATTTTTGGTCAAACTATATTAACGGGTTGTCACAATTTAATTGTCTTCTTTTGAAACGAATTGAAGATTATGTTATGAAAACAGAAAAAATATCTATCCTTGATGGAATTGTAAATGCAGTTGCCACATGGTCAATGGATGTGAAGCCACATACAACTACGAATTGCTTTAAGCATTGCAAAATTCGGACCCCAGGTGTTAATGAATTACAAGTTACAAATGAAATGGATGAAGATAATCAAAGTATACTTACAAATTTGAGTAATCAGCTTAAAGAACTTCACTACATTAACCAAATGGATATGGATGTTTTTCTTAATCATGCAAGTGAGAAACAAGTCACGCACGCTTTAACTAAAAAAAAATCATTACAGCAATTAGGCAAGAAGCGGAAGGAGATAATCTGGAGTATGATAGTATAGAAATACCAAAAATTTCGTGTCAAGAAGCTTTAAGCATGTTTGACAAGTTAGAAATATTTTGACTTCAACAAGAAGAAGTTCATAGGGATGAGTTATTACGTACGCGAAATTTGAATGATGTAGTAACTACCAGCAAAATCAAGTCAATGTCGAAATAACAATAGATAAATATTTTATAAAATATTAAACTTAATGTAACAAAATATATATATATATATATATATATATATATATATATTTTCTTCAATATAATGTCATTTATTATTATATGGAGGAATTTTTATTAAGGCGAGACCCGAAAAAAATATGACTTATTACAATGTGTAGTTTATTTTTATTTATAACTGGTTCCAAGTCGGGACCATGCATACCTCGTAACTTTTGTCATTTTGTGGAAACCTTTTTTAAATTTTCCAAATAAGGGAAGCAAATCCATCCAAAACCACCGTTTGATGGGTTCAAATTTTATAATTCCAATTGTCGGCGTTTTCTTATATTTTTGATTTTTTCATATGTATTTATAAAAAAAAATTGTTTTTTTTAAATCAACATATTATTTTATATCTAAACTATTTAATTATTCAAAAAACTGTAAAATTTGATAGTTTATATTTTTTTGGGTATTTATTAATATTACTACCTTATAAATTGTTAAACAAACAATTAAACATGAAAACATATATAAATGTTAATTTTTACAGATTTTTTTTGAACAAACACTCACTACAAAATAATATTTGATTTAGTGAGAGTCAAAAGTTGTCACAAACCTGTCGCTAATTTAAAAAGCTGTCACAAATCTGTCGCAAATTGATTAAAATATCACAAAGTCGTCACAAAAACCGTTGCTAATAAGCTCGTAACAAAAAATATCGTCACTAATCCCGTCGCTATTTGAGTATTTTTTTGTAGTAACTTTACAAATAATATAGTAATTTGATTTAAAAAAACAAAAAAAAAATCATTATATTACATATGAAAAAATTAAAAACATGACAATTGGTAAAATTTGATTCCAACTGCTCAAATGTATTTAGCTTGCAACGAATGGAAATATGCTACCTACCACACTTCATAGCAGGCAGTATGTATAACCATCTTCAACCATGAGCAATAATGTCCTTTTAACGACCTCGAATATTTTCCGCCATGATCTACTGTATGAAAAGCAAAAGTAACTTAAATTATATTCATCAAGCTAGATTCAACTTCTATAAATGCTGTAATTTTTTAATAAGCCTATACATTGACAAAGATAACTACGCGTATTTTATGATTAAAATTTGTTTCAGGCTTACAAAGAACCTTTTCGAATGTTAAGCTTATGTGTAAAGTCTAATACAATTCAAAGAAAGAACGAGAAAAGGTGAAAAACAGAACATAAAATAATTTTTTTAAAAAATCGGATACTTTTATGCAACACATGTATTGCAATATTTTTGGTTTTTTCATATGTATTTGTAAAAAAAAAATTGTTTTTTTTAAATCAAGATAATATTTTATTTCTAACTATTTACTTATTCAAAAAAAAGTAAAATTTGATAGTTTATATTTTTTTAGGTATTTATTAATATTACTATCTTATAAATTGTCAAACAAACAATTAAACATAAAAAAAAAATGTTAAATTTTACAGATTTTTTGAACAAATACTTTAGAAATAATATAGTAATTTGATTTTAAAAAAAATGAAAAAACATTATATTATGAATACATATGAAAAAATTAAAAAGATGACAATTCAAACTGATAAAATTTGATCCCGCCTAGCTACTCAAGTGTATTTCGCTTGCAATGAATGGAAATATGTTACCTACCACAATTCATAGTAGGTAGTGTGATGCCATAATGCGGTCCTAATATGGTTGGAGTTACTATTTCTATCGGTAGCCATTGTTTGGTTAACAATTATATAGTATGAGAGAAAAAAATTATTTTCATCATTAAAAAAGAGCCAAAGGGTGTTACCCAAAAAAAATAATATTGTGAGCCACATATATGATTGCAATTTGTAAGACAACGTTTTTATACAGTCAGTCAAATCTAAATCCAGTCTGATACTCGTACTTTAAAACATAAAGTCGTAATTCCGAAAACAAACTCGTATTTCTGAAATCAAACTCATACTTGTGAAGATTTTAAAAGAAAAAAAAAGATTTTAATACTATACAAAATTCTGCATCGTTGTAACAGCGGCAATTCGATAATTTATCATGGTTTTGTAGGAGTCTAGCAACGCCAAAGCATTCAAAAAACCCGACCTCTGAAATGGTTTCCGGCATCAGTTAGCATTTTAACAAGTTGTGAAGTCCATCAACACCTATTTGACTATTTTCATTCTTTTAAAGTGCTGAAACCTAATTGCAAAAATTATTTAAATTTGGTAACTTCCTAATCCACATATCAACGGTATTTCCTCTCCATAATGTATCGAACCATCCCGCCCTTGTAGAATCCTCCCCCTCCATCCTCGTAGCTCTAAAACTGAATTTTCAATACTAAACTACTTATTCAAACTTTCAAAGCTCATTACAACTTCCGAGTTAAGCAATGACCGACCCAATCTAAAGAATCCGACTAATGTCTCGCCCACATTCCTCTCAAATGGAATCCGCGAATAAAGTACTATACAAAAATGTAAAATTCAGTTTTAATGGTTCTCATTGCGCAGCTCATATTGCTTATCATATGTATACTTTTTTTTAATCGTAGCACCACTTAACTCGATTCGTTTCTGATAATTCGCGTGAGAAATAAGAAAACTGCAATTATTGTATGACCTGTAGAACTCAGCCTGGGAACGGAAATATTAATTTATGTACGGTAACTTGATTTTCTGATAATTGGAACACTTTGAGCACCTCTAGGAACCAAACAATCATTAGGGAATTGAAAACAGATAAGCTAGATTAGTTCATTCAAAAGATGTATCCTTTTATTATCTTATTATTTGAAGGAAATCAAATCAAACAGATAAGTTCTAACTACACCTCGTATTGCTTATAAAATTTATTGACTCTATAAATGGAAAAGTTAGCAAAAAACTATTTTTTACACATTTTTCATTAATTATGAATGAAAAACGTTTTCATGTGTAACCAATGCAAACGTCCTGATAAAGCCATAACTTTGGTCGGTCGCGTTAGGCTTTTCAACAATACTATAATAGTAAATCAACTGTAAATAATGACACTTCCTGATCTTTATTATTGCTTGGATTATTATCCTTATTCGGACTATTACACTTGCTTGGATTAGTATATCTGTTTTACAATTGTGCTCGACTTGACTATTTAATCTCTCTTCTTGGTCTTTTTCCCCTTTTATTCGGTGCTCGGCTTTATCTCTGCTCGGTTTATTTCTTGGCGTGATATGCCTTGACTAGTTTCTCTCTTTTCTCAACTTCTCTCTATATTTTTTGGATAGATTTTCTGGTCCATTTCTAGGAGGGGTAGTTGGCTATTTATAGGCAAATATGCCTTCTAGGATGTTGACAAATGTCTTCATCCCAGGGGGTTTTTCAGATATGGGTTCCTAATTAAGTGGGCTTGGGCTTTTGATAGTAATAACTTATTTTCTTATAAAAGGCATAAGATGACCCATTTAAGCGTTGGATACCCATTTATAAAGTGGGTTGATTATTACCCGAATAGAATATTCGGGTCCAATTTTTATGTTCTATCAAGTGCTCCCTGACTTCCTCGGCGTGGTTTCCATGTCGAGGGAGTCATGTTCGGTCTGTCGAGGATATTACTTCGGTCTTGTTCCCAATACTTCATCGAGAAACGCAACAGACTCATGACGGTTCCATGGGGGGCCCATTTAATGTTTCCTATCCTAATATCTTTCTTCGAGGAAAACTCCTATAAAGGGGTGTGCCCCCTCCATAATTAGGCATTTTACTACTACTTTGCTCGTGACGTAATGGCTTCCTCTGGTTCTACTGGTGAGAGCTCCTTTAATTATATTTCTTATTTAGAAATGGAGATCAAGAAATCTCGTACCGCGAATAAGAAACTCGTGGACAAAGTTTCAAATTACAAGAAAAGGTTGTCTGACATGGATTCTGATCATCATGTGACGATGGCCGATCGGAATTGGGCTTACGAGCATATAAAGAGGCTCGAGGCTAATCTGGCCAAGCAGAAGGCAGCAAAAAGAGCCTATAAGCTTGCCTTCAAGGAGTTGCATGCTTGGTCTAAACCGAGTTCGGATGACGATGAAGAAGGCTCTTCCTCGAAATAATTAGTCTTTTGTGATTTCTGTTGTAATTTCTTTTGAATGGGGAGTCTTCTCCTCAGTTGTAATCGAAGTTTTTGAAATTAATAAAATATTTCCCTATCCTTGTTCTTGTCTGTTCATCTTCTTGATATCTTTTTGGATGACTTTAATTGGATTTGGAACTGTGGTTAATTTGCCGTAAATGCTCTTGGAAAGTTCAAGAGGTTGTATTTCTTCGAGATGACCTTTGATCTACTCCTTGTTTCTTCCTATAAAAGGGGACTGTCCCTGTATTCTTTGTGCAATTCATTCTTTATTAACGAACAAATGGCTTTTCCTATTGAAAACTATGGTGACAACCTTCCTGAATATGTTGCTCATCTTGAAGAGGAAGTTCAGAAGGTGCGTTATCTCGAGAAGAGGGTTGCCCGGCTGTCGGTGGAAGCTCGTCGGGCCGCTGAACTAGACGAGCGATTGGACGCCATGGAGAAGGAGCACCAGAGGTCTTTGCTCGACAGTATTCGCGCTCGTGCTCGGATCAAAGAGCTCGAGGCCTCCAGAGACAGGCAACTTGCTTCCAAGAGGGCTTACAAACTGGCCCTTAAGGAAGTGTATGCTCGGTCGAAGGGGAAGCCGAATGACGAAGCGGACCCTTCTACGAAATGATTTTATTGTTTTTTTATTGTATTTCCTTTTACTGCTTCTTCTGTAACGAAGTATCAATCAATCAATAAAGACTTCTTTCTCTTGTTTATATCTGAATTACTTTCCCAATGCAGTTTCTTTTGACTGCGCACGCTTGTGGCCTCATTAATGCTTTTTTTTGGGCCTTGCGTTTGACCTTATCCATTGGACCTTCTTACTCTTTATATCTGGGGACCAATAGGATTTCTTGAGCCTTGTGCATAAAAAATCTTATTCACCAGAGTTTTCTTGAGCTCTGTGCAAAAGATCTTAGATATTTATTTGAACTGCTGTCTTTCCCCAAAATGACGCGTGTTTCGATGCCATTATTACTTACCCTCTTTAAATATTGGCAAAAATCCAAGCGTTTTGTGAACAAGAGTGGCTTTTAATTACTCACGCTTTTTTAGAACCTTTTGGGAATCCAAACGTTTTTTCTTGAACAGACACATCTTTTTATTGCCGTCGCTTCTTAGTACCCATTGGCGAACGGTTGCGACTCTCAATACCAGCCCTCATCTAATTGATCTATAAATACATGCTTACAGCATGGTTACATCCACAATCCTCATCATATTATTTTCCCCCATATACAGACCCTCATCTTATAATTTCCCTAAGATGTCTGGTCCTTTCACCCAATCAGCATTAGCTTTGCAAGTGGAGGCTTTTGAAGCCTCCTATAGCCATGTACAAAGGCTGTTGAGGGTTGCCGAGGAGGAATTGAAGGTGATGCGTTACCACCATACCGAGATGGTTCGGGAATTAACTTGGCTAAGATCCGAACTGGCTTATTGCCGACGTGCTCGTTAGGCTCTAGTCGAAGAAAATGAGATGCTAAGGGGGAACCCGACACTGAGGGACAGGGATGTCTCTGCCGGGCCCTCTCACCGATACCGATCGACTTCCCCCTAACCTTCCCCCTTCTTTTTTATTTTTCTCTTCTTTTCCCCATCTTTTCCCATCTCTTTCTTTTTCTTCTTTTTATTTCTCAGTTTCCCTCATTTTTTCCTCTTCCTCTTTTTTTTTTTTTTTTTTTTATGCTTTGTTCTCTCTACTTTTCATTCTTTTTTTTTTCCCTTTCTTTTTTGTTTCATTGACTTCCTTTTTATTTGTCTGTTTCCTTTATTTCTTTATATTCTTCTTATCTGTTTTTCTTTTTCTTCTGCGCCTCCTATTTCTTTTTCTTCATCTTCTCTCCCATCACTCTTTTTCTTTTTCTTCTTTTTTGCACCACTATGATGTAACAATCAACCCTGTGATCCTAAGGGTTTTGTTGTTATATCTAGGGTTTTTGTCATTTTTCTTTTTGACTCTTCTTTCTTATCACTTCCTCTTTATGTTTTCTTTTTATGCTTCTTTCCTTCGTTTCCTGCTGTTCGCCTGATTTGATGATGTTGTCGTTCTTCTTTGGCCACGTTGTCTACTCAGTTGGCCCCACAACTGACACACATTGTAATAGATTTTCTTTTGATGTAATCCTCGGATGTAATAGACCTCAATGTAATAGATTGTCTTTTGATGTAATGAACAATGATGTATTCCATCTTTATTAATGAGAAGTATTTTTGCCCCTTTATTTTTGCACTTCTTTTCATATTGCACCTGTGGTTTGTTGTTTGTCTGGAACCTAGATCTTTGAATATCTCGTCTTTATTTCTTTCTGTATTGTAGTATCAGATGTCAGTAGATGTCTCCATCACTGTCGAGCATAGGTGCATGCTCCCTAGTAGGTCAG
The DNA here is from genome assembly GCA_963682055.1 of Primula veris. NCBI lineage: Eukaryota > Viridiplantae > Streptophyta > Magnoliopsida > Ericales > Primulaceae > Primula > Primula veris. The sequence goes on from OY821746.1 coordinate 4,189,494, forward strand.
GAAATATGCATGCTCCCAAGCATGTCAGGAAATGTGCAAGTTCCCAAGCAAGATCATAAAATATCATACTATCTTCGTTCTATAAGTACTTCTCTTTTCTTTAGTAGTTTATCATCTCTCATTTTTCTTTTATTGCTTATTTCTCCCTCAGCCCCTTATTTTCTTCCGTACTATAACAATTTCCCAGAATGTCTGGACCTGTGGTGAGATATCATGCTCAGATGAAGGGCTTGGACACTGAGGTATCTCAGGTCCGCCGTCGGATGGCAAGGCTTGAGAAAGAGTATGGCGTTTTGGCCTTGAGCTTGTTCGGCTCTCATCCCGAAGAGACGGTGAAGTGGACTGAGATTTCGGCACTGAGTCATCAGCTCGATCACTTGTTGTTACAGAGAAATCATCTAGCCAACTCCTGGTATGATGCCGAGGAGATTTGGGACCATGCCCAAGATGAGTTTGATAACTCTCCTCAAGGCCTAGTTAGCATAATGGTAAAGAATGCTCGGCTCGTGGAACGCGTCAGGGTTCTTACCACGGAGAACAACGAGCTCTCCTCGGAGAATGACAATTTGGTCGCCATGAATGATTCCTACTAAGCTCGGTTGAGTTGTTCTGCTCGTTTTGCTTTCTCTCGGTCTGGCAGTTCGATTTTTCCACCCATTGATCCTTAGATTGGGCTGGTTATGTATTTCCCTTTTTGCAATTTGTGTTTTCTTTTCTGTATTTGACGAATCAGTTGTATCTTTTCGTATCTCGTGCCTGTCTTGTGAACCATTGTAACGCTTCGTACTTTGTGCCTTTTGATTCTCTATAAATGCTCCCTATTGCCTGTATCTCATTACCAATTCTTCCTCTCTCTCTTGTTTTATAATTTGTTTCTTCTAACTTGCTTTTGTTTGAGATGGCTCCCATCACTAGGTCTGCCTCCAAAAAGAAAGCCCTTATGGAAGAGGAGCCTACTTTTTTGCTACCTCGTCCCCCTGGTTTTGGGGAGGAGGATTTGACTCCTCTTCAACTAAAAGAAATTGAGATGTCATGGCTGAAACATGATCTCATGTGTGCTCGGACTGAAGTGAGGAGGTTTAAACAATATTGGGACGAGGAGGGCACTGCTCGTTTCAAGGCCGAGCAAAAATGCGAGTCTCAGTCTTACGCCTTGAAACAGGCTGAGATGGCGATTTCTCGGTTGGTTAGGGAAAAAGAGCGTCTGGAGGAACTTTTGGCGAAGAAGGATGTTGATATGGGGGGTAGTTCGAAAAAGTAGGATGGGGTGTATTTTCTTGTAAAATTTTTCTTTTTCTGTTGTATTGTTTGTGTTTTCCCCCTTTGTGGAAGAATAAAACTTTGTCTTGCACTTGATTCGGTCTATTCTATTTTATTTGATGTTTCTCAGTATACACCGAACAATGTGCCCGGTTATCCCCCCGGAGAGCGTTGTTAGACTTGATGCTTCATGCCGTCAAGCTAGAAACGGTCTTCGTCCACCTTGTTCGGTATGCCCTTTGGGTAAGAAATGGTTGGGAGTCGAGGAACTTTATCGGGGGACATTCTCGGTGTGATAATATTGGTAGCGTATGTGGGAAGCTTTTCGTGGTAGGGTCCACTGGCCGTTTATTTAGGTGTAATGATGTGAACTGCCTTGGATAGTGGGATATGCTCTGACGTGGCAAAATCTGGAGCGCTTATATGTTAAGAATAGCAGCGGTTGTTGACTTTTGTATGGTTGGAAAAAAGATAAACCTCTGTCACACGAAAGGACGGTTATTATTTTATTCTTTTTATGACTCCACTCCTTTTTACTGTGCCAAGTAATCCCTTTTGTTTTTATCACAAAATTCGCTGAAGAAAATATCTATCTCTCTCTAAAGTAGATTCTTCCCGCCAAAAAGGAAAAGCGTTCGGCCGCTTGATCTAGGGTTTCGTGGTATTGTTGAAAGACTTGCTGCTGTTCTCGCTTGCTTGCTCATAATGATAACTGTAAGTGATTTTTCGTTCTCCCCCAATTTTTTTTTTATATAGGCACACGCTACTACGTCGCATCAGGCTGGTTCTCCATGCCTAGTTAGCCCGGGGTTAGGACCTACTGGGGCTGCCCGGGATGAGGTCTCATCTGGTGCGGCTAGTGAGGTGCCTGACAAGTGGCCTTACATCGTTTTGATGGGCAAAAATGTCAAGTTGATCGACCAATGTGCTCGACTTCGGACCAAGCTGAAAACTCAGGCGGCCTCTTTTCGAGAATACGTTCGCCGTGCCGAGCATGTTGTTGAGGTTCAGGAGCGTCGTTTGGATCGATATTGGCGTGCAAAAGACAAATACTTCGGCAAATTAAAGTTGTTGGTAACCAAAGCCAAAGTGTTGGTGAAGTATTTCCGTTTGTCCCGAACCAGATACGATGCTTCCGCGGCTATGATCAAAGCTCGCCGTAATCTCCCCTTCGACGATGATCGCCGTAAAGCGGCCTCGGATGCTCACGAGCTCGCTAAAGAAGCCGAGTTCAACGCGCGACTTCAGACGCTGACTTGCGTTGGAGCTCATACGACCAATTTTGATGCCCTCATTTCTGAGGAGCGTTTTGATGGTGATGAGTCTGATGGGGACACGACGACGGATGATGAAGAGATTGAGCTTGGTCAATTACCGTCGTGCTCCTCCTGTAGTAGCTCTTCTTAAATGAGTTTCTTTAGTGTCGATGATCTTTTTGTTGCCTCCGTAATGCGAGCGAGGACTATTTGTGTTATTTCTTTATTCCTGTTTTGTACCTTTCCATTGTCGTATTGCTATTTGATTGATTGGATCGATTTTTCCTTGCTGATTCATTTGTCATTTCGTTATTTCTGTTTTGTACCTTTCCATTGTCATATTGCTATTTGATTGATTGGATCGATTTTTCCTTGCTGATTCATTTGCTATTTCGTTATTCCTGTTTTGTACATTTCCATTGCCGTATTGCTATTTGATTGATTGGATCGATTTTTCCTTGCTGATTCATTTTCCATTTCGTTATTCCTGTTTTGGATATGCTTCTTGTTGATATTTCATTGTTTAGTTTGATTCTTCTTCATTGTGTTGGCCATTTTGTATTGTATCGCCGCCGTAACGTGGACCTGAATTATTTCTTGCATTGTACCTGCATATGAATTTCATAGTATTCCTAGGCGTTCCTTTGAAAACACGCCATTTACGGAATTTCATAACATTCCTAGGCACTTCGGCCATGTTGGGAATTTCATAGTATTCGTAGGCGTTCCTTTGAAAACACGCCATTTACGGAATTTCATAACATTTCTAGGCACTTCGGCCATGTTGGGAATTTCATAGTATTCCTAGGCGTTCCTTCGAAAACACGCCATTTACAGAATTTCATAATATTCCTAGGCACTTTGGCCATGTTGGGAATTTCATAGTATTCCTAGACGTTCCTTTGAAAACACGCCATTTACGGAATTTCATTTGCATTTGCTAGACAGCATGATAATATATTTTATTCATTCAAAAATACGAAAGATAATGCCATTAAGTAGGAGGGGTAAGATGGCACCTGTACTCGGAAGATTGCCTATACGTAGTACTTCTTTAGGTTAGCCACATTCCAAGAATTCTTTTCCCCTCGGCTATTGGCGAACAGTACGCTTTTGATTTTGTAAGAGACTGGACTCGTTTGCTTGACGATTTCGTATTGGCCTTCCCAGGTAGGGCTTAGTTTGCCATGTATTTCATTGCGGGTATAGACCGTCACTCGTCGCAGCACCAGTTCTCCTACCATGAATTCTTTGGATCCTCTTACTCTCTTGTCATAAGTTTGCTTCACGCTTTGTTGGTATTTGGCTAGGGTAAGGGCTGCTATCTCTCGTTTCTCGTCTATCATGTCTAGCTCTTCTCTCATTCTTTGTTCATTGTTTCCCTGCTCGACTAAAGTCGTTCGGAGCGTGGGTAGCCCGATTTCTGTCGGTATGATGGCCTCGACTCCGTATGCTAAGCTAAACGGGGTTTCCTTGGTGCCCGTCTTTGGTGTAGTTCAGCACGACCATAAAACGTTGAGTAGCCGCTCGGGCCACCTCCCCTTTGCTTGTTCAAGGGTGGTCTTGATGCCGTCTAATATTGTTCGGTTTGACACTTCGGCTTGCCCGTTTCCTTGTGGGTATGTCGGCGTCGAATAGAATTTTTGGATACCTAGTTCCTCGTACCATAGCTGTAAATTGGCATCTTTGAACTGGGTTCCGTTGTCGGCGACGATAGCGTACGGTATACCGAACCTAGTGATGATGTATTCCCAAATGAATTGTTTGACGTTGCTGGCTTTGATTTCTCGGAGGGGTTTAGCTTCGACCCATTTGGTGAAATAATCCGTCGCGACGATCAGATATTCCACACTCCCAGGTGCTCTTGGGAGTTTACCGACTAAATCAATTGCCCATTGAGCGAACGGCCATGGTGCCGATACCGGGGTCATCATAGATGATGGGAGCCGTGATATCTTGGCGAATCGTTGGCACTTGTCGCAACGTTGGACGTATGCATCGGCGTCTCGCTTGATATAGGGCCACCAATATCCTTGGGTCACTGCCTTGTTTGCAAGGGATCGCCCTTTGATGTGTGCTCCGCAGGATCCTTCGTGGATTTCCTCTAAGACCGGCAGTTGTAGCTCGGTCGGGACGCACAGTAGGTGGGGTCCCCGGTAACTGGATTTGTATAGTTTATCATCCTCGGATAGCCAGAAGCGAGGAGCTTTTCTTGTAATTTTCAGCGCTTTTATCTTGTCGGCCGGGAGCGTTCCATTTCGCAGATAACGAGTCATGTCCTCCATCCAACCTAGTTCGTACTGTATTGATGTCACTCGGTCTACCCTTTTAATTATGCTCGGGGTTGGCAGTAGTTCCACGGTGATCGACCGGGTGTCAGTCAATGTTAATGTCGAGGCTAGGGTGGCCAAGGCATCGGCATGTGCATTTTCGGTGCGATTGATTCTTACTAACTCGCACTGTTCGAAGGTTGCCATCAAGCTTTGGACTTTCTCTTGGTAGAGGATCATTCTGTCATCTTTGGCTTGATACTCGCCGATGGCTTGATTGACGATGAGCATGGAGTCTGAGCTTGCAATTAAGTGGGAGCATCCGAGGGACCGGGCAATGAGCATGCCATTTATCATGGCCTCGTATTCTGCCTCATTGTTGGTAGCTCGGAAGCCCAGTTTTATGCTTTTTTCGATGATTGCTCCCTCTCTAGACTTTAGGACGATCCCTGCTCCGGATCCGTCCTTGGTGGCTGATCCGTCGACGTGTATCTGCCAGTGTGATTGTGGGGAGAGTGCCAAAGGCTCATCATAGCCTTCGGTGAACTCCGCGACGAAATCGGCCAGGACTTGTCCCTTTATGGCATGGCGGGGTACGAACTCGATATGAAATTGGGATAGTTCGACCCCCCAGGCGGCAACTCGACCGCTAATGTCCGTCCGTCGAAGTGACTATTTGATATGAAATTTCGTGTATACCCAGACCTGATGAGCTATGAAATAGTGCGGCAACTTCCTGGTGGCGACGACCAATGCCAGACACAGCTTTTTCAATGGTAGGTAACGTGTTTCGGCTTCGACCAGAGTCTTGCTGACGAAGTAGATCGGAAATTGTTCTCGACCTTCTTCCCTTAGGATAACTGCGCTCACAGCTATAGTGGAAACTGCTAGGTAGCATGCCAGAACGTCTCCTTTGTTCGGCCTTACTAGCAGTGGCAGTGTCCTCAAGTACTCTTTGAGATTGTTGAATGAAGCCTCACATTCCGGGTCCCAGACGAATTTTCTATCCTTCTTGAGTGATTCAAAAAATGGCCGTCCCTTGTCTGCGGATCGGCTAATGAACCTGCTCAACGCTGCCATCATTCCCGTGAGCTCTTGTACCTGTTTCTTATTCTTGGGCGCTGCAAGGTTCCGTAGAGCCGTTATTTGATCGGGATTAGCCTCTATTCCTCGTCGGCTAACCATATGCCCCAAGAATTTCCCTTTGCTGATGCCAAATGCACACTTGCTTGCGTTGAGCTTTAGTTTGTGCTCGCCCAATGTTTGGAAGACGTCTTTAATGTCTTGGAGGTGGGATGTGGCCTTTTCGCTCTTGACGACCATGTCGTCTATGTATACCTCTATCGTCTTCCCTATATGATCTCGACATACCCTTGTTATCATCCTTTGGTATGTTGCTCCTGCATTGCGTAGGCCGAACGGCATTACCGTATAGCAATAATTTCCCAAAGGCGATATAAACGAAGTCTTTTCTTGATCTTCGCGGGCGAGGGAAATTTGATGGTATCCTGAGTACGCATCAAGGAAGGTCATCCGTTCTGCTCCCGCAGTTGCGTCCACCAGTTGATCGATCCTTGGAAGGGGAAAGTGGTCCCTCGGGCAGGCTTTGTTGAGATTGGTGAAGTCTATACAGACTCTCTCCTTCCCGTTTTTCTTAGGGACGACGACCGGGTTGGACAACCATTTTGGATAGTAAACCTCCCTTATGGCTCCAGCCTCCAATAGCTTTTGTACTTCAGCGATTATAGCTGCTCTGTGCTGTACAGACACTTTCCTGCTCCTCTGTGCTATCGGCTTGTACTCGGCGTTTACACTTAGGTGGTGGCATGCTGTATTGGGGTCTAGGCCCGGCATGTCTTTAGGACTTCAGGCGAATTTATCAATGTTGTTGAGAAGGAATGCTTTCAACTCCTCGGATTCCTGTTTTGGAAGGTTATCGCCGAGGAGGAAGTAGTGCTCCTCGTCCATATCAGGAATATACACCTTCCTAAGTGTCTCCCCTACTTGTTCTTCGACCACCCTTTCGGTTTTGGATATTTGGTTGATCAGCTTCTTTGTGCTGGTGGGTTGTTCCACAATGCTTCGTTGTTTTTGGAGAGTCGCGGTGATGTCTTTGCAGCGTCTTGAATCTTCTTGACTTCCTCTGGCTGTCTCGATCTCTCCCCTATCATTTGGGTATTTGACCTTTTGGTGATAGGTCGAGGGTATGGCCTTCATGGCATGTAACCAAGGTCGGCCTAATATTGCGTTGTGACCGGAGTGGTCGTTGACCACTAAGAACTCCACGGGAACCGACACGGACCCGGTTGTGACACTGAGGACGATCTTATCCAACGGTTTAGTCGTTTCGGAGATGAATCCGATCAGTGTGACATCGGTAGGCTGTAGATCTTGCAGCTTGAGTTCCATCTTGTCGAAGAGCTCCTTGTACATGATATCACAAGAGGCTCCTTGGTCGACAAGTACCCTGCTGACCGTGTCTAGGCCGATTTGAACACGGAGGTTAATGGCGTCTCCGTGGGGGTAAATCACCCCTTCTTCGTCAAGATCCGAGAAAGAAATGGGTGGATGTCGTCGTGGTGTGCATTGTCGTTTAGAGGTCGACGCCTGTGATTCCTTGGCTACTTGGCCAAAGTGGGCCAGCTGCCGTTGTCGCGATCGTTCCCCGCCTGGGCCCTCGGGTCGTGACATATGAACGACGTTGATCGTTTTGCCTTGCCGGTTGTCGGATCCCTCGATGGCCAGTTGTTTGCCTTTATTCCCAGCTCCTTTGATGTACTTGGCTAGGTATCCTGCATCGCCCCACTGGTTCATTCTCCATCGCAGGTTACGGCAATGCTCAGTGAGATGGCCGTGATCCTCGTGATATGCGCAGAAGAGCTTGGAATCTCTCTGATTGGGGGGAGAGATGATCGGTTGTGGTCGGGAATACCAACTTTCCCTGCATATATCCTTGAGGATATCTTCAGCAGATAGGTTGAAAGTGTATCGCAGCTCGACCGGTCCGGAAGCGTTTCGGTGTTCCCTCTCTTGGGGCCGACCTTGTTGAAACGGCTTGGGTGGCATCGGGTAGGTGAGCTGGAGCGGTTTATGTTCGTTGGTCGGTGTTGGGTACGAGATCTGGAGCGGTTTGGGCTCTAGTGCTCGTGGTCGCTCTACCCTGCTATGGACCTCGGGATCTTTGCCCTTTCTGGTCGGTTGGAATGCTTCTCCCTGGTTATTCCTAACTCTTTTGCGACCCACCTGTGCCTCGCGGACCGACTCTCTTCTTGGTAGAGTTCGGTTGAGGAAACGCAGTTCGTCGTTTTTATCGGTGAGGTGGGTACAATAGGCTAGCAGGGAATCAGTGGTCGGGAAGTTTTTGCCTATGAACTTCCTTCTCGCCCAATAGCCATTAGGGATGGAGTTGATAAAGTTCTGGATGGCTATATTATTGGCATATCGTGGAATCTGGTTTGCTACGTCGATAAAACGTATGCAGTAATCGTTGAGCCTTTCATTTGGCATCATCGTCATTTTAAGAAGGGTTTCGATGCTAACCTTCTTTTTCCGATGAGCGGCGTATCGGGTGGAGTACGCTCTTAGCAGTTCTGCCCAGTCTCTAATGGAGCCCCGTGGTAAGTTGTGATACCATGACGAAGCCTCTTGTCCCAAGCTGTTTTTGAAAAATTTGCACATCAGTGCATGATCATCGCTCCACAGTTCCATCTTCGTCTTGTAGTGCCTCAGATGGTCGATAGGGCAACTCTATCCATCATAGAGCCTGAATTCGGGGATGACGAACCCCATAGGATTGCGGTACCGCGTGATCTGTTCGGTACATGGGGTTTCTTGGCATACGTTCCAAGCCTGTTGGAACGCGTCATCCGTGACTTGGTAGGGGGGAGGGTATCCTTCCTGATGTGGTGGTGGGCCATATCCTTCCCCGATCCTGTATTCGGGATATCTACCGTCCTTCGTGTTTGTGTGGACACGTTCCATATGAGTGTTCGGATGGACGATAGTTATTGGGATATTGCCCCCTTGGTGGAACACTCTCGTATCGGGTCGTCGACCCGCTGCCTCCAGGGCGGCCCGGTAGGCAGAATCTTCCACTTCATGGCGTGGGTCTTTGTCGGGTTGGATAACTGGCACTACGATGCCGGCCACTGTCATGGCCGTCATGCATGCCGCCAGCTGAGCTTGTAGCTGGGCGTAGTTCCTTTTATCGGCTAACGGAACAACGTGTTGTACCTCCACCGTGGGTGGTGTAATCATCCTCGGAGGATTAGTTGGTAGTCGGGGCAACCGTCCAAGTACATGATCCTCGGGCACGCCAAACTGATGAGCTTCGTCCGTTTGTAAACGAGCACCGGAGTTGACCGAGGCTGTAGGCAAAGAGACTCTTGAGCTCGGCCCTGCCTGGGACCCGGGTAAGCGTCTTCGTGCACGCCTTAATACGGGCACGTCTTCTTCGTCCTCCGAGGACGAAGGGTGTTCGTCGACAATCCCTTCAATGAAATGTTGGGGTGGTTCGACCGGTTGTTCTTGGTTGACGTAGGAGGTTGTTGGTTGGTTTCCGGATTGGATAGCTTCATATCTGTCGCGAGTGGCGAGTAGATCGTCGAGGTCTTGTTGGCTAATTTGCGCGTTTTGGTTGTTGGTTTCTATTATCTCGGGATGGGTTTCCTCTACATTGGTCACCATTGTCGCTCGTCTGGCAGAGTATTGGTATTCGAATTCTAAACTAGTTGGGAACTAGATGATTCCCGGAGACGGCGACATTTGATAAAGCCATAACTTTGGTCGGTCGTGTTAGGCTTTTCAACAATAATATAATAGTAAATCAAATGTATATAATGGACACTTCCTGATCTTTATTACTGCTCGGATTACTATCCTTATTCGGATTATTACACCTGCTCGGATTAGTATCTCTATTTTACAATTGTGCTCGATTTGACTGTTTAATATATCTTCTTGGTCTTTCTCCTTTTATTCGATGTTCGGCTTCTCTCTGTTCGGTTTATTTCTTGACTTAATATGCCTTGACTAGTTTCTCTTTTTTCTCAACTTCTCTCTATATTTTTTGGATAGATTTTCTGGTCGTTTTCTAGGAGGGGTAGTTGGCTATTTATAGGCAACTATGCCTTCTAGGATGTTGACAAATGTCTTCATCCCAGGGGTTTTTCAGACATGGGTCCCCATTTGATTGTGCTTGGGCTTTTGATAGTAACACCTTATTTCCTATAAAAAGTATGAGATGACCCATTTAAGCGTTGGATACCCATTTATAAAGTGGGTTGATTATTACCCGAATAGAATATTCGGGTCTAATTTTTATGTTCTATCAGTAGCATATCAAAAGTAAGCATCTAATGTGTACCTGGTAGGGTGTGCGGTTGCAGCTTAATTTCTGCTTAAAACTGGACAACATTTGGTTGACCATCTTAAAATCCGAGTTTTTTTGGTTAATTAACTGGCCTAAATAAGCTAGAACCTTAAGCAGGAAGAAGGTAAAAAAATAAATCAAACTTATAAAATCCAGCTTGTTTACTTAGAAGCTGCAACCAAACAAGCTTATCGCTTGGGTATGCGATCAAGCCTATCTCCATGTCAACAATATTAGTACTAAGGTTAGAAATTAAGTTGTAATTGCACCAACCTATCAACTTGTAACAGTTTAGAGATTGTATTAAGAACGCTCTAATTCGGTCACCGATCTACGTGGTTGTTTCTAATCGAGGTACTTTTATCATTTTAATCAGATGACTTTCAAGAATTTAAAGATTGCATTACGAACGTTCTAATTCGGTCAATAATCTATGCAGTTGTTTCTAAATGGGGTATTCTACGAATTTAATCAGACCACTCTTAGTCATGTTCGTATTTAAGGTTAATTTTGTCATCTAGGAAATCAACCTATCTATTTCCTTAACACTGTATCTAAAACTTATTTGACTTTCCACATCCTTATAACAATACTATTACAATTCCCTATTCTTGTTGGCCACAATCTTGCTTTGGAACACCTTTAACTATATATTGCATCCTACTAAGCTATTCATATTTGTTTTTATTTTCAATTTATTATTTTTTGTCACTTTCATCCAACCATAAGCTTAATAATGATCTTACTCACCCTTGTAAGTGCATATCTGTTCGTCAATGCTCATTTCATTTAACCATCCTCTCGTGTGTTTAACTCTACCACTGTTGGGTGATGCATTACTCTCTTTATTTGCTTTCAGTTTCATATCGTAACTTTAGACATTGTTGACGCATAAAATGTTCACTTTTTTTTTTACACAGTCTTAAACTAATGATGGTTATTCTGCATGTCATCTCTTCACTAACAACTTCCCTCCGATTCGACAGTGCCCTCAATGTGGACGTAAATGAGTTCCAGACCAATCTCGTCCCATACTCACGTATCCACTTCATGTTCTCATCATATGCCCCAGTCATCTCCGCTGAAAAAGCCTACCATGAGCAGCTCTCAGTTCCCGAGATCACCAACATCGCTTTCGAGCCCTCTTCCATGTTGGTCAAATGCGACCCTCGCCATGGCAAATACATGGCTTGTTGTTTGATGTACAGAGCTGACGACATCCCTAAAGATGTGAATGCGGATGTGGCGACCATTAAGACTAAGAGGATTATTCAGTTTGTTGATTGGTGTCCAACTAGATTAAGTGCGGTATTAATTACCAGCCTCCCACTGTTGTGCCAGGTATGTTTGTTCATGTGTTGTATAGTATATTTTAGTAATGATAATGTGTTTTTTGACTAATACTGCTGCTAGATATGCATGTTCATGTGTGTTCATCTGCTGTATATATAGTATGTTTTAGTAAGAATAATGTGTTCTTTGACTACTACTACTTCTAAAAATGTGTGTTTATATGCTCTTTAGATGTTAAGTTTCATGATTATTTCACTAGATATTTTTTTGATATAGATGTTATATGCTTTATAAATGTTAGCTTGGGCCGTTAATACTTCTAGATATATATTGTCTATATTCAGTAACGTTTTATGCTTTGTAGATAGGAATGACAATTGGGTCGGGTTTTAACGTTTTATGCTTTGTAGATAGAAATGGCAATTGGGTCGGGTTTCTCGAAACCCGACCCGGCCCGCACATCAATCCGCACATAACCCGACCCGACCCGTTTATACTCGACCCGACCCATTTGACCCGGAATTTTTTTGATAAGCCAAATAAGTGCAAACCATTATTAAGCATCTAACAATAACCATTTAATTAAATTAGAAAAACCTAAAAATCTTATTTTTTTCCAAATTTTTCATATTTACCTGGTAAAAATTTATAATAATCTAAATTATTATTTACAACAATACCCAAAAAAATAAAAGGAAAAAAACTGACAAAAAAAAGAAAATAATAAGCTAAAATAAAATAAGGATATATATATATATATTTATATATATAGAGAGAGAAATCTAGTACACAAGACTAATTAATTTGGTGAATGAGTCTCTTTTAATATTTTATCGTTGATAATTAGATTTCTATCATCTTTTCATCACTAGACACATATGCTTTATACAGTGTATCGATGTGTGTATCTATGTATGTATCTGTGTATATGTTAGAGAGAGAAGATGTATCATGTGTGTTCATGATAAGTTCACAATCCTCATAGGTAATACTTTTTAATTATTTAGTTTATTTACTAAATTGTCATACAAACCAAAATATAATATATATAGTTTATCTTTCTACAAACCCAAAAAAATAGTTTTTTTATTTTTTTTGTAATTTTTTTAAAATTTTGTGATTTTGTGATTTTTTTTCATTTTTTTTGTAATTTTTTTAAAATTTTGTGATTATTTGTGATTTTTTCATTTTTTATAGTTTTTTTGTGATTTTTTTATTCCTTTGTGATTTTTTTTATTTTTTTTTTCATTTTTTGTGATTTTTTGCATTTTATATAATTTTATGTGTTTATTTTTTATTTTTTATGAAATATGTGTATAACGTTTTGGTAAATAAAATAAATAATTAAAAAACGGTACCTATAGATAATATGAACTTATTTCTAACTTGCACAAAGTTGCACAAAAGTGCAAAGTAACCTAATCCAACCCGACCCAAATAATCTTGCACTTTTATCCAACACGGATCGGGTCGGGTCGGGTCGGGTCAAAACCCGAAATTTTACCATCCCTATTTGTAGATGTTAAACTTTAACCATTACTTGTGCTACATGTATGCAAGATTATGAACCAATTAACAAATCTTAATTAACAATTCGTTTTAACTTACATAAATAGAATAAATGATAAAAATCTGAATATTATATTTAAAATAAAATATATTACGATATTTATGTCATTATACATTTTACACGCAATGCGTGAGTAAGTAACTTTTACCAGTATATATATAAAGTACCAATCATTTTTCTCATTTACTTGTACATACTTGCTTCAATTTCTTTATATGAACTACTTCAACTTCGAAATTATTAGTGCTATATTTGAATGAAAGATAAATGTGGTCGTTTTTATCGTTATTTTGATGGACACATGTTTAGAAATGGATCATTATTAATAATGTGGACAAATTAACATGTGATAAATTTGTAAACCTATATCACGAGAAATTATTAATATACCATGACAAATTATTAATATAGACATGTTATTTTTAAATAAAACTTACATATAAAAGATCTATTTTTTTAAAATGTAAATTTGTAAACATAATCTAATATAAGATACATGTACCACATTAATATAAATAAAGTGTGAAATATACAAAATTTTATATTTTAAAGTTTTTAGAAAAGAAATAATGTATATAAGAATGTGTAACCATGCAAATGAATCCGAAGAGTGATAGTATTGACACAAAATGTTTCATGCGAAGAAAGATTGAACCATACTACCAATATTACTATTGAGTTGTAACATGTATCTATATGTACAAGCTATTACATATGTAAGGAGTTATAAGATGGGATAATAATGAAAATTTTAATATCACAAACAACTTAACATAAGTATTTTATAAAATGATGTGTATATATTTTTCTAATATGAAACATCAATTTATGAGGTGAATTTATAATTGTTCAAATTTTATGAAATGTGACAAATATTTATACAGTAGAACCTATATAAAATAATACTCCGTGAATTAATAAACTCTCTAAAATAATAATTTTATCCGGTTCCGATACGAGTCAATGTAAAAAATGACTAATTTTGATAAATTAACAAGATAATAAAATTCTAAAAAATCTTATATAAATATTTGGTCCACATAAAATCATAAATTAATAATTATTCAAAATGACAAACATTACTAAGATGATTTAGTAAAATATTACTTTATATTTATTTAATTACTCTTAAAATTTAAATATATTTGAAACTTATGTCTATTTTAATGTATTAATATATTTTATTAGGTTACTACACGATATAAGATGACAAAATTTACATATTAGTAGCTAAAAGCAGTCTATTAGACTTTAGTAACAAGTTTTATTGGTAATATATAAAGTTTTATTTTATAACTAACGACCATATTTATAGAATCAATAAAAACCTATTTAAAATAATAAATAATTAATTTATCTATTAATAAATAGATTTTAGATTAATAAATTTCTATGTTACCAAACACAAAGTCCTCACAATCTCTCGCCGGAGATGGCATCAACCTCCGACACTCGACCCACCGGCGGAACCGCCGCTAGAATCAATTCAGCGACTAATAATATATCCGCCGATAATCGCTCACTCATTGCTGTAACCCACTAATTACTTCATTAATTCTTTTTTCTTTTTCTTTTTCTCCCTGATATTTTATCACACTCTATTACAATTCTCTATTTAATTACTCGGTTGTTTGTTTTTTAGGATATGCGTAAGGCTATGATTACGATGAGAGATATTGCGGTTGAATCGGAGCGCCAAAACCAAACCCAGATGGTTAGTCTGTTAAACCCTAGCCTTTTTAATTCCAAAATTACATCTCTCCTTGTATTTAATTTGGTAGTCTTAATTTTGCAATGATAAGTTTTGTTATTTATATTGTTGGGAATTTTGATTATTATTATTATTTTGTTTACGAACTTTACAACGAACTCAAGGTGGAGATTGTCGGGGTCCCCTCCTAAGGGGCGGTTCTACCCCAAGAAAAATCAGACTAGGAGCTTTAGGCGCAAATTATTTTAGTTTTAAGAGCGCGTAAATTTTTTTTGTTGCAGCGTGTATATAAATATCTCTGTTTGTATATATATTACACCAGTCCCTATAACTAACATCAGTGCTGTGTTGGAGTGATTAGAATAATTCCCTTTCAATTCATCATGGGTTCGACTCACATTGCGCTCACGCTTTACTCTATCTTTTTTTATTCTTCTAGAGAAATAGGAGGAAAAAATAGCGTAAGGCTCGAACTCAGGACAAATAGCTTTACAAAAGACTACTCTGCCAAATAAGCTGCAAGAAAGATACAATTTTATTTGCTCTTAATATTAATAACCCGTTATAAATTTTTCTGTCATATATTTTCTTTCTCAGTAGTTATCACTTTTGATTTTTTTAAAAGGTGCATTTTTCTTTAAAAAAAAAAAATCTCCCTTAGGTGCGGTAACCCATAGGGCCGTCCCTGCCCCTCCTAAACGACGAAGAAGTAATTTTTTTCTATGTATTTTAATTAAAATCTTAAAAACTAACCTTTTAAGCCCCTTCCATATATGAAAAAAAATTCATATAGTATAGAATAGGAAAAAAAATCATATAGAATATTAACCCTTCCCATTTGAACTTACTGGTTCTGTATGTGCTCAAGCTAATAGTAGGGCAATATATTAATCCATTGAATTATTCACTTGCACTATATTTTAGTGTAATAGTATATAATATAATCCGATTTGAGGGAGGCATTCCGCGCTTAGTAGTTTCTTATACTGTTAAAATATGTATGGAGTGTGCATTGTGTTACCGGTGAATTGGATTTGTAACATAGGCTCTGATCCTCTGTACGAGTTCTTTTATAATATGGGGCGATGAAATGCTAGTTTTTTGAAGATTTTAATCAATATTCATATAAAAATGTAATTTTTCATCAAAATGGAAGGGGTGCAACCATCGATTGTCTTCACGTAATCACTTCTAGTCAATTACCTTACTCCCCAATATAGTAGTCCAAACAAAGCATTTTACAGACTAAAAAGAGGTAATTGAATGGTGAAGGATTTAAATATAAAATCCTGACCTCGACGGATTTTAGTTTGCCATTTAACAATGAAAGAGTCCCAATTGAGCTCGAACAGTACAAAAAGATTCATGAGGTTCTGTTTCATTAATACTATGATTCAGAATCGCTAGGCTATAGGATTAATCTCTTAACCATCTGATGGGTTAGTATGGAAAAAGAATTTAAACCACCACCCAAAGAAGCGTTGCTATATATGAATAGGGAAAGAACAATTACAATATTGTAGTTTAATTTTCTCCAGCTATTTGTGTGTTTTATCTAAGTTTTGAAACCAATCTGAGGAGAGCACACGACTTGTAAGAGATGTACCTTAGAAAGACATTAAAGCGAGCACCCATCATTTTCTCTTTTAATGCTGGTTATAAGTTGACACTACTTTAGATTAATCCGTAAGAGGAACTTTTCGATCTTCAAGCTAACTCCTGTTAATCTAGTCAACATTGTTATGAGATATCAAGTTTTACAGTTTCTAGTTAAATTCCTGAATTTGGTTTGGTGGTGATATAAGTGTTTTTGCGGAGTCATTTGATAGTTTTTAAATCAAATACCACGTAGGAATACTATTTGTCGTAGTTGTCGCTGAAATAATGTAGATCTTGCTTCACGAGGAAAGTTAAAGATGATGTTGAACATTTTTCCATTTGTTTAGTTTAAATAAATGTTAATGAAGGTGAAAGTGATGGAAGATGCTCTTATTCAACTACTGGTAGCTTCTGAAGATTGTACCCATCTTTGTTCTGCATTAGAATTCACTGGAAACAATTATCAGCCCAAACAAGAGGTAGGTGATTATATTTTATTTCTCACCTGTGTAATTCTATTCCGTTTGTGTTTGTCTTTCACTTTACAATTTATCTTAGGCTGCAACTGAATTGCAGATGACAGATTTCAAGAAGCTGATTGATGACGGGGTTTTGAAGTTCAAGGCTGGTTCATCTTCCGCTCCCGGAAACAATCAATTGTTACGCCAATTTCGTGAAGCAATTTGGGTATTTATTTTTCTTCCATCTTAAGGCAATCGAAACAACATAGCCTATTGTTATTACTTGTTTGCATTAGCTAATATTTGATTGAAGATGCTAAGAAGCTACATTGATTAGGGGTTCTTACCTTTAGAGGTAAATCGACCTATTTTACAGTCCAATTTAAGGGCTGTGTGCTGGTTCTTGATCAAAACAAGGATTTTACAAGAGAAACAAATAACAACAATGTTCTTTGCTTTAAGTATAACTCGTGTTTCTTTTGATCTGAACCGTTGTTCTAGTTTCATGTAAAATGACAGCAGAAGAATAGTGTTTTTAGCTGATTGGTGTAGTAGATTAAAACTTACTGATATTGTTTTAAATTTCAACCTGAGTCCGTATTCATTACACCTAGCATTAATTGATTTGTCTTAATATAAAGTCTGTCAATCATTTGAACGCTGGTAGTTGAGAATCTTGAGATGTAGTCTCTGATGTTATTGGATCATTTTATTTTTTGTCCATAATTTTGACATTGAAATTTAAGATGTAGTCATTATATAAAGTTGATTATTTGAAACACTTTCTCTGGCCTAGATTATTCAAGGATCAAGCTTGTTGGGATTTGTGTGCTAATTACTTGAGATTGTACTCCATTTTGTTCATGTATTGCAGTTAACATCTATTTGTTGTCAATGTGTAATAGGTCAAAGCTAATTTTCTCTCTTTTTGTAGAATGTACATCATGATGGACAACCGATGCCCGGTGAAGAGCAGGAGGATATTGTGATGACAAGTACACAATTTCATCTCCTGAATACTAAATGTCCATTGACGGGAAAGAATATCACCGATTTGGTGGATCCAGTTCGCAGGTATGCTTATAATTATATATATATATAATCTACTTCTGATGTTTTACAAGACTGTTAAATTGTCTTTACAAGAATTAAAAGCTCAGTGCCATTTCAGTTGGTATAGAAATTAGCTTACATGCATGCATGTTATGTAAGGCGATGAAGATTTAATTAAAAATTAAAGGAGGTACAGAGCCTGATTCTTTGCCTTGGATGTTGTCAGTAGCTGGCTATTGGCTTATTCAACGCGAATAAACTTTAAGAGAAATTAACATAAAAAGGGGGAAAAGTTGGCAAGTAGCAAATTCCTTTTCTCTGCTGTAAATTTTTTCCTTATGCCAGGTACATAAAAGAGCATATATTTTAGGCCTATGCAGCTATGCCTCACAAAATTAAAAGTGCCTGGCTTATTTTTAGAAGCATTCAAAACCCTCTTCCGGCACAAACATGCAAACAATCACAAAAGCATTTCAAATTTGAGTCATTATTTTCTTTAGTGGGGCAAAGTTAGCATTGATGAAGGTGAGAAATAGTTACTATTTATCTGTGCTTCTTCCACTCTTTAGCTTTAACTACGTTTTGTGTAGTATGGACTGCAAGCACATATATGGAGAGGAAGCCATCAAGGCATATATAGGGTCCAAGAATCCACATCTTAAGTGCCCCATAGCAGGTTATTCCAGTCTCCTTTCCATCTGTTATATAGTTTTTGTCTTTCATTAATTTAGTTAAACTGATGAATGCAATAAATGCATACATTTTAGGGGAGTTACCAAAATTTACCAAAAAAAGAAACATATACTCATGGTTCGGTACATGGTTTTTAAGAGCTATTAAAAAAATGTATTTTGGCACATCTAAACGATTCAATTTTTTTTTTGCAACTTGAAAGTATTGAGTGTTTGTTTTGCCATTTTATATAATGATGTCTTAACTGACAACTCATAGCAGACACTTTTTTTTATATCATTTATATTTGCTCTTGCTAGACTCCTACAAAACCATGATAAATTATCGAATTGCCGCGGTTACAACATTATATAGATGCAGAATTTTGTATAGTATTAAAATCTTATTTTTTTTCTTTCAAAATTTGAAACGTGTAAAAGAGCTGACAAACATCACCACACCATGTCGACTTGAGTTTCCCCCATTCGATATTTGATCCCTAAAATCAAGCAATAGCATGAAACATTAATGGAACACGCAAGGATCAAGGCAGGGCTGCAAGCTACTTAAAGTGGCTGGCCATTTGCACCCTTTATGACTATATATAAATGACTATTTTCACCTCATCTATTTCCAGGTTGCCCAAAAATGTTAGTTCCAGGCAGAGTAATTAGAGATCCGCTGCTACTTGTCGAGATCGATGAATTGCGCTTTATGAACACAGAAACCACCCGACCTCAGGACGTTGAAGATATTACTGGGCTTGACGAAGACTGAGTAGTTACATTTCAAGGGTAAAGTAGGCATATCTCCCCTAGATATTTCACTAAATAGTAGAACCTCCCCTGGTCTTTTGGAAATGATAGTGACCTCCATTTTCTTTTCAAATGTCTTGAATGCTATTCTTCATGTAAACTTAAATCATCATTTTTTTCCCTTGCAATAAGAAGCCCGAATTCATAAATAACCAAATTTAGAAAAGTCAGCATTTTAGAAAAGTAAGTCTCATGCACGAGTTTGATTTCATAAATAGGAGTTTGTTTTCGGAATTACGACTTTGTTTTTTAAAGTACGAGTCTCAGACTGGATTCAAATTTGACTGACTGTATAAAGACGTTGCCTTACAAATTACAATCATGTATGTGGCTCACGATGTTTTTTTTGGGTAACACCTTGTAAGCTCTTTTTTGGGGTAATATCATTTTAGTGTCCTGAGTTTTTGGTCATATTTACTTCAGTGACATGACTTTCAAAAATGTTGAATTGGTGACTCAGGTTTCACATATACTTTGATTTAGTGACTTCCTTAACTTCACTAGTTTTAAACAATTGCAATACAGCCCACTTAGTTTAAAAATTAATAAAATAGACACCGATTTGTTGAAAATGACAAAATTAACTCTTTAATCTTATAATTTTTGTAAGACACGTTTTCCAATAAGCAGACTTTTCTTTATAATAAATACAATTTTAGACATAATTTTTGAAAAAAAAACGACTTTGAATACAATTCTTCCAACAAAATAAACAATACATTTAAAAAAAAATTCTTTTCAGAAAGGTTTTAATCCGTAAAAAATTTGTTTTAATCCGTAAAAATTACATTACATCCGTAAATAATTTTTGGTAATTAAAGAAAATTTTACTGATTAATATTAAAGAAAATTACACTACGCGTATCTTGATTATTTGATAGTCTGGTAAAAGTGCCAATTTGTCTTTTTGTGATCCTTTTTGTTACGAAAAAAATAGTATAACTCCATGCTGAAGTCATGAGAACGTAAAATTTTATGTGCGATAACTCTGTGTAATTTTCTTTAATAATTTTCTGTAATTTACCAGAGTAATATTAATCCGTACACTTTTCTTTAATTATCAAAAATTATTTACGGATGTAGTGTAGTTTTTACTGATTAAAATAATTTTTTTACAGATTAAAACATTTCTGAAAAGAACTAAAATTATGTCTAAAATTGTATTTATTATAAAGAAAAGTTTGTTTATTGGAAAACGTGTGTTTTACAAAAATTGTAAAATTAAAGAGTTAATTTTATCATTTTCAACAAATCGGTGTCTATTTTATTAATTTTTAAACTAAGTGGAAATGTATTGCAATTGTTTAAAAGTTGTGAAGTTAAGGAGGTCACTAAATCAAAATATATGTGAAAACTGAGTCATCAATTCAATATTTTTGAAAATCATGTCACTGGAGTAAATATGACCTAAAATTCAAGACAATAAAGTGATCTTAGCCCATTTTTTGGAAAAAGATACAATTAGTGTACTGTAATACATGTATTTAACGATTTAGGTACCATACTATGACTCTGTTACAATTGAGGTGTTGAACTATCATAATGTTCACAATTCAGGTACCGACATTAAATTAATTGGATGAAAATTAGTTTCAATTTTCATTTTGTTCCTATTCTTTGTAATCTGTATAAATCTAACCCTAAATTTTCGGAAATGTCTCATTTTAGTATAAATTCAGAAAATTTAGATTTTTTTTAAAAACAACTAAAAAAAACAAAAATGCCAAAAAAATTTTGAAAAAACCTTTAAAAAAGTAGAAAACCCGAAAAAACCACGAAAAAAATTATAAAAAACCAAGAAAAATCTAAAAAACAAAAAAAGTTAAAAAAAATCGGGAACCCGAAAAAACCCAAAATCGGTAAAAATAAATAAAACATAAACCCTAAAAATCAAAAAATGAAAATTCACAAAACAATTAAAAAAACGTTCAAAAGAATCGGGAACCGTAAAAAACCGGAAAAACAGTAAAAAAAAATATTAAAAACTCAAGAAAAATCCAAAAATCCAAAATCACAAAAAATAAAAATAAAAGTTCGAAAAAGTAGGAAAAAACCAGAAAGTCAAAAAAATGTAAAAAAAACTTTAAAATAACTTGCAACTGTTTAATGTCATCATTTGAAGTCATTTGAAAACAATTGCAAGTTATTTAAAAGTTTTTTTTTTATATTTTTTTATATTTTTCGGCTTTTCTCGACTTTTTCGAACTTCTTTTTTATTTTTTTGTGATTTGTGATTTTGGATTTTTTTATTTTTCTTGGTTTTTTAATAATATTTTTTTACTGTTTTTCGGGTTTTTTTTTACGGGTTTTCGACTTTATTGAACGTTTTCTCATTGTTTTGTGATTTTTTAATTTTTAATTTTTAGTGTTTATTTTTTATTTTATTTTTACCGATTTTGGGTTTTTCGGATTCCCGGTTTTTTTAAACCTTTTTTGTTTTTTTTTAGATTTTTCTTGGTTTGTTTTACCATTTTTTCGTGATTTTTTCGGATTTCCTACTTTTTAAAGGGTTTTTAAAAAAAAAACTGGTTTTTTTTGTTTTTTTAGTTTTTTTTTAAAATATATATGATTTTTTTGAATTTGTACTAAAATGAGATATTTCAGAAAATTAAGGGTTAAATTTATACAAATTACAAAGAATATGACCAAAATAAAAAGTATGGTACTTAAATTATGAACATTATGATAGTTTAGTATCTCAATTATAACAGAGTGGTAGTATGAAATTTAAATCGTTAAACACATGTAATACAGTACACTAATTGTATTTTTTTCCCCATTTTTATTTTTTTTATTTTTTTTGTGATGAAAATAAATTCTCTCTCATACTGTATAATTGTCAACCAAGCTACGGACAAAAATAGTAACTCCAACCATATTATGACCACATTATGGCATCACACTGCCTACTATGAATTGTGGTAGGTAACATATTTTCATTCATTGCAAGCGAAATACACTTGAGTAGGCGGGATCAAATTTTATCAGTTTGAATTGTCATGCTTTAAAGTACGAATATCAGACTGAATTCAGATTTGACTGACTGTATAAATAAGTTGCCTTACAAATTGCAATCATATATGTGGCTCACAATTTTATTTTTTTTGGTAACACTTTTTTTTTGTGATGAAAACAATTTTTTTCTCTAGATTATGCGTCAAGTTACAATTTTTGTAGGGTATCACCCTTTCTGCACGACAGCCTACAGAATTTACCAACTATAACATTAATGTTGCATTTCACGATGAATTTAGATTACTTGGTGTACCAAATCATAGGTTGAGTACTAAATAGTTAACAAAATATATACTATCACTTTCTTTTGACCAACACTATTTTATCACATTTTCCTATTTTAGTCTTAATCAAAGTTTTTTTTTCGATTTAGTAATCTCTGGCTGTTTCTCTATACACTTTTGACTGTACTATAATCAGCGAGAAATGTAATTTATGAATACTACATTAATTGCTTATTTTTGCAGGCTGTGTACAAGATCATATTATGGCATCACACTGCCTACTATGAATTGTGGTAGATAACTGTTGACACGTAAAATTTACGGTCTTTAAAAATAGGCCACGTGTCTTTTTAAACAAAATTAGAAATGATTACTAATTCTAAATTTAAATAGAAAAGAAGTTATTAGTAATTTAAAAGAAAAGAAATTATAATTTATTATCCCATAAAATTAAGATAGTAAATTAAAATAAAATAAAAGTATTTATTTTGTTAAAAGTCATTTAGTATGGAGCAAACAAAGAGTTTCTTAAAATTATAGAACTCATTAAAATGTTTCTAAACCACAAATACTAAATTTAAATCAAATGACAAGTGTTGGTCATATATGATAATGGGCCCAAACTTGAGGAGGTGGTCTTGCAATTAAATTAAAAGCGCACCCCAAAAGCTATAAATAGAGGGGTGGGGGTGCCATAATTCTAACAATCAAAAAAATAATCAAAGTCTTGAAGACTAGAGAGAGAGAGGCTCCTCTACAGACGCCAGGGAATCAGCTCCGCTCCTCCACGGCCGCCAGGAAATAAGCTCCGCTCCTCCATGGCCGCCAGGGAATAAGCTCCGCTCCTCCACAAACGTCAGGGGATCAACTCCTAGGGAAGCTCTGCACACTCCGGCCTCAACGAACGCCTTCAAAGTCTGTAACAAATCTGCAATAAACTTGGCATTCGATCTTCAAGAACGTCTAAAAGCAGCAAGCAAGGCGTTTCTACGGATCAAAATATTCAAGCTCTTCACCAAATCTGAAGAACTCCTACAACAAATCTGCCTTCGATCTTCAGGAACGACTACAAGCAATTAGCAAAGACGTTTCTGCAAATCAAAGTCTTCAAAATTCTTCAACAAATCTGAAAAACTCCACCCGAGAAATCTACAACAAACCGGCATTCGATCTTCAGGAACGACTACACAAAGGCAAAAACACGTTTCTCTAGATCAAAATCTCCAAGTTCTTCACCAAATCTGAAGAGCGTCAAGATCATCAACGAAATCTACAAAACTACAAAGTTCTTCATCAAATCTGAAGAATTCTACTCAAGTTCAGGAAATTCAACAAAATTCATCAGAGAGTCTACAACAGCATTTCGAGCCATCACAAATTGTTCGAAGAGGAGAATCAAAGAAATTTTATTTCTATATTTTATTTTAGAAATTATCAGAGATTGTACCCGCAAATTAATTGATAAATAAAATTTACTTTGCTTCGCATTCATTTTTCCTATCTTCAGCGCTTGGTGAAAATTTGTGTGGAACAATAACATATTTCCATTCATTGCAAGCGAAGACACTTGAGTAGGCGGGATCAAATTTTATCAGTTTGAATTGTCATGCTTTAAAGTACGAATATCAGTCTGAATTCAGATTTGACTGACTGTATAAATAAGTTGCCTTACAAATTGCAATCATATATATGGCTCACAATATTTTTTTTTTGGGTAACACCCTCTGACTCTTTTTTTGTGATGAAAATAATTTTTTTCTCTCATACTGTATAATTGTCAACCAAACAATAGCTAGAAATAGTAACTCCAACCATATTAGGACCACATTATGGTATCACACTGCCTACTATGAATTGTGGTAGGTAACATATTTCCATTCATTGCAAGCGAAATACACTTGAGTAGGCGGGATCAAATTTTATCAGTTTAAACTGTCATGTTTTAAAGTACGAGTATCAGACTGAATTCAGATTTGAGTGACTGTATAAAAACGTTGCCTTACAAATTGCAATCATATATGTGGCTCACAATATATTTTTTTTGGTAACACCCTCTGGCTCTTTTTTGGTGATGAAAATAATTTTTTTCTCTCATACTATATAATTGTCAACCAAACAATGGCTAACGACATAAATAGTAACTCCAACCATTATTATGACCACATTATGGCATCACACTGCCTACTATGAATTGTGGTAGGTAACATATTTCCATTCATTGCAAGCGAAATACACTTGAGTAGGCGGGATCAAATTTTATCAGTTTGAATTGTCATGCTTTAAAGTACGAATATCAGACTGAATTCAGATTTGACTGACTGTATAAATAAGTTGTCTTACAAATTGCAATCATATATGTGGCTGACAATATTATTTTTTTGGGTAACACTCTTTGACTTTTTTTGGTGATGTTAATAATTTTTTTCTCTCATAATGTATAATTGTCAACCAAACAATGGCTAGAAATAGTAACTCCAACCATATTAGTATCACATTATGGTATCACACTGCCTACTATGAATTGTGGTAGGTAACATATTTTCATTCATTGCAAGCGAAATACACTTGAGTAGGCGGGATCAAATTTTATCAGTTTAAATTGTCATGTTTTAAAGTACGAGTATCAGACTGAATTCAGATTTGAGTGACTGTATAAAAACGTTGCCTTACAAATTGCAATTGTGGCTCACAATATATTTTTTTTGGTAACACCCTCTGGCTCTTTTTTGGTGATGAAAATAATTTTTTTCTCTCATACTATATAATTGTCAACCAAACAATGGCTACCGACATAAATAGTAACTCCAACCATTATTATGACCACATTATGGCATCACACTGCCTACTATGAATTGTGGTAGATAACATATTTCCATTCATTGCAAGCGAAATACACTTGAGTAGGCGGGATCAAATTTTATCAGTTTGAATTATTATGCTTTAAAGTACGAATATCAGACTGAATTCAGATTTGACTGACTGTATAAATAAGTTGCCTTACAAATTGCAATCATATATGTGGCTGACAATATTATTTTTTTGGGTAACACTCTCTGACTTTTTTTGGTGATGTTAATAATTTTTTTCTCTCATACTGTATAATTGTCAACCAAACAATGGCTAGAAATAGTAACTCCAACCATATTAGGACCATATTATGACATCACACTGCCTACTATGAATTGTTGTAGGTAACATATTTCCATTCATTGCAAGCGAAATACAATTGAGCAAATTTTATTAGTTTGAATTGTCATGCTTTAAAGTACGAATATCAGTCTGAATTAAGATTTGACTGACTGTATAAATAAGTTGCCTTACAAATTGCAATCATATATATGGCTCACAATATTTTTTTTTTGGGTAACACCCTCTGACTCTTTTTTTGTGATGAAAATAATTTTTTTCTCTCATAATGTATAATTGTCAACCAAACAATGGCTAGAAATAGTAACTCCAACCATATTAGGACCACATTATGGTATCACAATGCCTACTATGAATTGTGAAAGGTAGCATATTTCCATTCATTGCAAGCGAAATACACTTGAGTAGGCGGGATCAAATTTTATCAGTTTAGATTGTCATGTTTTAAAGTACGAGTATCAGACTGAATTCAGATTTGAGTGACTGTATAAAAACGTTGCCTTATAAATTGCAATTATGTGGCTCACAATATTTTTTTTTTGGTAACACCCTGACTCTTTTTTAGTGATGAAAATAATTTTTTTTCTCCCATACTATATAATTGTCAACCAAACAATGGCTACCGACATAAATAGTAACTCCAACAATTATTATGACCATATTACTATGAATTGTGGTAGGTAACATATTTCCATTCATTGCAAGCGAAATACACTTGAGTAGGCGGGATCAAATTTTATCAGTTTAAATTGTCATGTTTTAAAGTACGAGTATCAGACTGAATTCAGATTTGAGTGACTGTATAAAAACGTTGCCTTACAAATTGCAATCATATATGTGGCTCACAATTTTATTTTATTTTTGGTAACACCCCTCTGGCTCTTTTTTGGTGATGAAAATAATTTTTTTCTCTCATACTATATAATTGTCAACCAAACAATGACTACCGACATAAATAGTAACTCCAACCATTATTATGACCACATTATGGTATCACACTGCCTACTATGAATTATGGTAGGTAGCATATTTACATTCATGGCTAGCTAAATACACTTGGGTGGAATTAAATTTTACGTTTGAATCGTCATGTTTTTAATTTTTTTCATATGTATTCAAAATATAATGTTTTTTTTTTTGTTTTTTTAAATCAAATTAAGTGTTTGTTCAAAAAATCTGTAAAATTTAATATTTATATTGTTTTTATTTTTTTAAATTGTTTGTTTGAGTAATATTGATAAATATATAAAAAATATATATAAATTGACAAAATTTACAGTTTTTTTGAATAATTAAATAGTTTAGAAATAAAATAATATGTTGATTTTATTAAAAAAAACAAAAAAATTTACAAATACATATGAAAAAACCATAAAAACTGACGAAAAGAAAATGTCAGAAGTCAGACCGCCACTATTTACGATTTTGGGCATCTCTTTATCACATTAAAGACGATGCTGAACATTAATTTGAAGAACCGGATGATGCCGAACATGAAAGAGAAAAGAGCCCAAGGGAGAATACAAGGACGATGACTCCGAGAGTGATGGTAATAGCCACAATAATTGGCCTCTTACTGGTTTTATTTGTCGTACTAATGGTTGTAATCGACTAATTGTATTTATATTGTAATTTGATTTCAAATGATAATTTTAATTCGAGCTCGTTTATTTGTAATGGAATATTGTTCAGCATGATTGATTTTTAGTTTTAGATATTATTGTCTTAATTGCAATTATCAAATCTAATTAGCTAATTCTTTAATAATCGAAATTTGCTAACTGATATATAGTAGTTAGTAGTGTTAGTTGCAAAAGAGTTAAAGTTGGTTAGTATTTTTGAGTTACAAAATACCAGCTTATTTTAGTTAGTAAAATCAGTTGTTATTTTATAATAATAGAATTCAGTTAGTAAGTTCTAACTGATATATTAGTTGCTACCTGACTTATTATATAGCAACTGGCACTTATTCGGTTAGTAAAATTTAATAACTAGACTTATACTAACTGATTGATTACTTAGTATTTCAGTTAGTAAATTATAAATACTAACTGATTTTAGACTTTATTAACTTATTTTGTAAGTAATTTTGTAAGTATTTGGTAATTTTGTTGCAGTGTTAGTAAAATCCAGATCCGGCCGTTTGGCTAGCGAAAGGAGCAGGTAGAGGCTTAGGTGACCGTTTTGAAAGCAAATATTTTCTTTTCGTGTATATTTTCTTTTTGCCGCCACTGGTAAATTCTCTTATACTAGTTAGTAATTTACGTGTGTGTATATATATATATATATATATATGTGTGTGTCAATTATATTTGATTGTATTTAGTAATTTTCACCTCTCTTTCATAAAAGAATGCCCACTTAACCATGCTTTGGACTACTATGACGATAATTACACAAATTAATCTCCTGAACACTAGATATATAACATTTAACTCGGAAAAATATCTCTGAAGTTTACTTTTATATTGTTTTCATGAAGAAGTTTCCATTTCTTTATTTGAGAAATGTCAGTGCTAAGTTTTCTGCCGGTACAATATAATAACTTGACGAGTGTATGAATCATAAATGAATTGTTAATGTTTCAATAAATAATTACTTAACATTCCCATTAAATTACTTCATTGACTAGAAAAAATTACAAAAAAAAGAACTAGCTAATCTAACTTCAAATGCAAAATGGTTTTTTTTAAAAAATAGACCTAACTTTATTAAAATAAAATATTCGGTGCATAGACAAGCTCCCAATGCAGGCCGGAATTTAGAAATACTATGAAATACACGTAAGCAAACTAATTTACGTATATAATAGCCTGCAAAACACTAAAATAAGAAAAAATCACATGAATTAATACAACAATTAAATTTTTAAAAACTTAAATGATCAACTTACTAAGATAATTCACTCACTCCTTATCACTCCAAATGCCTCTTATTCAAATGCAAAATACTTTCCTTACCATTTTAACAAGATAAACGGCAACGCAATTGCAACACTTAAAGCTCATACAACTTCTGTATGAACTTATCTATGTAGTTACTCATGAATCCAAAACTAAGCAGTGTTTTTCTCCATTCGTCGTGGTTCTTCCTCACCAAGTTAGCGACATCACTCTCTCTATTCATCACCGCCTTAACCGCGTAACACAAATTCTCCTTAGAAAACCATCCACTCTCGTCTCTCTCCACCTCGACCGCAACCTTGAGTTGGTTTGCCATCAACCTTGTGTTCAGAATCTGGTCCCCCAACTGCGGCACAAGCACAATCTGGCAATCGCTCGTTAAAGACTCCCACATTGACCCAAACCCGCAATGATTCACAAAACACCCAACTGACTTATGACCCAGTATCTCTAGTTGTTGCACCCAACCGTCGTATACGACTCCTCTCTCTCCAACCCTCTCTAGAAACCCTTCCGGCAGGGCCTCCTCTGCTGACGAGGCCCCGACTGGAGGCTTCACAGCCACAAGAAACGGATGACCTGTCATCTCAAACCCAAGGACCAGATCCTGAAACTGGTCCTTCTCAAGAATCCATTGGCTCCCAAGCGCGCAAAACAGAACAGAACCAGGATCAAACCTGTCGAGCCACTTGGCCCACCGGTCTTCAAGTGCTTTATCTTCCGGTTCTGTCAAGACTGGCCCACTTAGCAATACAGATTTTTTATATTGATCCGACATGTACCCGCACAAGTCCCCCTCCAGCTCTTGGCATGTCCGTATAGCGATAGCGTCACAATGAGTCATCGACAACGTCACCCTATCGTAGAAAGATATCCCGCTACCAAACTCCATGGAGACGAAAGAGAGCGCACGCGCCTCACTGGGGCGTAAAACCACAGTGGTGGATGGGTACCCCGGTGGTGGCACCTCCGTGATTGGCGGTTTTCTGGACGGGACCACTGCTATCGCCAGGCTGGCGGCGCTGACCACATTGTAACACACGGTCTTGAACCCGACTCGTTTGGCTATCTCAGGGATCCAACATGCCGTGTCGTAGAAGACAAAATCGGGTTTTAGGTCTAAGAGCAGTTTTTCGATTTGGGGGAGGGTTTGGTCGACGGCGGTGGCGAGGTGGGTGTTGAGATAGATGGGGATTTCGGAAGCTGTTTCGGTGTCTATCGGGAGGGACTCCACGTGTGGGACCGTGATTGGATGGAATGTGATGAGGTGGCGGTGGAAGTTCGAGTCTTGGAGCTGGAATATGGCCTTGTTTGGTATCAGAAACGAGACCTTGTGGCCTCGTTTGGCGAGCTCATTTGAGAGGAGTAAGAATGGGTTCATGTGTCCGAAAGCGAACCATGGGAACATTGCGATGTGAAGCTTGGGTTTTTTCGTCATTTCGGTCATTCAGTTACTTTGAAAAAACTTGCTAGAGTAGTGTTATTGGTTTAATGCTAGAGTAGTGTTATTGGTTATTGAAAAGACTTGCTGGTTATGTAAGTGGAAGGTGCATTGGTATTTAACTAAACGATTTCTAAGTGTTTGGGATTTTTTAGGTGTCTTGTGTGGACATAAGGGGAGAGACATTCTGACACCTTATCCGTGATTTGTAATGAGATTTTCTAGAAGAAGTGAAGTGGAATTATTCCTCAGAAGAAGTGAAATTCACTGTAAGAAATGGGGTAAATTAGCAATGAAACCCATTGAGTTTCCATCATAGCAAATGCATTTGGCTAATTCTATTTCTGACATTTAATCGAATATTTAAACTTTTTTGTTTTCCTAATGCTTCTCAAATAAATTAAAAGAATCTGAAATTTTCACTTAGTTATGTTCTTTCGCCATATTAATTTTTTTTTGTGTGAAAGATTCAAAATATTATAAAAATCGAAACATTATTATCATGGGACAAACCCGCATAGTAGTCTACTAACAGCAAACCATACGAATTACAACATCAAATTCGGTCTGAAAAAGAACCTATATAGCCTCATTTTGGAGAGAAAAAGCCACAAATCAAAAAACCAAATCCTAAAGGCTAAAAGCTAAAGAAATTGATTACAAAATCTCAGTTTTTCTCCTTATACCCCTATCCGTATCGCTCCTCTTATAACAACGATCAATGTGATCAAAGTTAGATTTATAACCAATTTCTCATAACCCTAAGACATTAAAATCTGACTTTTGAAAACAGCAAAAACCCAAAAATGACATTCTAAAAATGGAAAGTATGAGAGGAAAATACAGTGATGCAAACAATAAAAACATTAGGAAATCTGTGTTGACCATAGTATAAACCTGAATCTAATTTAAATCTAATTAGCATAACAAAGCACAACATTTCTCAGACCAATGTCCTCCTTGAAATGTTGCCTTAAGAGCATAAAGAGCTTCATAAATAAATCATCATAAGGTTTTAAAGATCTAGTTATCATGTATACTAAGTACAAAGATAACCTGGTCTTTATTCAAGGTTAAAATCTCAGAAAAGTTCATTGGTTAAACCGTTCTACATCTTAAAATAACTACCGCTCAAGCAAGTGGTGGTTTTTTGATCCAAAAAATATGCAAAATAGGTATTATTGGGTAGTTTCATAGCTCAGAAAGTCATAAAATACTTACCATTTGAACCTATTTTTACCAAACCATCAGCAACTTGATTCTATTTTCTAAAAATATGTTCAATGGTTAAATAAACATAATCCATTACAGTAGTAATATCTTCCCATAAATTAGAAACTATTCCACCATTTTACAATCATCTCAGAATCTGTTTCTACAAAAATTATTTCTACAAGAATGTCAGTTATCCCGATAGTGTAACAAATAAACAGACAATTTTTAAGAGTCGTTAGTTCAGCATAAGTGTTAGTATGTTTTTTAATATAGCATGCAAAAGCTAAGATTACACTACCATTATTGTCTCTTAAAATACCATCATACCCAATGGAATTATCACTGAGTGATTAACCATCTAAATTAAGTTTCAATCTACCAGAAGATGGGCAACTCCACCAAACTAATTTGGCTTTTTTTCTTTTATAAAAGATAGGCAGAACATTCAAAGTACTAAGAGTTAAGCAGTGAAAGTTATTAGCAAGTTTTTTAGATTTAAGTAAAAAATTTAAGTCTCTAAGCCACTTAATCACTTTATTAATGATACTATCATCACTCATCTTCTCATTGTCAAACATGTATTTATTTTTAATTAACCAAAATTTCCATACAATAAGGAAAGGAACTAAAAAAGCTAACATACCAGTTTGAGATTGATCACATAAGTTACACCATTTCACCATATTTTGCTTCCAACAACTTGCTAAGCATATATTATAACCAAAAACCTTAATAAAATAGTTTCAAAATTGTTTACAAATATCACTAGATCCAAAGAGATGGCCAACAGTATCAAGAGCATGATTATATCAACAATAGCACATAGTGACTACGCAAACACCAACTTTTTTAAAATGTTCATCAAGTTTAATAGTTGTATACCAAATTTTACAAGAGAAAATAATAATTTTAGTGGGCAAATTAGGATTCCAAATAAATTTAGCCACAGTTAAAATAGGTTTCTTATCTCTAATGAAGTTATAAGAATTTTTTGACGTAAAATCCCCATTAAAAGAGAGCGGACAGTATCTGACATCTTTCCCCTTTCTCAGAAAAAGGTCTTTACATGTAACTTTAAGCAAAATGTCATTTCCCCCCATGTGATACAGCAAATCAATATATCCCAGCCCCCATAAATAATGACTTGGTTCAAGAGTACACTAGGAAAAATAACATAAAAAGAGTTACAGAGAGCATCATCACCTAAACAGTTTTCATACCAGAAGCTGAGTGAACCTTCATTGATATTACATAAGTACTTGTTATCCACCAGAATTTTAAAATGAGGGCTAAGCATTTTCCAAACACAAGAATGGTTAGCATGAACAATAGGATTACTCCAGTTAAGATTATTTCTAAAATACTTTTGAAATAAGACAATAATACAGGGAGATTCAATCTCAAGCAATCTCCCACTCATTTTAGCATATAAAGCATCATAAATTCATGTAGACTCCTTACCCCTATACCCCCTCATTCACCGGACAAGTTAACTTATCTCAGCTAAGTCGGTAATACTTAACCTGTCCATCAGTCTCTCCCCAAAACAAGTTTGCAAATATTTTTTCAATCTTATCGATGACCAAAATAGGGGGATTTAATACAACAAGAATATGTAGTGGAATAAAAGATAAAACATGTTTAATAAGAGTGAGCTTGGCACCAGAAATAGAAAATTAGATTTCCAGCTAATTTCTTTCTTACCAATTTTGTCAACAAGAGCATCATAAATAACAGAGCTGAGTCTAGTGTAATAAACAGGGATACCTAGATATTTAATAGGCAGAGGACCCTCACTAAAACATGTGATTTTAACAATAATACTCTTCCTACCATGCTTAGCATTGTAAGTCAAGAAAACACTCTTTCACCATATTAATTGACCAGAATAGCCACACAAAAAGTATAATGTCACCAGATGGTCTAGAATGGTTATAAGAAAGTAAAAACTAGAAATCCTAATCTTTTTCAAGGGATTATAACTATGAACGTCTCATCATCATCATCATACAAAGTCTTCTTTCCAAAAAACATGGGATAACTACTACGGACGTTTACAATATGGACGTGATAGAACATAAAAATTGGACCCGAATATTCTATTCGGGTAATAATCAACCCACTTTATAAATGGGTATCCAACGCTTAAATGGGTCATCTTATGCCTTTTATAATAAAATAAGGTATTACTATCAAAAGCCCAAGCCCACTTAACTAGGGACCCATATCTGAAAAACCCCCTGGGATGAAGACATTTGTCAACATCCTAGAAGGCATATTTGCCTATAAATAGCCAACTACCCCTCCTAGAAATGGACCAGAAAATCTATCCAAAAAATATAGAGAGAAGTTGAGAAAAGAGAGAAACTAGTCAAGGCATATCACGTCAAGAAATAAACCGAGCAGAGATAAAGCCGAGCACCGAATAAAAGGGGAAAAAGACTAAGAAGAGAGATTAAATAGTCAAGTCGAGCACAATTGTAAAACAGAGATACTAATCCGAGCAAGTGTAATAGTCCGAATAAGGATAATAATCCGAGCAATAATAAAGATCAGGAAGTGTCATTATTTACAGTTGATTTACTATTATAGTATTGTTGAAAAGCCTAACGCGACCGACCAAAGTTATGGCTTTATCAAATGGCGCCGTCTGTGGGAATCATCTAGTTCCCAACTAGTTTAGAATTCGAATACCAATACTCTGCCAGACGAGCGACAATGGTGACCAATGTAGAGGAAACCCATCCCGAGATAATAGAAACCAATAACCAAAACACGCAAATTAGCCAACAAGACCTCGACGATATACTCGCCATCCACAACAGATATGAAGCTATCCAATCCGGAAACCAACCAACAACCTCCTACGTCAACCAAGAACAACCGGTCGAACCACCCCAACATTTCATTGAAGGGATTGTCGACGAACACCCTTCGTCCTCGGAGGACGAACAAGACGTGCCCGTATTAAGGCGTGCACGAAGACGCTTACCCGGGTCCCAGGCAGGACCGAGCTCAAGAGTCCCTTTGCCTACAGCCTCGGTCAACTCCGGTGCTCGTTTACAAATGGACGAAGCTCATCAGTTTGGCATGCCCGAGGATCATGTACTCGGACAGTTGCCCCGACTACCAACTAATCCTCCGAGGATGATTACACCACCCACGGTGGAGGTACAACACGTTGTTCCGTTAGCCGATGAAAGGAACTACGCCCAGCTACAAGCTCAGCTGGCGGCATGCATGACGGCCATGACAGCAGCCGGCATCGTATTGCCAGTTATCCAACCCGACAAAGACCCACGCCATGAAGTGGAAGATTCTGCCTACAGGGCCGCCCTGGAGGCAGCGGGTCGGCGACCCGATACAAGAGTGCCCCACCAAGGGGGCAATGTCCCAATAACTATCGTCCATCCGAACACTCATATGGAACGTGTCCACACAAACACGAAGGATGGTAGATATCCCGAATACAGGATCGGGGAAGGATATGGCCCACCACCACATCAGGGAGGATACCCTCCCCCCTACCAAGTCACGGATGACGCGTTCCAACAGGCTTGGAACGTATGCCAAGAAACCCCATGTACCGAACAGATCACGCGGTACCGCAATCTTATGGGGTTCGTCATCCCCGAATTCAGGCTCTATGATGGAAAGAGTTGCCCTATCGACCATCTGAGGCACTACAAGACGAAGATGGAACTGTGGAGTGATGACCATGCACTGATGTGCAAATTTTTCAAAAACAGCTTGGGTCAAGAGGCTTCGTCATGGTATCACAACTTACCACGGGGCTCCATTCGAGACTGGGCAGAACTACTAAGAGCGTACTCCACCCGATACGCTGCTCATCGGAAAAAGAAGGTTAGCATCGAAACCCTTCTTAAAATGACGATGATGCCAAATGTAAGGCTCAACGATTACTGCATACGTTTTATCGACGTAGCAAACCAGATTCCACGATATGCCAATAATATAGCCATCCAGGACTTTATCAACTCCATCCCTAATGGCTATTGGGCGAGAAGGAAATTCATAGGCAAAAACTTCCCGACCACTGATTCCCTGCTAGCCTATTGTACCCACCTCACCGATAAAAACGACAAACTGCGTTTCCTCAACCGAACTCTACCAAGAAGAGAGTCGGTCCGCGAGGCACAGGTGGGTCGCAAAAGAGTTAGGAATAACCAGGGAGAAGCATTCCAACCGACCAGAAAGGGCAAAGATCCCGAGGTCCATAGCAGGGTAGAGCGACCACGAGCACTAGAGCCCAAACCGCTCCAGATCGCATACCCAACACCGACCAACGAACATAAACCGCTCCAGCTCACCTACCCGATGCCACCCAAGCCGTTTCAACAAGGTCGGCCCCAAGAGAGGGAACACCGAAACACTTTCGGACCGGTCGAGCTGCGATACACTTTCAACCTATCTGCTGAAGATATCCTCAAGGATATATGCAGGGAAAGTTGGTATTCCCGACCATAACCGATCATTTCTCCCCCCAATCAGAGAGATTCCAAGCTCTTCTGCGCATATCACGAGGATCACGGCCATCTCACTGAGCATTGCCGTAACCTGCGATGGAGAATGAACCAGTGGGGCGATGCAGGATACCTAGCCAAGTACATCAAAGGAACTGGGAATAAAGGCAAACAACTGGCCATCGAGGGATCCGACAACCGGCAAGGCAAAACGATCAACGTCGTTCATATGTCACGACCCAAGGGCCCAGGCGGGGAACGATCGCGACAACGGCAGCTGGCCCACTTTGGCCAAGTAACCAAGGCAGCACAAGCGTCAACCTCTAAACGACAATGCATACCACGACGACATCCGCCCATTTCTTTCTCGGATCTTGACGAAGAAGGGGTGATTTACCCCCACGGAGACGCCATTAACCTCCGTGTTCAAATCGGCCTAGACACAGTCAGCAGGGTACTGGTCGACCAAGGAGCCTCTTGTGATATCATGTACAAGGAGCTCTTCGACAAGATGGAACTCAAGCTGCAAGATCTACAGCCTACCGATGTCACACTGATCGGATTCATCTCCGAAACGACTAAACCGTTGGATAAGATCGTCCTCAGTGTCACAACCGGGTCCGTGTCGGTTCCCGTGGAGTTCTTAGTGGTCAACGACCACTCCGGTCACAACGCAATATTAGGCCGACCTTTGTTACATGCCATGAAGGCCATACCCTCGACCTATCACCAAAAGGTCAAATATCCAAATGATAGAGGAGAGATCGAGACAGCCCGAGGATGTCAAGAAGATTCAAGACACTGCGAAGACATCACCGCGACTCTCCAACAACAACGAAGCATTGTGGAACAACCCTCCAGCACAAAGAAGCTGATCAACCAAATATGCAAAACCGAAAGGGTAGTCGAAGAACAAGTAGGAGAGACGCTTAGGAAGGTGTATATTCCTGATATGGACGAGGAGCACTACTTCCTCCTTGGCGATAACCTTCCAAAACAAGAATCCGAGGAGTTGAAACCATTCCTTCTCAACAACATTGATAAATTCGCCTGGAGTCCTAAAGACATGCCGGGCCTAGACCCCAATACAGCATGCCACCACCTGAGTGTAAACGCTGAGTACAAGCCAATAGCACAGAGGAGCAGGAAAGTGTCTGTACAGCACAGAGCAGCTATAATCGCTGAAGTACAAAAGCTATTGGAGGTAGGAGCCATAAGGGAGGTTTACTATCCCAAATGGTTATCCAACCCGGTCGTCGTCCCTAAGAAGAACGGGAAGGAAAGAGTCTGTATAGACTTTACCAATCTCAACAAAGGCTGCCCAAGGGACCACTTTCCCCTTCCAAGGATTGATCAACTGGTGGACGCAACTGCGGGAGCAGAATGGATGACCTTCCTTGACGCGTACTCAGGATACCATCAAATTCCCCTCGCCCGCGAAGATCAAGAAAAGACTTCGTTTATATCGCCTTTGGGAAATTATTGCTATACGGTAATGCCGTTCGGTCTACGCAATGCGGGGGCAACATACCAAAGGATGATAACAAGGGTATGTCGAGATCATATAGGGAAAACAATGGAGGTATACATTGACGACATGGTCGTCAAGAGTGAAAAGGCCACATCTCACCTCCAAGACATTAAAGACGTCTTCCAGACGTTGGGCGAGCACAAACTAAAGCTCAACGCAAGCAAGTGTGCATTTGGCATCAGCAAAGGGAAATTCTTGGGGCATATGGTTAGCCGACGAGGAATAGAGGCTAATCCCGATCAAATAACGGCTCTACAGAACCTTGCAGCGCCCAAGAATAAGAAACAGGTACAAGAGCTCACGGGAATGATGGCCGCGTTGAGCAGGTTCATCAACCGATCCGCAGACAAGGGACGGCCATTTTTCGAATCACTCAAGAAGGATAGAAAATTCGTCTGGGACCCGGAATGTGAAGCTTCATTCAACAATCTCAAAGAGTACTTGAGGACACTGCCACTGCTAGTAAGGCCGAACAAAGGAGACATTCTGGCATGCTACCTAGCAGTTTCCACTACAGCTGTGAGCGCAGTTATCCTAAGAGAAGAAGGTCGCGAACAATTTCCGATCTACTTCGTCAGCAAGACTCTGGTCGAAGCCGAAACACGTTATCTACCCTTGGAAAAGCTGTGTCTGGTATTGGTCGTCGCAACCAGAAAGTTGCCACACTATTTCATAGCTCATCAGGTCCGGGTATACACAAAATTTCATATCAAAGAGTCACTTCGACGGACGGACATTAGCGGCCGAGTTGCCGCCTGGGGGGTCGAACTATCCCAATTTCATATCGAGTTCGCATCCCGTCATGCCATAAAGGGACAAGTCCTGGCCGATTTCGTCGCAGAATTCACCGAAGGCTATGACGAGCCTTTGGCACTCTCTCCACAATCACACTGGCAGATACATGTCGACGGATCAGCCACCAAGGACGGATCAGGAGCAGGGATCGTCCTAAAGTCTAGAGAGGGAGCAATCATCGAAAAAAGCATAAAGCTGGGCTTCCGAGCTACCAACAATGAGGCAGAATACGAGGCCATGATAAACGGCATGCTCATTGCCCGGTCCCTCGGATGCTCCCACTTAATTGCAAGCTCAGACTCCATGCTCATCGTCAATCAAGCCATCGGCGAGTACCAAGCAAAGGATAACAGAATGATCCTCTACCAAGAGAAAGTCCAAAGCTTGATGGCAACCTTCGAACAGTGCGAGTTAGTAAGAATCAATCACACCGAAAATGCACATGCCGATGCCTTGGCCACCCTAGCCTCGACATTAACATTGACCGACACCCGGTCGATCACAGTGGAACTACTGCCGACCCCAAGCATAATAAAAAGGGTAGACCGGGTGACGTCGATACAGTACGAACTAGGTTGGATGGAGGACATGACTCGTTATCTGCGAAATGGAACGCTTCCGGCCGACAAGATAAAAGCGCTGAAAATTACAAGAAAAGCTCCTCGCTTCTGGCTATCCGAGGACGATAAACTATACAAATCCAGTTACCGGGGACCCCATCTACTGTGCGTCCCGACCGAGCTACAACTGCCGGTCTTGGAGGAACTCCACGAAGGATCTTGCGGAGCACACATCAAAGGGCGATCCCTTGCAAACAAGGCAGTGACCCAAGGATATTGGTGGCCCTATATCAAGCGAGACGCCGATGCATACGTCCAACGTTGCGACAAGTGCCAACGATTCGCCAAGATACCACGGCTCCCATCATCTATGATGACCCCGGTATCGGCACCATGGCCGTTCGCTCAATGGGCAATTGATTTAGTCGGAAAACTCCCAAGGGCACCTGGGAGTGTGGAATATCTGATCGTCGCGACGGATTATTTCACCAAATGGGTCGAAGCTAAACCCCTCCGAGAAATCAAAGCCAGCAACGTCAAATAATTCATTTGGGAATACATCATCACTAGGTTCGGTATACCGTACGCAATCGTCGCCGACAACGGAACCCAGTTCAAAGATGCCAATTTACAGCTGTGGTACGAGGAACTAGGTATCCGAAAATTCTATTCGACGCCGACATACCCACAAGGAAACGGGCAAGCTGAAGTGTCAAACCGAACAATATTAGACGGCATCAAGACCACCCTTGAACAAGCAAAGGGGAGGTGGCCCGAGCGGCTACTCAACGTTTTATGGTCGTGCCGAACTACACCAAAGACGGGCACCAAGGAAACCCCGTTCAGCTTAGCATACGGAGTCGAGGCCATCATACCGACAGAAATCGGGCTACCCACGCTCCGAACGACTTTAGTCGAGCAAGGAAACAATGAACAAAGAATGAGAGAAGAGCTAGACATGATAGACGAGAAACGAGAGATAGCAGCCCTTACCCTAGCCAAATACCAACAAAGCGTGAAGCAAATTTATGACAAGAGAGTAAAAGGAACCAAAGAATTCATGGTAGGAGAACTGGTGCTGCGACGAGTGACGGTCTATACCCGCAATGAAATACATGGCAAACTAAGCCCTACCTGGGAAGGCCCATACGAAATCGTCAAGCAAACGAGTCCAGTCTCTTACAAAATCAAAAGCGTACTGTTCGCCAATAGCCGAGGGGAAAAGAATTCTTGGAATGTGGCTAACCTAAAGAAGTACTACGTATAGGCAATCTTCCGAGTACAGGTTCCACCTTTCCCCTCCTGCTTAATGGCATTATCTTTCGTCTTTTTGAATGAATAAAATATATTATCATACTGTCTAGCGAAGGCAAATGAAAATTCCCAACATGGCCGAAGTGCCTAGGAATGCTATGAAATTCCGTAAATGGCGTGTTTTCAAAGGAACGTCTAGGAATACTATGAAAATTCCCAACATGGCCGAAGTGCCTAGGAATGCTATGAAATTCCGTAAATGGCGTGTTTTCAAAGGAACGTCTAGGAATACTATGAAAATTCCCAACATGGCCGAAGTGCCTAGGAATGCTATGAAATTCCGTAAATGGCGTGTTTTCAAAGGAACGTCTAGGAATACTATGAAAATTCCCAACATGGCCGAAGTGCCTAGGAATGCTATGAAATTCCGTAAATGGCGTGTTTTCAAAGGAAAGTCTAGGAATACTATGAAAATTCCCAACATGGCCGAAGTGCCTAGGAATGCTATGAAATTCCGTAAATGGCGTGTTTTCAAAGGAACGTCTAGGAATACTATGAAATTCCCTAAATGGCGTGTTTTCAAAGGAACGCCTAGGAATACTATGAAATTCATATGCAGGTACAATGCAAGAAATAATTCAGGTCCACATTATGGCGGCGATACAATACAAAATGGCTAACACAATGAAGGAGAATCAAACTAAACAATGAAATATCAACAAGCATATCAAAAACAGGAATAACGAAATGACAAATGAATCAGCAAGGAAAAATCGATCCAATCAATCAAATAGCAATACTACAATGGAAAGGTACAAAACAGGAATAAAGAAATAACACAAATAGTCCTCGCCCGCATTACGGAGGCAACAAGAAGATCATCGACACTAAAGAAACTCATTTAAGAAGAGCTACTACAGGAGGAGCACGACGGTAATTGACCGAGCTCAATCTCTTCGTCATCCGTCGTCGTGTCCCCATCCGACTCATCACCCTCAAAACGCTCCTCAGAAATGAGGGCATCAAAATTGGTCGTATGAGCTCCAACGCAAGTCAGCGTCTGGAGCCGCGCGTTGAACTCGGCTTCTTTAGCGAGATCGTGAGCATCTGAGGCCGCTTTACGGCGATCATCGTCGAAGGGGAGATTACGGCGAGCTTTTATCATAGCTGCGGAAGCATCGTATCTGGTTCGGGACAAGCGGAAATACTTCACCAACACGTTGGCTTTGGTTACCAACAACTTTAATTTGCCGAAGTATTTGTCCTTTACACGCCAATATCGATCCAAACGACACTCCTGAACCTCAACAACGTGCTCGGCACGGCGAACGTATTCTCTAAAAGAGGCCGCTTGCGTTTTCAGCTTGGTCCGAAGTCGAGCACATTGGTCGATCAACTTGACATTTTTGCCCATCAAAACGATGTAAGGCCACTTGTCAGGCACCTCACTAGCCACACCAGATGAGACCTCGTCCCGGGCAGCACCAGTAGGTCCTAACCCCGGGCTAACTAGGCATGGAGAACCAGCCTGGTGCGACGTAGTAGCGCGTGCCTATAAAAACAAAACAGAAAAAAAAAATGGGGAAGAACGAGACGAGATGAATATACAACCGCAAGAAACGAAAAGACAAAAATAGAAAAAACGAACATTTCCATACAAGCTACAAATAAAACGACAAAACAAGCTACTCGATTATCAATCTGATAACCCCTCAACAGACGCCGAGGTCTCTACTACATCGGCGAAATGAATATCTCGCAATGAAGCAATTTGCGTCCCCAAACGCTCATAAACGACCGCGCCGACTCGGTTCAAGGCAGTAGTGGTCTCGGTTACCCCGGCCGTCGCATCAACCATGCGCTCTGCCCGGGACACACCACTCATCCCTTTTACATGCTCCAGCACCTCTAAAGCGTGAACTCGGGCCCAATACGCTTTGGCAAAGGATAGCAGCAGGTCCGTGTCCTCGAAAACGGCCCCTAGGACCAAGTTCAAGCTCGTCACACGACCTCGGGCTTCATCACGAGAACGTCGTAGGGCACCGAGAAGTTCCTTCGCTTTACCCTTATTTTCCGTATAATGGGCGGTCTTTTTGCTGAATTTCTCTCCCAAATCACGTAACCGAATCGACATGTTTGAAATGTGAATATTCATATCCTCGACTTTATGACGAGCAGAATTAAGTTCCGCGGTTAGGGCAGCCTTAGATCTTTCCAGATTATCTATAACGTCACCTACGCTACGACTAGGCGAGGTCCAGACCACCACAGCAAGGGGGTTATGTGATACCTGACAATATTTTGTTTTCACGTTCTTCAAAATATGACAACCCTCAAAAGAAATTAATCCGAGAAGGCCCAACAGAAAGAAAACACAGCACCTATATTATCACTTCCCCAAAAGAATATGTTTCTAGATACAAAAGAGACCCACAATTCTAATACCAAAAGACTACACAAAAACAACAAAAATATATATATACTATCAGAAAAATGGTCAAGGTTCCACCTAAGGAGATGCGGGCGGGGAAGTAACAGTAGCATCAGGACGAGGAGTGGACGTGGCCGACGTAAAATGAGGACGGAGCGCTGTCGAAATTGTCTGCCCGGGTAGCCGGGGAAGTTCCTCTTCACGAAGATTCGCCCAGTCTAAGGGTTTCGGCGGTGCACCCTGCGGACAGGGATACACCAACTCCGACCACGCCCTATCCGATACAGGAACGTTCGCGAAATTGAGCGCTCGCACATGAGCGCAATAGACGGAGAAATTAGCCATCATTGCTAACCTTGTCCGCTCCTCCGCTTGCGCCGTTTTCAGAGCGGCCACCTTAGCCCTTTCGGCTTCCACATCCTCCGCCAGCAGCAAGTTCTCCTCCTCTAGTTGGTCATACTTAACGACCAGGCTCCCTTTTTCAGCCATCAATTTACCGACATCCTCGGTCACGTGCAGAAAGTCCGCAGATAGCTTGTCATAATTATCGCCCAGGGTTTTATTCTCGGCGACCAGTTTCTCTTTCTCGGCCTCGAAAGCCGCAAGCAGATCCTTTATCTTCTGATCGTTCTCCTCGACTATGGCTTTCTTTTCGGCCATCAGCTCCTCTTTCTCAGCCTCGAGCGCCTTCCACTGATCCCTCAGAACAATGGAACCCAAGAAAGCCTGTCATCAAAAACAAAAATAGACATGCACCATTAAAAATAAAAATAAAAAATAAAAAAATAAAAAAAAAATTATTTACCCGGAGCGCATCACTGCCGGCTTGCTCAATTAACGACAATAACGGACGAGCAGCTATTTCCTCGGCATCCTTGAAGACAAGAGGCTTCAGAGCCGTATACCCCATCCTTAAAGCTTGGGGCTGCTCCAGCAATTTCCCCTTACACCGACCAATGTAACGGGTCATCGCGACCCCGTCCACCAACCCCTCCTCGGGTCCGTCGAGACCCTCATCCTCGACACCCGTCATAACATCCACGACACTCTCCTTGCCGACCTCCACTTCCACCCCCACGTCCTCCTCCAACTGATCAATCTCAGGGGCCCTATGCTCGATCTCTTCCTCAGTACGGAGGGGCGAGCAAACGGGCAGATCTATCGGATCCTCGGTAGGGATAGGCGAGATGACAGGCAAAGTCATCGTACCCTCTCCCATGTTAGTCAAGAGGTTCATATGTCCGAATACATCGTCGATCGACCCCTGAAACACAATAATACCCATAGACCGGGCAAGAGCGAGGGTAACCAATGGAGAAGTCAGTAGCTGAAACAAGATGACTAATAAAGCAAAGCACAGAACAAAATGACAACAATCAAAAGACAAGAAAATCAAAATACATATACACATACATCGCCCGGCGCAGAGGCATCCTCGGTGGTATCCCCTTGGGAAGCAGCAAACACCCCCTCGCCCGAGCCAACATTAGCATCCTCCTCGGTAACCGATGTATCGGTTCCCCTAGCCCTCTTCGTTGTTTCAACGACAGGGTTAGATGCACGACGCTTAGAACGAACGGCCTTCTTCCCTAGCCGAGCAGCACTTCGAGCCCGGACCACTTTCAAGAATTCCTCCTCAGGCTCTTTGGGGATCTCGGGTGCAGGATTCCCCTTGGTCACCGACCTCATAGGGTACCCGAGCAGCATGGGAGCAGTACGACTCGCAGGATCCGGCGTCGGTTCAGGCCCCCACCATTTCCAAAGAGCTAACAGAGCCTCTACATTGGGAGCGCCGAGGTCTGGCATAGTGGGAGCATTGGTAGCCGGTCCAGGAATCTGGTGTCCCGGACAACCCCATTCACCAGACGCAATAAAAATACCAAGATTGCGCTCTTTGTTGGTATCCGGCAAACCGATAACGAGTCGGAAAAAGGAACGCAAGGTTTTCAGATACGAGCTGCGACGCTCAAAGCTCAAACTATAGACTCCGAAGACATCCTTCAGTTCAATCGGTATTCCGGACAACTCCGATAACCTTTGGATACCATTCATAGTACGGTAACCATTTAGGGCCAGTTGGGCCGGAGCAATCTGTACGGCCTCAAAGAACGAAGCCACCCAGTTTGTAAAAGGCAGTCGAAGACCCCCAGTGAAGAATGCCGAAGAGCGCACAGCTACCTCACCGGCAGGAACAAATCCCAGCACCTCCTCGTCAGAAATAGGAAGCCGAATGTGTATGTTGTCAGGTATTCCGGCAAGCTCCTTAAAATCCTTTTCTACGAATGTGCCAACTTGGGCCACACTTTGGCTCAGAATTTCCTATCCAAACATCATCAAAAGTCCATCAAT
The DNA here is from genome assembly GCA_963682055.1 of Primula veris. NCBI lineage: Eukaryota > Viridiplantae > Streptophyta > Magnoliopsida > Ericales > Primulaceae > Primula > Primula veris. The sequence continues at coordinate 4,234,174 of OY821746.1, forward strand.
ATAACTAACCAACTACACAAACAAGAACCACATCAATATAACGAGCGCCACCCCCCCCCCCCACTCATATTAACCAGATACATAAGACTCATCCAACATATATAGACAACCTGAACCATATACCAACGCCACATCTAATGACCACAACGACAAATCAAATACAACCCCTGACAAAAAAAAAGGGGGGGGGGAGAGAGAACGAAAAATCACTTACAGTAATCATTATGAGCAAGCAAGCGAGAATAGCAGCAAGTCTTTCAAACAATAGCACGAAACCCTAGATCACACGGCCGAACGCTTTTCCTTTTTGGCGGAAAGAATATACTTTAGAGAGAGAGACAGATATTTTCTTCAGCAAATTTTGTGATAAAACCAAAAGGGATTACTTGGCACAGTAAAAAGGAGTGGAGTCACAAAAAGAATAAAATAATAACCGTCCTTTCGTGTGACAGAGGTTTACCTTTTTTCCAACCCTACAAAAGTCAACAACCGCTGCTATTTGTGACATATAAACGCTCCAGATTTTGCCACGTCAAAGCATATCCCACTACCCAAGGCAGTTCACATCATTACACCTAAATAAACGACCAGTGGACCCTACCACGAAAAGCTTCCCACGTACGCTACCAATATTATCACACCGAGAATGTCCCCCGATAAAGTTCCTCGACTCCCAACCATTTCTTACCCAAAGGGCCTACCAAACAAGGTCGACGAAGACCGTTCCTAGCCTGACGGCATGACGCGTCAAGTCTAACAACGTTCTCCGGGGGGATAACCAGGCACATTGTTCGGTATATACTAGAAAAACATCAAATAAAATAGAATAGACAGAATCAAGTGCAAGACAGAGTTTTATTCTTCCACAAAGGGGGAAAACACAAACAATACAACAGAAAAAGAAATTTTTTTTACAAGAAAATACACCCATCCTACTTTTTCGAACTATCCCCCATATCAACATCCTTCTTCGCCAAAAGTTCCTCCAGACGCTCCTTCTCCCTAATCAAACGAGAAATCGCCATCTCAGCCTGTTTCAAGGCGTAAGACTGAGACACGCATTTTTGCTCGGCCTTGAAACGAGCAGTGCCCTCCTCGTCCCAATATTGTTTAAACCTCCTCACTTCAGTCCGAGCACACATAAGATCATGTTTCAGCCATGACATCTCAATTTCTTTTAGTTGAAGAGGAGTCAAATCCTCCTTCCCAAAACCAGGGGGACGAGGTAGCAAAAAAGTAGGCTCCTCTTCCATAAGGACTTTCTTTTTAGAGGCGGACCTAGTGATGGGAGCCATCTCAAACAAAAGCAAGATAGAAGAAACAAATTATAAAACAAGAGAGGTAGAAATTGGTAATGAGATACAGGCAATAGGGAGCATTTATAGAGAATCAAAAGGCACAAAGTACGAAGCGTTACAATGGTTCACAAGACAGGCACGAGATACGAAAAAATACAACTGATTCATCAAATATAGAAAACAGAACACAAATTGCAAAAGGGGAAATACATAAGAAAACCAGCCCAATCTAAGGATCAATGGGTGGAAAAATCGAACTGCCAGACCGAGAGAAAGCAGAACGAGCAGAACAACTCAACCGAGCTTGGTAGGAATCATTCATGGCGACCAAATTGTCATTCTCCGAAGAGAGCTCGTTGTTCTCCATGATAAGAGCCCTGACGCGTTCCTCGAGCCGAGTATTCTTTACCATTATGCTAGCAAGGCCTTGAGGAGAGTTATCAAACTCATCTTGAGCATGGTCCCAAATCTCCTCGGCATCATACCAGGAGTTGGCCAGATGATTTCTCTGTGACAACAAGTGATCGAGCTGACGACTCAGTGCCGAAATCTCGGTCCATTTCACCGTCTCTTCGGGATGAGAGCCGAACAAGCTCAAGGCCAAAACGCCATACTCTTTCTCAAGCTTTGCCATCCGACTGCGGACCCGAGATACCTCAGTGTCCAAGCCCTTCATCTGAGCATGATATCTCGCCACAGGTCCAGACATTCTGGGAAATTGTTATAGTACGAAAGAAAATAAGGGGCTGAGGGAGAAATAAGCAATAGAAGAAAAATGAGAGATGATAAACTACTAAAGAAAAGAGAAGTACTTATAAGAGCGAAGACAGCACGATCTTTCCTGACACACTTGGGAGCATGCATATTCCTGACCTACTAGGGAGCATGCATATTCCTGACCAACTAGGAAGCATGCACCTATAGTCGACAGTGATGGGGACATCCACTGACATCTGATACAACAGTCCAGAAGGAAATAAAGACGAGATATTCAAAGATCTAGCTTCCAGACAAACAACAAACCACAGGTGCGATATAAAAAGAAGTGCAAAAATAAAGGGGCAAAAATACTTTTCATTAATAAAGATGGGATATATCATTGTTCATTACATCAGAGTACATCCGAAAAGAAAATCTATTACATCCGAGATAAAGACCTATTACATCCGAAAAGAAAATCTATTATATCCGAGATAAAGACCTATTACATCCGAGAAGAGCTAGTACAGAAGATCAGGCAAAGAAGACCAACTATATCAACAGGCCGAGTGAGCAGGAGGCGCCAAAAGAAAAACATAAGAAACAAGAAAAAGAGGAAAAGAAGAAGAGTGCAAGAAAAGAAGAAGTGATAAGAAAGAAGAGTCAAAAAGAAAAATGATTAAAACCCTAGATGTAACACAAAACCCTTAGGATCACAGGGTTGATTGTTACATCATAGTGGTGCAAAAAAGAAGAAAAAGAAAAGGAGTAATGGGAGAGAAGATGAACAGACAAGAACAAGAACAAGGAAAGGGAAATATTTTATTAATTTCAAAAACTTCGATTACAACTGAGGAGAAGACTCCCCATTCAAAAGAAATTACAACAGAAATTACAAAAGACTAATTATTTTGAGGAAGAGCCTTCTTCATCGTCATCCGAACTCGGTTTAGACCGAGCATGAAACTCCTTGAAGGCAAGCTTATAGGCCCTTTTTGCTGCCTTCTGCTTGGCCAGATTAGCCTCGAGCCTCTTTATATGCTCGTAAGCCCAATCCCGATCGGCCATCGTCACATGATGATCAGAATCCATGTCAGACAACCTTTTCTTGTAACTTGAAACCTTGTCCACAAGTTTCTTATTCGCAGTACGAGATTTCTTGATTTCCTTTTCTAAATATGAAATATAATTAAAGGAGCTCTCACCAGTAGAACCTGAAGAAGCCATTATGTCACGAGCAAATTAGTAGTAAAATGCCTAATTATGGAGGGAGCACACCCCTTTATAGGAGTTTTCCTCGAAGAAACATATTAGGATAGAAAACATTAAATGTGCCCCCCAGGGAACCGTCATGAGTCTATTGCGTTTCTCGATGAAGCATTGGGAAAGACAAGACCGAAGTAACGTTCTCGACAGACCGAACATGACTCCCCCGACATGGAAACCATGCCGAGGAAGTCAGGGAGCACTTGATAGAACATAAAAATTAGACCCGAATATTCTATTCGGGTAATAATCAACCCACTTTATAAATGGGTATCCAACGCTTAAATGGGTCATCTCATACTTTTTATAGGAAATAAGGTGTTACTATCAAAAGCCCAAGCCCAAACAAATGGGGACCCATGTCTGAAAAACCCCTGGGATGAAGACATTTGTCAACATCCTAGAAGGCATAGTTGCCTATAAATAGCCAACTACCCCTCCTAGAAAACGACCAGAAAATCTATCCAAAAAATATAGAGAGAAGTTGAGAAAAGAGAGAAACTAGTCAAGGCATATTAAGTCAAGAAATAAACCGAACAGAGAGAAGCCGAGCATCGAATAAAAGGAGAAAGACCAAGAAGATAGATTAAACAGTCAAATCGAGCACAATTGTAAAATAGAGATACTAATCCGAGCAGGTGTAATAATCCGAATAAGGATAGTAATCCGAGCAGTAATAAAGATCAGGAAGTGTCCATTATATACATTTGATTTACTATTATATTATTGTTGAAAATCCCAACACGACCGACCAAAGTTATGGCTTTATCAATTTGGAACTGTGGTTAATTTGGCGTAAATGCTCTTGGGAATTTCAAGAGGTTGTATTTCTTCGAGACGACCTTTGATCTACTCCTTGTTTCTTCCTATAAAAGGACTGTCCCTGTATTCTTTATGCAATTCATTCTTTATTAACGAACAAATGGCTTTTCCTCTTGAAAACTATGGTGACAACCTTCCTGAATACGTTGCTCGTCTTGAAGAGGAAGTTCAGAAGGTGCGTTATCTCGAGAAGAGGGTTGCCAGGCTGTCGGTGGAAGCTCGTCGGGCCGCCGAACTAGACGAGCGATTGGATGCCCTGGATAAGGAGCATCAGAGGTCTTTGCTCGACAGTATTCGCGCTCGTGCTTGGATCAAAGAGCTCGAGGCCTCCAGAGATAGGCAACTTGCTTCCAAGAGGGCTTACAAACTGGCCCTTAAGGAAGTGTATGCTCGGTCGAAGGGGAAACCAAATGACGAAGCGGGCCCTTCCACGAAATGATTTTATTGTTTTTTCATTGTATTTCCTTTTATTGCTTCTTCTGTAACGAAGTACCAATCAATCAATAAAGACATCTTTCTCTTGTTTATATCTGAATTACTTTTCCAATGCAATTTATTTTGACTGCGCACGCTTGTGGCCTCATCAATGCTTTTTCTTGGGCCTTGCGTTTGACCTTATCCATTGGACCTCCTTAATCTTTATATCTGGGGACCAATAGGATTTCTTGAGCCTTGTGGATAAAAAATCTTATTCACCAGAGTTTTCTTGAGCTCTGTGCAAAAGATCTGGGATATTTATTTGAACCGCTGCCTTTCCCCAAAATGACGCGTGTTCCGATGCCATTATTACTTACCCTCTTTAAATATTGGTAAGAATCCAAGCGTTTTTTTTTGCTTGAACAGGCACATCTTTTAATTGCCGTCGCTTCTTAGTACCCATTGGCGAACGGTTGCGACTCTCAATACCAGCCCTTATCTAATTTATCTATAAATACCTGCTTACAGCATGGTTACATCCACAATCCTCATCATATTATTTTCCCCCATATACAGATCTTTATCTTATAATTTTTCTAAGATGTCTGGTCCTTTCACCCAATCAGCATTAGCTTTGCAAGTGGAGACCTTTGAAGCCTCCTATAACCATGTACAAAGGCTATTGAGGGATGTCGAGGAGGAATTGAAGGTGATGCGTTATCACCATACTGAGATGGTTCGGGAATTAACTTGGCTAAGATCCGAACTGGCTTATTGCCGACGTGCTCGTCAGGCTCTAGTCGAAGAGAATGAGATGCTAAGGGGGAACCCGATACTGAGGGACAGGGATGTCTCTGCTGGGCCCTCTCATCGATACCGATCGACTTCCCCCTAAACTTCCCCCTTCTTTTTTATTTTTCTCTGCTTTTCCCCATCTTTTCCCATCTCTTTCTTTTTCTTCTTTTTATTTCTCAGTTTCCTTCATTTCTTCCTCTTCCTCTTTTGTTTCTCTTTTTTTTTTGTACTCTGTTCTCTCTACTTTTCATTCTTTTCTTTTTCCCTTTCTTTTTTGTTTCATTGAATTCCTTTTTATTTGTCTGTTTCCTTCATTTCTTTATCTTCTTCTTATCTGTTTTTCTTTTTCTTCTGCGCCTCCTCTTTCTTTTTCTTCATCTTCTCTCCCATCACTCTTTTTCTTTTTCTTCTTTTTTGCACCACTATGATGTAACAATCAACCCTGTGATCCTAAGGGTTTTGTGTTACATCTAGGGTTTTTGTTATTTTTCTTTTTGACTCTTCTTTCTTATCACTTCTTCTTTTCTTGTACTCTTCTTCTTTTCCTCTTTTTCTTGTTTCTTATGTTTTTCTTTTGGCGCCTCCTGCTCACTCGGCCTGCTGATATAGTTGGTCTTCTTTGCCTGATCTTCTGTACTAGCTCTTCTCGGATGTAATAGGTCTTTATCTCGGATGTAATAGATTTTCTTTTCGGATGTAATAGGTCTTTATCTCGGATGTAATAGATTTTCTTTTCAGATATACTCTGATGTAATGAACAATGATATATCCCATCTTTATTAATGAAAAGTATTTTTGCCCCTTTATTTTTGCACTTCTTTTTATATCGCACCTGTGGTTTGTTGTTTGTCTGGAAGCTAGATCTTTGAATATCTCGTCTTTATTTCCTTCTGTACTGTTGTATCAGATGTCAGTGGATGTCCCCATCACTGTCGAATATAGGTGCATGCTTCCTAGTTGGTCAGGGATATGCATGCTCCCTAGTAGGTCAGGAATATGCATGCTCCCAAATGTGTCAGGAAAGATCGTGCTGTCTTCGCTCTTATAAGTACTTCTCTTTTCTTTAGTAGTTTATCATCTCTTATTTTTCTTCTATTGCTTATTTCTCCCTCAGCCCCTTATTTTCTTTCGTACTATAACAATTTCCCAGAATGTCTGGACCTGTGGCGAGATATCATGCTCAGATGAAGGGCTTGGACACTGAGGTATCTCGGGTCCGCAGTCGGATGGCAAAGCTTGAGAAAGAGTATGGCGTTTTGGCCTTGAGCTTGTTCGGCTCTCATCCCGAAGAGACGGTGAAATGGACCGAGATTTCGGCACTGAGTCGTCAGCTCGATCACTTGTTGTCACAGAGAAATCATCTGGCCAACTCCTGGTATGATGCCGAGGAGATTTGGGACCATGCTCAAGATGAGTTTGATAACTCTCCTCAAGGCCTTGCTAGCATAATGGTAAAGAATACTCGGCTCGAGGAACGCGTCAGGGCTCTTACCATGGAGAACAACGAGCTCTCTTCGGAGAATGACAATTTGGTCGCCATGAATGATTCCTACCAAGCTCGGTTGAGTTGTTCTGCTCGTTCTGCTTTCTCTCGGTCTGGCAGTTCGATTTTTCCACCCATTGATCCTTAGATTGGGCTGGTTTTCTTATGTATTTCCCCTTTTGCAATTTGTGTTCTCTTTTCTGTTTTTGATGAATAAGTTGTATCTTTTCGTATCTCGTGCCTGTCTTGTGAACCATTGTAACGCTTCGTACTTTGTGCCTTTTGATTCTCTATAAATGCTCCCTATTGCCTGTATCTCATTACCAATTTCTACCTCTCTTGTTTTATAATTTGTTTCTTCTATCTTGCTTTTGTTTGAGATGGCTCCCATCACTAGGTCCGCCTCTAAAAAGAAAGCCCTTATGGAAGAGGAGCCTACTTTTTTGCTACCTCGTCCCCCTGGTTTTGGGAAGGAGGATTTGACTCCTCTTCAACTAAAAGAAATTGAGATGTCATGGCTGAAACATGATCTTATGTGTGCTCGGACTGAAGTGAGGAGGTTTAAACAATATTGGGACGAGGAGGGCACTGCTCGTTTCAAGGCCGAGCAAAAATGCGTGTCTCAGTCTTACGCCTTGAAACAGGCTGAGATGGCGATTTCTCGTTTGATTAGGGAGAAGGAGCGTCTGGAGGAACTTTTGGCGAAGAAGGATGTTGATATGGGGGATAGTTCGAAAAAGTAGGATGGGTGTATTTTCTTGTAAAAAAAATTTCTTTTTCTGTTGTATTGTTTGTGTTTTCCCCCTTTGTGGAAGAATAAAACTCTGTCTTGCACTTGATTCTGTCTATTCTATTTTATTTGATGTTTTTCTAGTATATACCGAACAATGTGCCTGGTTATCCCCCCGGAGAACGTTGTTAGACTTGACGCGTCATGCCGTCAGGCTAGGAACGGTCTTCGTCGACCTTGTTTGGTAGGCCCTTTGGGTAAGAAATGGTTGGGAGTCGAGGAACTTTATCGGGGGACATTCTCGGTGTGATAATATTGGTAGCGTACGTGGGAAGCTTTTCGTGGTAGGGTCCACTGGTCGTTTATTTAGGTGTAATGATGTGAACTGCCTTGGGTAGTGGGATATGCTTTGACGTGGCAAAATCTGGAGCGTTTATATGTCACAAATAGCAGCGGTTGTTGACTTTTGTAGGGTTGGAAAAAAGGTAAACCTCTGTCACACGAAAGGACGGTTATTATTTTATTCTTTTTGTGACTCCACTCCTTTTTACTGTGCCAAGTAATCCCTTTTGGTTTTATCACAAAATTTGCTGAAGAAAATATCTGTCTCTCTCTCTAAAGTATATTCTTTCCGCCAAAAAGGAAAAGCGTTCGGCCGTGTGATCTAGGGTTTCGTGCTATTGTTTGAAAGACTTGCTGCTATTCTCGCTTGCTTGCTCATAATGATTACTGTAAGTGATTTTTCGTTCTCTCCCCCCCCCCCCCCTTTTTTTTTGTCAGGGGTTGTATTTGATTTGTCGTTGTGGTCATTAGATGTGGCGTTGGTATATGGTTCAGGTTGTCTATATATGTTGGATGAGTCTTATGTATCTGGTTAATATGAGTGGGGGGGGGGGGGGTGGCGCTCGTTATATTGATGTGGTTCTTGTTTGTGTAGTTGGTTAGTTATATTGATGGACTTTTGATGATGTTTGGATAGGAAATTCTGAGCCAAAGTGTGGCCCAAGTTGGCACATTCGTAGAAAAGGATTTTAAGGAGCTTGCCGGAATACCTGACAACATACACATTCGGCTTCCTATTTCTGACGAGGAGGTGCTGGGATTTGTTCCTGCCGGTGAGGTAGCTGTGCGCTCTTCGGCATTCTTCACTGGGGGTCTTCGACTGCCTTTTACAAACTGGGTGGCTTCGTTCTTTGAGGCCGTACAGATTGCTCCGGCCCAACTGGCCCTAAATGGTTACCGTACTATGAATGGTATCCAAAGGTTATCGGAGTTGTCCGGAATACCGATTGAACTGAAGGATGTCTTCGGAGTCTATAGTTTGAGCTTTGAGCGTCGCAGCTCGTATCTGAAAACCTTGCGTTCCTTTTTCCGACTCGTTATCGGTTTGCCGGATACCAACAAAGAGCGCAATCTTGGTATTTTTATTGCGTCTGGTGAATGGGGTTGTCCGGGACACCAGATTCCTGGACCGGCTACCAATGCTCCCACTATGCCAGACCTCGGCGCTCCCAATGTAGAGGCTCTGTTAGCTCTTTGGAAATGGTGGGGGCCTGAACCGACGCCGGATCCTGCGAGTCGTACTGCTCCCATGCTGCTCGGGTACCCTATGAGGTCGGTGACCAAGGGGAATCCTGCACCCGAGATCCCCAAAGAGCCTGAGGAGGAATTCTTGAAAGTGGTCCGGGCTCGAAGTGCTGCTCGGCTAGGGAAGAAGGCCGTTCGTTCTAAGCGTCGTGCATCTAACCCTGTCGTTGAAACAACGAAGAGGGCTAGGGGAACCGATACATCGGTTACCGAGGAGGATGCTAATGTTGGCTCGGGCGAGGGGGTGTTTGCTGCTTCCCAAGGGGATACCACCGAGGATGCCTCTGCGCCGGGCGATGTATGTGTATATGTATTTTGATTTTCTTGTCTTTTGATTGTTGTCATTTTGTTCTGTGCTTTGCTTTATTAGTCATCTTGTTTCAGCTACTGACTTCTCCATTGGTTACCCTCGCTCTTGCCCGGTCTATGGGTATTATTGTGTTTCAGGGGTCGATCGACGATGTATTCGGACATATGAACCTCTTGACTAACATGGGAGAGGGTACGATGACTTTGCCTGTCATCTCGCCTATCCCTACCGAGGATCCGATAGATCTGCCCGTTTGCTCGCCCCTCCGTACTGAGGAAGAGATCGAGCATAGGGCCCCTGAGATTGATCAGTTGGAGGAGGACGTGGGGGTGGAAGTGGAGGTCGGCAAGGAGAGTGTCGTGGATGTTATGACGGGTGTCGAGGATGAGGGTCTCGACGGACCCGAGGAGGGGTTGGTGGACGGGGTCGCGATGACCCGTTACATTGGTCGGTGTAAGGGGAAATTGCTGGAGCAGCCCCAAGCTTTAAGGATGGGGTATACGGCTCTGAAGCCTCTTGTCTTCAAGGATGCCGAGGAAATAGCTGCTCGTCCGTTATTGTCGTTAATTGAGCAAGCCGGCAGTGATGCGCTCCGGGTAAATAATTTTTTTTTTATTTTTTTATTTTTTATTTTTATTTTTAATGGTGCATGTCTATTTTTGTTTTTGATGACAGGCTTTCTTGGGTTCCATTGTTCTGAGGGATCAGTGGAAGGCGCTCGAGGCTGAGAAAGAGGAGCTGATGGCCGAAAAGAAAGCCATAGTCGAGGAGAACGATCAGAAGATAAAGGATCTGCTTGCGGCTTTCGAGGCCGAGAAAGAGAAACTGGTCGCCGAGAATAAAACCCTGGACGATAATTATGACAAGCTATCTGCGGACTTTCTGCACGTGACCGAGGATGTCGGTAAATTGATGGCTGAAAAAGGGAGCCTGGTCGTTAAGTATGACCAACTAGAGGAGGAGAACTTGCTGCTGGCGGAGGATGTGGAAGCCGAAAGGGCTAAGGTGGCCGCTCTGAAAACGGCGCAAGCGGAGGAGCGGACAAGGTTAGCAATGATGGCTAATTTCTCCGTCTATTGCGCTCATGTGCGAGCGCTCAATTTCGCGAACGTTCCTGTATCGGATAGGGCGTGGTCGGAGTTGGTGTATCCCTGTCCGCAGGGTGCACCGCCGAAACCCTTAGACTGGGCGAATCTTCGTGAAGAGGAACTTCCCCGGCTACCCGGGCAGACAATTTCGACAGCGCTCCGTCCTCATTTTACGTCGGCCACGTCCACTCCTCGTCCTGATGCTACTGTTACTTCCCCGCCCGCATCTCCTTAGGTGGAACCTTGACCATTTTTCTGATAGTATATATATATTTTTGTTGTTTTTGTGTAGTCTTTTGGTATTAGAATTGTGGGTCTCTTTTGTATCTAGAAACATATTCTTTTGGGGAAGTGATAATATAGGTGCTGTGTTTTCTTTCTGTTGGGCCTTCTCGGATTAATTTCTTTTGAGGGTTGTCATATTTTGAAGAACGTGAAAACAAAATATTGTCAGGTATCACATAACCCCCTTGCTGTGGTGGTCTGGACCTCGCCTAGTCGTAGCGTAGGTGACGTTATAGATAATCTGGAAAGATCTAAGGCTGCCCTAACCGCGGAACTTAATTCTGCTCGTCATAAAGTCGAGGATATGAATATTCACATTTCAAACATGTCGATTCGGTTACGTGATTTGGGAGAGAAATTCAGCAAAAAGACCGCCCATTATACGGAAAATAAGGGTAAAGCGAAGGAACTTCTCGGTGCCCTACGACGTTCTCGTGATGAAGCCCGAGGTCGTGTGACGAGCTTGAACTTGGTCCTAGGGGCCGTTTTCGAGGACACGGACCTGCTGCTATCCTTTGCCAAAGCGTATTGGGCCCGAGTTCACGCTTTAGAGGTGCTGGAGCATGTAAAAGGGATGAGTGGTGTGTCCCGGGCAGAGCGCATGGTTGATGCGACGGCCGGGGTAACCGAGACCACTACTGCCTTGAACCGAGTCGGCGCGGTCATTTGTGAGCGTTTGGGGACGCAAATTGCTTCATTGCAAGATATTCATTTCGCCGATGTAGTAGAGACCTCGGCGTCTGTTGAGGGGTTATCAGATTGATAATCGAGTAGCTTGTTTTGTCGTTTTATTTGTAGCTTGTATGGAAATGTTCGTTTTTTCTATTTTTGTCTTTTCGTTTCTTGCGGTTGTATATTCATCTCGTCTCGTTCTTCCCCATTTTTTTTTTCTGTTTTGTTTTTATAGGCACGCGCTACTACGTCGCACCAGGCTGGTTCTCCATGCCTAGTTAGCCCGGGGTTAGGACCTACTGGTGCTGCCCGGGACGAGGTCTCATCTGGTGTGGCTAGTGAGGTGCCTGACAAGTGGCCTTACATCGTTTTGATGGGCAAAAATGTCAAGTTGATCGACCAATGTGCTCGACTTCGGACCAAGCTGAAAACGCAAGCGGCCTCTTTTAGAGAATACGTTCGCCGTGCCGAGCACGTTGTTGAGGTTCAGGAGCGTCGTTTGGATCGATATTGGCGTGTAAAGGACAAATACTTCGGCAAATTAAAGTTGTTGGTAACCAAAGCCAACGTGTTGGTGAAGTATTTCCGCTTGTCCCGAACCAGATACGATGCTTCCGCAGCTATGATCGAAGCTCGCCGTAATCTCCCCTTCGACGATGATCGCCGTAAAGCGGCCTCATATGCTCACGATCTCGCTAAAGAAGCCGAGTTCAACGCGCGGCTCCAGACGCTGACTTGCGTTGGAGCTCATACGACCAATTTTGATGCCCTCATTTCTGAGGAGCGTTTTGAGGGTGATGAGTCGGATGGGGACACGACGACGGATGACGAAGAGATTGAGCTCGGTCAATTACCGTCGTGCTCCTCCTGTAGTAGCTCTTCTTAAATGAGTTTCTTTAGTGTCGATGATCTTCTTGTTGCCTCCGTAATGCGGGCGAGGACTATTTGTGTTATTTCTTTATTCCTGTTTTGTACCTTTCCATTGTAGTATTGCTATTTGATTGATTGGATCGATTTTTCCTTGCTGATTCATTTGTCATTTCGTTATTCTTGTTTTTGATATGCTTGTTGATATTTCATTGTTTAGTTTGATTCTCCTTCATTGTGTTAGCCATTTTGTATTGTATCGCCGCCATAATGTGGACCTAAATTATTTCTTGCATTGTACCTGCATATGAATTTCATAGTATTCCTAGGCGTTCCTTTGAAAACACGCCATTTAGGGAATTTCATAGTATTCCTAGACGTTCCTTTGAAAACACGCCATTTACGGAATTTCATAGCATTCCTAGGCACTTCGGCCATGTTGGGAATTTTCATAGTATTCCTAGACTTTCCTTTGAAAACACGCCATTTACGGAATTTCATAGCATTCCTAGGCACTTCGGCCATGTTGGGAATTTTCATAGTATTCCTAGACGTTCCTTTGAAAACACGCCATTTACGGAATTTCATAGCATTCCTAGGCACTTCGGCCATGTTGGGAATTTTCATAGTATTCCTAGACGTTCCTTTGAAAACACGCCATTTACGGAATTTCATAGCATTCCTAGGCACTTCGGCCATGTTGGGAATTTTCATAGTATTCCTAGACGTTCCTTTGAAAACACGCCATTTACGGAATTTCATAGCATTCCTAGGCACTTCGGCCATGTTGGGAATTTTCATAGTATTCCTAGACGTTCCTTTGAAAACACGCCATTTACGGAATTTCATAGCATTCCTAGGCACTTCGGCCATGTTGGGAATTTTCATTTGCCTTCGCTAGACAGTATGATAATATATTTTATTCATTCAAAAAGACGAAAGATAATGCCATTAAGCAGGAGGGGAAAGGTGGAACCTGTACTCGGAAGATTGCCTATACGTAGTACTTCTTTAGGTTAGCCACATTCCAAGAATTCTTTTCCCCTCGGCTATTGGCGAACAGTACGCTTTTGATTTTGTAAGAGACTGGACTCGTTTGCTTGACGATTTCGTATGGGCCTTCCCAGGTAGGGATTAGTTTGCCATGTATTTCATTGCGGGTATAGACCGTCACTCGTCGCAGCACCAGTTCTCCTACCATGAATTCTTTGGTTCCTTTTACTCTCTTGTCATAAATTTGCTTCACGCTTTGTTGGTATTTGGCTAGGGTAAGGGCTGTTATCTCTCGTTTCTCGTCTATCATGTATAGCTCTTCTCTCATTCTTTGTTCATTGTTTCCTTGCTCGACTAAAGTCGTTCGGAGCGTGGGTAGCCCGATTTCTGTCGGTATGATGGCCTCGACTCCGTATGCTAAGCTGAACGGGGTTTCCTTGGTGCCCGTCTTTGGTGTAGTTCGGCACGACCATAAAACGTTGAGTAGCCGCTCGGGCCACCTCCCCTTTGCTTGTTCAAGGGTGGTCTTGATGCCGTCTAATATTGTTCGGTTTGACACTTCAGCTTGCCCGTTTCCTTGTGGGTATGTCGGCGTCGAATAGAATTTTCGGATACCTAGTTCCTCGTACCACAGCTGTAAATTGGCATCTTTGAACTGGGTTCCGTTGTCGGCGACGATTGCGTACGGTATACCGAACCTAGTGATGATGTATTCCCAAATGAATTATTTGACGTTGCTGGCTTTGATTTCTCGGAGGGGTTTAGCTTCGACCCATTTGGTGAAATAATCCGTCGCGACGATCAGATATTCCACACTCCCAGGTGCCCTTGGGAGTTTTCCGACTAAATCAATTGCCCATTGAGCGAACGGCCATGGTGCCGATACCGGGGTCATCATAGATGATGGGAGCCGTGGTATCTTGGCGAATCGTTGGCACTTGTCGCAACGTTGGACGTATGCATCGGCGTCTCGCTTGATATAGGGCCACCAATATCCTTGGGTCACTGCCTTGTTTGCAAGGGATCGCCCTTTGATGTGTGCTCCGCAAGATCCTTCGTGGAGTTCCTCCAAGACCGGCAGTTGTAGCTTGGTCGGGACGCACAGTAGATGGGGTCCCCGGTAACTGGATTTGTATAGTTTATCGTCCTCGGATAGCCAGAAGCGAGGAGCTTTTCTTGTAATTTTCAGCGCTTTTATCTTGTCGGCCGGAAGCGTTCCATTTCGCAGATAACGAGTCATGTCCTCCATCCAACCTAGTTCGTACTGTATCGACGTCACCCGGTCTACCCTTTTTATTATGCTCGGGGTCGGCAGTAGTTCCACTGTGATCGACCGGGTGTCGGTCAATGTTAATGTCGAGGCTAGGGTGGCCAAGGCATCGGCATGTGCATTTTCGGTACGATTGATTCTTACTAACTCGCACTGTTCGAAGGTTGCCATCAAGCTTTGGACTTTCTCTTGGTAGAGGATCATTCTGTCATCTTTTGCTTGGTACTCGCCGATGGCTTGATTGACGATGAGCATGGAGTCTGAGCTTGCAATTAAGTGGGAGCATCCGAGGGACCAGGCAATGAGCATGTCGTTTATCATGGCCTCGTATTCTGCCTCATTGTTGGTAGCTCGGAAGCCCAGCTTTATGCTTTTTTCGATGATTGCTCCCTCTCTAGACTTTAGGACGATCCCTGCTCCTGATCCGTCCTTGGTGGCTGATCCGTCGACATGTATCTGCCAGTGTGATCGTGGAGAGAGTGCCAAAGGCTCGTCATAGCCTACGGTGAATTCTGCGACGAAATCGGCCAAGACTTGTCCCTTTATGGCATGATGGGGCGCGAACTCGATATGAAATTCGGATAGTTCGACCCCCCAGGCGGCAACTCGGCCGCTAATGTCCGTCCGTCGAAGTGACTCTTTGATATGAAATTTTGTGTATACCCGGACCTGATGAGCTATGAAATAGTGTGGCAACTTTCTGGTTGCGACGACCAATGCCAGACACAGCTTTTCCAAGGGTAGATAACGTGTTTCGGCTTCGACCAGAGTCTTGCTGACGAAGTAGATCGGAAATTGTTCGCGACCTTCTTCTCTTAGGATAACTGCGCTCACAGCTGTAGTGGAAACTGCTAGGTAGCATGCCAGAATGTCTCCTTTGTTCGGCCTTACTAGCAGTGGCAGTGTCCTCAAGTACTCTTTGAGATTGTTGAATGAAGCTTCACATTTCGGGGTTCCAGACGAATTTTCTATCCTTCTTGAGTGATTCGAAAAATGGCCGTCCCTTGTCTGCGGATTGGCTGATGAACCTGCTCAACGCGGCCATCATTCCCGTGAGCTCTTGTACCTGTTTCTTATTCTTGGGCGCTGCAAGGTTCCGTAGAGCCATTATTTGATCGGGATTAGCCTCTATTCCTCGTCGGCTAACCATATGCCCCAAGAATTTCCCTTTGCTGATGCCAAATGCACGCTTGCTTGCGTTGAGCTTTAGTTTGTGCTCGCCCAACGTCTGGAAGACGTCTTTAATGTCTTGGAGGTGAGATGTGGCCTTTTCACTCTTGACGACCATGTAGTCAATGTATACCTCCATTGTTTTCCCTATATGATCTCGACATACCCTTGTTATCATCCTTTGGTATGTTGCCCCCGCATTGCGTAGACCGAACGGCATTACCGTATAGCAATAATTTCCCAAAGGCGATATAAACGAAGTCTTTTCTTGATCTTCGTGGGCAAGGGGAATTTGATGGTATCCTGAGTACGCGTCAAGGAAGGTCATCCGTTCTGCTCCCGCAGTTGCGTCCACTAGTTGATCAATCCTTGGAAGGGGAAAGTGGTCCCTTGGGCAGCCTTTGTTGAGATTGGTAAAGTCTATACAGACTCTTTCCTTCCCGTTCTTCTTAGGGACGACGACCGGGTTGGATAACCATTTGGGATAGTAAACCTCCCTTATGGCTCCTGCCTCTAATAGCTTTTGTACTTCAACGATTATAGCTGCTCTGTGCTGTACAGACACTTTCCTGCTCCTCTGTGCTATTGACTTGTACTCAGTGTTTACACTCAGGTGGTGGCATGCTGTATTGGGGTCTAGGCCCGGCATGTCTTTAGGACTCCAGGCGAATTTATCAATGTTGTTGAGAAGGAATGCTTTCAACTCCTCGGATTCTTGTTTTGGAAGGTTATCGCCAAGGAGGAAGTAGTGCTCCTCGTCCATATCAGGAATATACACCTTCCTAAGCGTCTCTCCTACTTGTTCTTCGACTACCCTTTCGGTTTTGCATATTTGGTTAATCAGCTTCTTTATGCTGGAGGGTTGTTCCACAATGCTTCGTTGTTGTTGGAGAGTCGCGGTGATGTCTTCGCAGCGTCTTGAATCTTCTTGTATTCCTCGGGCTGTCTCGATCTCTCCTCTATCATTTGGATATTTGACCTTTTGGTGATAGGTCGAGGGTATGGCCTTCATGGCATGTAACCAAGGTCGGCCTAATATTGCGTTGTGACCGGAGTGGTCGTTGACCACTAAGAACTCCACGGGAACCGACACGGACCCGGTTGTGACACTGAGGACGATCTTACCCAACGGTTTAGTCGTTTCGGAGATGAATCCGATCAGTGTGACATCGGTAGGCTGTAGATCTTGCAGCTTGAGTTCCATCTTGTCGAAGAGCTCCTTGTACATGATATCACAAGAGGCTCCTTGGTCGACCAGTACCCTGCTGACTGTGTCTAGGCCGATTTGAACACGGAGGTTAATGGCGTCTCCGTGGGGGTAAATCACCCCTTCTTCGTCAAGATCCGAGAAAGAAATGGGCGGATGTCGTCGTGGTATGCATTGTCGTTTAGAGGTTGACGCTTGTGCTGCCTTGGTTACTTGGCCAAAGTGGGCCAGCTGCCGTTATCGCGATCGTTCCCCGCCTGGGCCCTTGGGTCGTGACATATGAACGACGTTGATCGTTTTGCCTTGCCGGTTGTCGGATCCCTCGATGGCCAGTTGTTTGCCTTTATTCCGAGTTCCTTTGATGTACTTGGCTAGGTATCCTGCATCGCCCCACTGGTTCATTCTCCATCGCAGGTTACGGCAATGCTCAGTGAGATGGCCGTGATCCTCGTAATATGCGCAGAAGAGCTTGGAATCTCTCTGATTGGGGGGAGAAATGATCGGTTGTGGTCGGGAATACCAACTTTCCCTGCATATATCCTTGAGGATATCTTCAGCAGATAGGTTGAAAGTGTATCGCAGCTCGACCGGTCCGGAAGCGTTTCGGTGTTCCCTCTCTTGGGGCCGACCTTGTTGAAACGGCTTGGGTGGCATCGGGTAGGTGAGCTGGAGCGGTTTATGTTCGTTGGTCGGTGTTGGGTACGAGATCTGGAGCGGTTTGGGCTCTAGTGCTCGTGGTCGCTCTACCCTGCTATGGACCTCGGGATCTTTGCCCTTTCTGGTCGGTTGGAATGCTTCTCCCTGGTTATTCCTAACTCTTTTACGACCCACCTGTGCCTCGCGGACCGACTCTCTTCTTGGTAGAGTTCGGTTGAGGAAACGCAGTTCGTCGTTTTTATCGGTGAGGTGGGTACAATAGGCTAGCAGGGAATCAGTGGTCGAGAAGTTTTTGCCTATGAACTTCCTTCTCGCCCAATAGCCATTAGGGATGGAGTTGATAAAGTTCTGGATGGCTATATTATTGGCATATCGTGGAATCTGGTTTGCTACGTCGATAAAACGTATGCAGTAATCGTTGAGCCTTTCATTTGGCATCATCGTCATTTTAAGAAGGGTTTCGATGCTAACCTTCTTTTTCCGATGAGCGGCGTATCGGGTGGAGTACGCTCTTAGCAGTTCTGCCCAGTCTCTAATGGAGCCCCGTGGTAAGTTGTGATACCATGACGAAGCCTCTTGTCCCAAGCTGTTTTTGAAAAATTTGCACATCAGTGCATGGTCATCGCTCCACAGTTCCATCTTCGTCTTGTAGTGCCTCAGATGGTCGATAGGGCAACTCTTTCCATCATAGAGCCTGAATTCGGGGATGACGAACCCCATAGGATTGCGGTACCGCGTGATCTGTTCGGTACATGGGGTTTCTTGGCATACGTTCCAAGCCTGTTGGAACGCGTCATCCGTGACTTGGTAGGGGGGAGGGTATCCTCCCTGATGTGGTGGTGGGCCATATCCTTCCCCGATCCTGTATTCGGGATATCTACCGTCCTTCGTGTTTGTGTGGACACGTTCCATATGAGTGTGCGGATGGACGATAGTTATTGGGATATTGCCCCCTTGGTGGGGCACTCTCGTATCGGGTCGTCGACCCGCTGCCTCCAGGGCGGTCCGGTAGGCAGAATCTTCCACTTCATGGCGTGGGTCTTTGTCGGGTTGGATAACTGGTACTACGATGCCGGCCGCTGTCATGGCCGTCATGCATGCCGCCAGCTGAGCTTGTAGCTGGGCGTAGTTCCTTTCATCGGCTAACGGAACAACGTGTTGTACCTCCACCGTGGGTGGTGTAATCATCCTCTGAGGATTAGTTGGTAGTCGGGGCAACCGTCCGAGTACATGATCCTCGGGCATGCCAAACTGATGAGCTTCGTCCGTTTGTAAACGAGCACCGGAGTTGACCGAGGCTGTAGGCAAAGGGACTCTTGAGCTCGGCCCTGCCTGGGACCCGGGTAAGCGTCTTCGTGCACGCCTTAATACGGGCACGTCTTCTTCGTCCTCCGAGGACGAAGGGTGTTCGTCGACAATCCCTTCAATAAAATGTTGGGGTGGTTCGACCGGTTGTTCTTGGTTGACGTAGGAGGTTGTTGGTTGGTTTCCGGATTGGATAGCTTCATATCTGTCGCGAGTGGCGAGTAGATCGTCGAGGTCTTGTTGGCTAATTTGCGCGTTTTGGTTGTTGGTTTCTATTATCTCGGGATGGGTTTCCTCTACATTGGTCACCATTGTCGCTCGTCTGGCAGAGTATTGGTATTCGAATTCTAAACTAGTTGGGAACTAGATGATTCCCGGAGACGGCGCCATTTGATAAAGCCATAACTTTGGTCGGTCGTGTTGGGCTTTTCAACAATAATATAATAGTAAATCAAATGTATATAATGGACACTTCCTGATCTTTATTACTGCTCGGATTACTATCCTTATTCGGATTATTACACCTGCTCGGATTAGTATCTCTATTTTACAATTGTGCTCGATTTGACTGTTTAATCTATCTTCTTGGTCTTTCTCCTTTTATTCGATGCTCGGCTTCTCTCTGTTCGGTTTATTTCTTGACTTAATATGCATTGACTAGTTTCTCTCTTTTCTCAACTTCTCTCTATATTTTTTGGATAGATTTTCTGGTCGTTTTCTAGGAGGGGTAGTTGGCTATTTATAGGCAACTATGCCTTCTAGGATGTTGACAAATGTCTTCATCCCAGGGGTTTTTCAGACATGGGTCTCTATTTGTTTGGGCTTGGGCTTTTGATAGTAACACCTTATTTCCTATAAAAAGTATGAGATGACCTATTTAAGCGTTGGATACCCATTTATAAAGTGGGTTGATTATTACCCGAATAGAATATTCGGGTCTAATTTTTATGTTCTATCAAGTCCAATTAAAGTCATCCAAAAAGATATCAAGAAGATGAACAGACAAGAACAAGTAAAGGGAAATATTTTATTAATTTCAAAAACTTCGATTACAACTGAGGAGAAGACTCCCCATTCAAAAGAAATTACAACAGAAATTACAAAAGACTAATTATTTCGAGGAAGAGCCTTCTTCATCGTCATCCGAACTCGGTTTAGACCGAGCATGCAACTCCTTGAAGGCAAGCTTATAGGCCCTTTTTGCTGCCTTCTGCTTGGCCAGATTAGCCTCGAGCCTCTTTATATGCTCGTAAGCCCAATCCCGATCGGCCATCGTCACATGATGATCAGAATCCATGTCAGACAACCTTTTCTTGTAACTTGAAACCTTGTCCACAAGTTTCTTATTCGCAGTACAAGATTTCTTGATTTCCATTTCTAAATATGAAATATAATTAAAGGAGCTCTCACCAGTAGAACCTGAAGAAGCCATTATGTCACGAGCAAATTAGTAGTAAAATGCCTAATTATGGAGGGAGCACACCCCTTTATAGGTGTTTTCCTCGAAGAAATATATTAGGATAGGAAACATTAAATGTGCCCCCCAGAGAACCGTCATGAGTCTATTGCGTTTCTCGATGAAGCATTGGGAAAGACAAGACCGAAGTAACGTTCTCGACAGACCGAACATGACTCCCCCGACATGGAAACCACGCCGAGGAAGTCAGGGAGCACTTGATAGAACATAAAAATTAGACCCGAATATTCTATTCGGGTAATAATCAACCCACTTTATAAATGGGTATCCAACGCTTAAATGGGTCATCTCATACTTTTTATAGGAAATAAGGTGTTACTATCAAAAGCTCAAACCCAATCAAATGGGGACCCATGTCTGAAAAACTCATGGGATGAAGGCATTTGTCAACATTTTAGAAGGCATAGTTGCCTATAAATAACCAACTACCCCTCCTAGAAAACGACCAGAAAATCTATCCAAAAAATATAGAGAGAAGTTGAGAAAAGAGAAAAACTAGTCAATGCATATTAAGTCAAGAAATAAACCGAACAGAGAGAAGCCGAGCATCGAATAAAAAGAGAAAGACCAAGAAGATAGATTAAACAGTCAAATCGAGCACAATTGTAAAATAGAGATACTAATCCGAGCATGTGTAATAATCCGAATAAGGATAGTAATCCGAGCAGTAATAAAGATCAGGAAGTGTCCATTATATACATTTGATTTACTATTATATTATTGTTGAAAAGCCTAACACGACCGACCAAAGTTATGGCTTTATCAGCTACTTTGGAATTCATAAGAAGTCAATAAATGGTTCGTATGACCTCTCCCATGATTTGGCTCTATTGTATATATTTATATTTATGTGACTTTACAGTTTCCAGTTACTCTTATTAGCTTCGCTATCTTTCCGTGTGTGTTTTTTATCTAGAATTTGCTGATAATGTTGGAGTTGCGGCTCTCGTTGAACCACCACTGTTGTCATTATAACTTGGTGAAGGTGTTGTTATTTTAATATTTATCAAAGCGAAAAGACGGATTTAGCCAAAGGCTACGGTTTGAAGTACTTAAAAGCAACAATTGATAAAAATAAAAGGTATATTTGGACCTACACTGTTATAGCAAAGGTTAATAATTAATTAGTGTATAACAAAACTCTTGACAACTGGACGTATTGCCTGCTAATTAGAGCACTAGCTATCATACTATTTCTATCGTTTTTTGTCAATTTTTACATATACGTACTATTGCAATTCTTATATGATTTCTTTAAACACAGTCCGTCCTACGGCAGAATTTTTTTTCAGGACTCAGATTACTGACATGAGGACTCAAATTATTTATTTGATAACCATAAAATATTTAAAATTCACGTCACATTTTATTTTTATTTATTTTTTCTATTCATTCCACTCAATTTCATTACAAAATAAATAACTCTAACACCACTTCATTACATCTCATTAGATTTCATTTATCTACAAAATAAATAATTATTCTATCACATTATTAATTAATACATTCATCTGCTTTTTTTTCCACTCAAACTAAATATAAAATTAAAATATTTTATAATCATAATATTATATCAAGTTAACACTTTCAAGTAATTTATATTTTGTACTTTTTTATTTATTAATTTTGTTACTTCCGAGTAAATGATTAAATTGTCTCAAAAAAACCCTACACGTCATTATTTTATTTCACTTTTACCTACCCACACTTCTATATTATTTACGTGTATAGTTTTTAGGGACAATTTAATTATTTACTCAAAAATAACAAAATTATTAAATAAAAAAGTGCAAAATATAAATTACTTGAAAGTGTTAACTTGATATAATATTATGATTATAAAATATTTTAATTTT
The DNA here is from genome assembly GCA_963682055.1 of Primula veris. Classification (NCBI taxonomy): domain Eukaryota; kingdom Viridiplantae; phylum Streptophyta; class Magnoliopsida; order Ericales; family Primulaceae; genus Primula; species Primula veris. The sequence continues at coordinate 4,256,428 of OY821746.1, forward strand.
GTATTTAGTTTCAGTGGTAAAAAAAAGCAGAGAAATTTATTAATTAATAATGTGATAGAGTAGGTAAATTTATTTATTTTGTAAATAAATAAAATGTAATGAGATTTAATGATGTGATGTTAAAATTATTTATTTTGTAATGAATTAAAAAAATAAATAAAAATAAAATATGACATAAACTTTCAATTTTTAGTGTGCTCAAATAATTAATTTGAGTAATTAGATGAGTAGTCTGAGTGCTAAAAAAAAAAAACTCTGTCCCGTCCTACCTTATTATTTATCTGAGGGGTTCAAGATAAGGGACGATTGTACTGATGTGATGTGATGTGATGTGATGTGATGTGATGTGTAGACAAATACACCAGATTGTTTTATTTTAATTTAATAGACTACATAGTGAGAAAATGAACAGTACAAGACGAAATTTTATGTCAAAATCCGTGGGGAAGCATGGTTTCCCATATATTTAATGCAAGTTTTGTCTAATTAGCTAGGGGTGGGGTATGAGCGGATTAGAACACCTCAACTCTAATTCAACTGATAAGATATACTCCGAGATGAATTGGTAAAATTTAAATCTCAAGCCAAGACAACCCAATTCGTTACAATTAAAGCACCAATCCGATCCGATCCGTAAAAAAAAATTACGGATTGGTACGGAATGAGGCGGGTTGATTCTTAAAATTTTATTTTGTTTCTTTATTTTTCATAGTTAGCACAATCAATCTAAATTTTAAAATAAATTATATGTTTCAAAAAGAAATAAAATTTAAAACAATCATAATACGTTTATAACATTCACAAATAAATAACAAAACTAAAATATAATAAGACCGGTAGGTTAGTATATTTAAATACACACGATGTATATACAAATATATTTTTTTTTTATTTTTTTTTATATATATTGCGGGTTGAAACGGGTTGACACGGATTAACCTGGGTTTAGTAACCTCAATCTTAACCCAATCTGTAAAATATATAACGGGTTGGGATGGAGAGATTGATTTTTTTTAGACACTTAACTCGCCCCAATCCATACGGACTGGGTTAGAGGCTGTGTTTCCGGATTTTTTTACAGCCCAGTAATTAGATATGGTATAAGGTTTACTTTCACATCCAGGAGTCGATGCAAATTAGTAAGCCTTCACATAACTCCATATGACCAATAATTTATTCAAGATCGATTTGTACCAAACACAAATCTGGTAAATAGTTGGTTAAAAAAGTATGGCCTTTACTATTACTTTATAATCCTCGTCATTAGCAAAAGATTCAATCTATTTGACTTGAAATCGATCATTTTCTATACGTGATGAGAAACTAGATTGTGAGAATAATGTCCTAAAATACACCAAGAAATCACTAATTTCACATATTTGAAGTTGCACTTCGGTTATAATATTAAGGACATCAGTTTCAATTATTTATAAGTTTACTTAATCATATGCTGAAATGGAAAGAAGAAGAAATTTGTGACAGAAAAGGAAAAAAGTCCATGTTGACATCGAAGAGTAAAGAAATGATAGGGTTAGCTTAGATGTTTAATGCATTGACATTGTTTTCCATCAGCCTAGCTAGTTCCCAGGTATAGAGAAGTACTGGATATTAGTTCAAATTGACTTTATGTAATTTGAAAAAAAAAAAACCATGAAGAAACCTATTACTACTACTATGCTTCACAAAACAAATGTCCAAATTCATGTGAAATGTATTTTTAAGTAAGCATCTGAACCATCCAGATTTCTTACTAACAATCTTGTGGGTGATCTTCGTATGGGAAAATCAAGAAGATATATTAAGATATTGAATATGAGATGGACAACAGACAAAATTGTGACAATAGTATTAATGTTTTCTAGATTTATCGGTTGCTATCCTGTTGCAAGGTTGCGACGTAGATGTGATAATCTGATGCGAGTTATATAAGCGAGAGTTGTTTTTGTCAAGTTTGATGTATTTCTCCATCCCTGAAGTCAGTCGGAGGAATAAATATTGAAAAGTGAGACAATGAAAGAAAGTTCAATTGACGTGCAATCAATATCGGCTTTAGCAACTGGGCCTCTAAATATTAAGGGCCTCATATTTTTAATATATAATATATTAAAATTCATAATTACTCCTATTAATTTTAAAGTTATAAAATATTATGCATTACAAGCAATCATGTAGTGCCATGAACTACATAGCATCAAGACAAAATTATATAGTATTTCACTTTTTAATGAGTTTTTTTTTAATTTGTGCAGTGACTAATCTAATCATTAAATACTAACAAAATTATTATTTTGGTTTAAGTTATATGAAATGATTTTCTTCTCATTTATTCATTTAATTTTTGTCTCGTCTTAACATTTCAGTTATATGTTCGGTTTGTTATGTACCATCATTTTTGGTGAAAATTTTAATCACGTAAAAATAAATAAAATAACGATGCAAAGATTCAAACATATATCGACTGTAAACAGAATGTGAGCTGTTGAATAAAATACATGAGTATTATTTTTAACATGATGCTAATATTTGAGGTCTGTTTTTGAAATTCGATTTGAGTCTCCGAAATGTTGGAAACGACACTGTGTGTAAGGTAATATTATGCGAGACTCGGGATATGAAAGGGGGAATATAGACTGGTCTGGATATGTGTTAGACGAGCGACATTAATACCGATATTATTAGTGTCGTCTTGGATCTTGGGTGTGAATCTTTATTTGTGGGAACTCTATCATTCCGACAAAATAAGATTAATAAAAATAGTATTTGTTTTTAGCAAGAATTCCAGTTCTATGCTAGAAAGTATCGGTGGCTAGGTCAATATGTTATATGTGACAACAGATACATTCATGGATTCGTCTACAGGTAATATAATTCAACAAGTTTCTCCAAAAATCACAATCACGGCATCAAGGGAACTTAATTTTTGGTTGTGGAATGATTTGTCGGGATCCAACATCTTGGCCTTTCTATTAGTCAGAAATGCATGTAAAAATTTCCTTTTATTCGTCAAAGTCCCATAGAATAAAAGGAAGTTACTCATATTATTTAAAAAAACCAAAATGTAATCTCTAAAAAATTTAAGCAAAGCTTCAGTAATTCTTATAACAGCAATGTGAAACACCTTATAACAGTAATTCTTTGTACGTTTATCGTCCCACTGTTATTAAACAGAAACGCTGCAAACGCACACATACTATCGTAAGAAAATGGAAACCTAAGGTTTAAGCAAATCTTGTGAATAGCTATATATATAGCTCAATAAAAAGCAATCTCTCTAGTAAGGTCGCTAGAGGCACCAATATATTTTTACAATTAATAGTATTTCCCATATATAACCTGAATTATTGAAGTGATACAATTTTTATCTCCATCTCCACGAGACATATAACCAGAGTATTTCGCTTAATTCTTAATTATGACAGTCGATTTGGTAGGTACATTAAGCAACTGTAAAGCTCTTCAAGCTCCAAATCTTCATTATCCACCCAAGAACAAGTACTGAAGCTTACATCTTGCTCACTAGAACTTGAACAAATATTGTTACCATAATCATGATCATGATGAGGTGGCATCTTCATGTTAGCTAGAAAAAACTTGCGGCTCTCCTTTAGCTCTCCTTCGAGCCGCTCAACCTCTCCCTCTAGACGCCTATTCTCGGCTAAAGTAGCCTCCAGCCTGAGCCCGAGGGTCCCATAATCTAGCTCAAGGCTTTGAGTCTTGCACCTAGCTCGCCTGTTCTGATACCAAATGGCGACTTGTTTTGGGGGAATAGCAAGTTCGCGAGCCAGTTGGAGCTTGCGACTTGGCTCTAGCCGACTGTTTGAGCTGAAACTGATCTCAAGCCGCCTCACCTGATCTTGTGTTAACCTCTTCTTGTTTGTGTTGTGTTTTGTTGAGACGTGTCTTTGGTTTTGGAAGTTTATGTGGTTCATGGTTTTATTGTTTGATCACTTTTGGAGTTAAAATAGAGTTGGAAATGGTGCGCATATATATATAGGTGACCTGGGTGTTTGATGAAGAAAAATCTTTTGACCTTTGAATAGTTAGTTTGAGAAAAATAAAATAATGTAATGAATGACTTCTCTTGAAAGAGGTGGTATATATATGCAGGGAACTAAATATATAGTTGTATTGGGGGTTGCATACTCTTCAATTTTGAAAAAAAAAAACATTTTATATGTATTTTAATTAAAATATTAAGAAAGTAACGCTTGGTCTCGTCCATATTACCAAAAGAATTCGTATAGAGAATATGAAAAAAATAATCAAATAGAATATAAGTAATTCATTTAATATTCTAATTTTAGTTTATGGGTACATCCATGTTGCATAAAATAACCTTATATTATACTCCATTTCTTTTCATAGAGCAGGTTCAATAGACCTTAAAGATAAGATTAATGAATAACGGGATTTCTAAACATTTTCTCAAACAAATGCATCAACCAAGTCTAATTTGGGGGAAATTATAAATCTTTCAGGGGAAAAACTGTCAACGAATATTTTATCGATCGGAGTGAATAACAAAATAACTGTACTATATAGTGGTATATACCTCCTGACCTAAAGATAAGATTAATGAATAACGGGATTTCTAAACATTTTCTCAAACAAATGCATCAACCAAGTCTAATTTGAGGAAAATTATAAATCTTTCAGGAGAAAAACTGTCAACGAATATTTTATCGATTGGAGTGAATAACAAAATAACTGTACTATATAGTGGTATATACCTCCTGACCTAATATTCACTATAAAATAATATTTGATTTATTGAAAGTCAAAAATTGTCAAAAGTCTGTCATAAATTGACTAAACTGCTACAAAACCGTCACAAATTGACTAAACTGTCACAAAACCGTCACAAAAATCATCATTAATAAGCTCGTAACAAAAAATACCGTCACCAATCTCGTCGTTATTTAGATATTTTTTTACAGTGATTATTGATCAAGAAGAAATTAAAATATGAAGTATATATAAAGTACTCTCTCCTTAAAAAAAAAAAAAAATAGTATTATCCTCATCCATTATTAAATGATTGTGGTATTTCTAAAAGTACAGTGAGGTAGAATCTAAGCGGATGATGTTTAAATTACCGATGCAAACATTTAAAAAAACAGTTCTTCGTCAATTTAAAATACTGCCAAATGAACTTTTACAATGTGTTATGGCGATTCTAATTTTCTTTTTAAGTTCGGCTTATTTTGTGTTGCTCCGATCTGGTCGGGGTGTCCGGTATGAGTGTGATCTGCTTTGATGATGGGGTTCTGGTCGTACCTGTACAAGAAACGAACAGGGAACCCAGGTTGATACCAGACTTTTCCTCTCCGACGATCAAGTCAGTATGGTGGAAGCTAAAGGTGAGTATTTAGTTGAAGGGTAAGAGGGGTCGGGCCGGTTACGAAGCGTGGTATCGAGTTCGACGGGGTATGATGGAGCGGGCCGGGTTGTTTCAGTTTTATCTCCCTTCTCTCTGTTTTTCTGTCACTTCTAAGTAGTATTAGTGGGGGTATTTATAGTATCACCCAGAGCATATTAGCCCTTGGATCACTGTACTGTCAAATATTAATCCGACGGCGTTAGGACATTTATAACTCTGGCAAGAGTACAGTTCTTGTTCAGGACCCACAATTGATGGCCTGTGATTGGGCCACGTCGATAGAGTGCTGAGGGGTCTCCCAAATGAGCAGCAGTATTAATTGGGGAAGTGTACTTGATACGTTTCTTGAGGCCGGCGTAGACACAGCTCGGCCTCTTCAGGTCCGGGATGGGGTGTCAATCATGATTGGCAGAGGTCCGAATATACCGTTTCGGGGATGGTATGGGCCCGGACGAATGAGATACTGACATTCCCTCACCATGTTACTGTTAGGTAGCATGAGAAAAGATTTGCGTTATATATATATATATATATATATATATATATATATAGAGAGAGAGAGAGAGAGAGAGAGAGAGAGAGAGAGTGTGTGTGTTAAGTGGAATCAAGTTGAAATAATTGCGATACTCTTTTGAGGAGCCAAAGACTCGCACAATCAAACTTTGAAGGAGTAGTCCAAAATAGTACTTAATTAAATTACTAAATTAAATAGGCCTTAATAGATTATACTATATAGTTTATGATTTTTAATTGAAAGGAACTTAAAGAAGGTAAGCTGACTTCACTTCGACATGCTCGTGAAGTTCACGTGGGTTTTGGTCCCATCTATGGCAAGCTAATTTAATTAAAATTCTGTGTTTTTTCAACTCAACTGTATATATATAGAACTCTATCCGTAGGTAGGTTAAGTGAAGCTTAATAATTTATCACTAATATTAAATAATGTCATATGCCAAAACCAGCTCCTTGATTTAATGAACTTAGATAACTTGCTGCTCCACCATGAGGATATATAATAATATTCCTTTGAATTTCATAGTTTTATACTCTTCCAATTTATAAACACGAATAGACGTGCAGTTTTAAGATTCTAATTTTGTTTTCTTTAAATATCGAAATTGTAATTTTAAAATTTAATCACATAATTAACCTGCTAAATTATATAAATATTTTTTAAAATTTATAATTCCGTTATTTAAAGAGCATCAATTTTACATTGTAAATTGCACGTATTTTTATTGTTCTTTATAATTTGGTACAAACCAAGTATGCAACATTGGAAGTTTGCAACTCCTTTATAAGACTTGTTTTTTTTATAAAGATCGTAAACTAAGGAAACATTTCTATATTCTACTTGTATGCAATATTTTTTTTATGTCAACACCAGACACTATAAAGATCTACTGTTATAATGAAAAATACGAAATAAATATAAGTCTACAAGTTAAATTAACAATAAGTTAAGTATTCTATTGCGTATCAACACTTTTAACAAAACAAAGTATGCAAGCAATCATGATTGGGACTGACTTTGTTGTTGTATTAAAAGTTTCTTCTGTACCGATAGGCATTCCCCACACTACGAATTACCACATTACCACGTCATATCAAGTGAACAAAATTCACCCATATTTACTAAAGAATTTGTCTGGCAAGCTATCTAATTGATTCTTGACAATTATATGTTTGTTTGGAAGTGTACTCAGATTCCCACAATTGAGTTGTATATATAAGTGGACCAATGAGTGATGAAAGCAGCGCACCTGACTTAAAATTAGAGTAACTCAAAATCATTTCAACCGTTTAATCAGTTTAAATAAATTAAAAAATAAAAGAAAAATGAACGTACATTACATTACATGACATATATTCCTCATTAATAGTTTTTATTGTTACTAATATTATATTTAACAAAGTTTTTATTTTTAATTAATATTTAAATTTATGATAGTTTTAAATAAGGTTCTATCATATTTTTATTTGGATTTTTATTTGAGTTGTACTACTATCTTCTAAATTTTTTTATTCAAATGTTAATGTCAAAATTTTATCACAAGTTTTTTGAATAGGAACACATATAAACGATATGTATAAATGAATAACTATAAATATTAACATAGTATTTAGTGTTGAGAATGAGATTGGTCTTTTTCTTCTTAGTACGTATAGTAGTAGCATTTTTTTTTTTTTTGTTGCTGTTATGATCCTTGGTATTTTTACATTTAAATGTTTTATTTTATGTTGTCAGATCTTCTTTAACTAGATCCAATGGTCAAAAAAAATTGAATAAGATTGACTCAAAATTTCCTTCAGTTAGGCGCGCTACTTTGTGGTGGAAATAGCACGCCCCAGACTCCTTGATCAGGGGAAGTACTCATAATCCAAAGTTTTTGACCCTTGGATTTGTTTTATATAGAATGAAGGATGATATTTATTGGGATATAACTACAAGAAAAACACATAAAAACAAAAGGGACCATATATACATATATTCTAACGAATCTGTCCACGCGATGCGTTGATCTGACGTTAATATAAACTTGACAACCATAAAATTGAAATCACATAAATTAATAACAATGATATTATTGGAAAAAAAAGGAAGTTTTCATACCTGTAATAGTAAAAAAAAAAATTGAGAGAAGAGGAGAGAGAAACCTAAAATAGTCAAATGAATTTGAAAGTGGGATTGTAGTTAATGTAGCATAGCAGTTTTATTTAGTATTTATTTTATTTGCAATTTGTCTAATTGAAGAAGTTTTTTTTAAAATATTTGTTTCAATGCTTCATAAAGGGTGTTGACATAAAGTATAATAGTATATATATATATATATAAGTTTATATTTATAACACAATAAAAAAAATCAAAATAAAAATATAGAACTGAATATTCTAAATTTGAAAATTAATTAAAATAATAAAAAATATTTGATTAAAATATTTATTTAAAGGAGCAGGACGAAAGAAGTTATGGTCTGCATATGCACTAAAGAGTTGGGGAGACATTAGAACAAAAGAGTTTTAATCTAGTATTTTGTTTTTGTTGTGTGACATATTAGCTCGTTATAGATATATATAGAGATATGTATAGATATAGAGAGAGATATGAGAGAGACAACAATAGAGTCTTTATTAATCAGAATGTTGTGAATGAATGTCAAATACAAGACCCATAACCCTCTTTATATAGATAGAGGGTTAGGGTTACAAGCCCATCTGGGCCCATTAAGTAAAAGCCCAAGAGTCCAATAATCTTACAACACTCCCCCTTTGGACGTCTTGAATTCTTCGTCTTCATGCAGTCGATCTGAGTCGAGTTCATTCGCAGTGCTAAACACATAAAAACCTTAGGGACGGAAAACCCAGTGTGGGACAAAACCGGTACCTAGGAGAAACTGTGTAGCCGAATGATATAGGCCGAAATATCATGTAAGTAACTAACCACAAAACAGTGTGCCTCATCAAAACCTTGTCAGAGCAAACCCAATGGGAAAATCTCTGATCGAAGGAAAAAGAGTGCAACAATGGTAGTAGTAGGGATCAACCACAAGACAGGTGCCTCATCAAAACCTTGCTAGAGTAAACCCAGTGGGAAAAAATCTCTAGTCGAAGGACAAAAGAGTACACAGTGGTAAGAAGTATACAACAGGATACTCCCCCTAATTTCGGCAATCTTAAGTGAGATATGATAGGAACGTGTCTCGCTAAAAAACCTTGCCAAGGAAAACCCAGTGGGAAAAAACCTTGGTCTAAGGACAAAAAGAGTACACGAGCATGCGACTGGATGCTCCCCCTCACTTGCACACGACAGGGTGCGAAGATTTCGACTAAGTAGTAATTAGTGCAATAAACATTCACCTGGATGCTCCCCCTCACTTGCACACGACTGGGTGCAAAGATTTCATATTCCAAGAAAGAGTACGAGCATTCGAATGGATGCCTCATTTACTTACATACGACTGGATGCAAGAAAATCTAATGTGGAATAGAACGAGCATTCAACTGGATGCTCTTAAACTTCATTTGTGAAGATTAATTTCGGCGAGAAATGCTAAATAGCATAATGTAGTCATGTCTCTCTTGATCAATAACAACAAGTTGTCTTCTATGACAAGTGTTTTATCTGGATCGTGAGACAGAACATATGTAATTCAAATATGACTAATACTAGCTCGAAGCCATATACACTCTCTAGTCGTCTCATAGAGCACGAATAGATCAGAGTGATTCACTTGGAGTCATTCCAAGACCTCCAAGATGTCGCCTTATTCCTAATGGTAAAGACATACCATGTTAGGAATATCCCTTATGCGGGTCTGATAAGTAACCGGCATCGGTATAACCGAAAAAGGGTTGCGTTAATTCGAGTACCGAAGGGGGTAGGTACACTCGATGACGCAAATGGGATAAACTAGCCCACTTCCAAAATTACCATAAGGTAAGGGAATGCGTCTTTAGTGCCATTTCGATGGCAGCGTGTTAGCGCGATGTTGTGTCGAGCTATACCATTCACAACAGACGAGATGTTCGTCCTAGCACATTAGACCAAGTACAATGATGTGCTTATTGTACTTAGATATGAACATTATGGTTCAATATCTCTTCATCGTCTCATCAGGGATGGACTGGGTCTATATCAATGTCTAGTGATCGAACGATCATGGGAGAATCTGACGACTTAGCGTCATGATGACTAAAACGTCATAACACCTTCTGGGTGTAGTCTGAATCATGGACTTAGATTCAATCTTTACGGGACTCAATCATCAGGTTGAGTCACTACCGTGTCTTCCCAAGATCCTTCATCTCGAAGGCAAATCCAAAAATGGATCGCGTAATAAAACACGCAAGGGCATAATACTTGTTCAAGTATCCCAAGCTAATCAAGTACTCACTTAGGCGGTATACCACATCCGCTCGGATTATATTAATCCATATAGTGAACGTCTCAGTCAATTGAGATCGTGTTCCGTGGTCAGAAACTACTTGATTTAAGCATTATGAAGTCACACAGAGACCTTCATCTACATCTCTTTGTCTAAATCCCCATAGAGATAAAACCGTGACCACATTCATGGCTGCATACTCAGTTTTCTGGAAACTACTAAACTGGTAAAGTAGGGGACTATTATAATGTCCATTTTGAGTAAATCAACCATCTCGTAATCAATTCCAAGGTGTGAGAGAAGCCTTGCGCTACTAGGCGAGCATTCTACAATCTCATTATTCTCATCACTTTTCCTTACGAATAACCAAATAAACGAACTCGTTTAACATTGGTGGTGTTGGAACTACAGGTCCGAACACACTTTCGCTAAGGAGTCTACTTGGATTGCAAGTTTCCATTAGTACAGTCTATTCTACGTTGACTTCAGGCAACGGTACATGGTTCTCTGTCATAATTTGTTCATATTATCAGTCGTCACCGAATATATGAACAAGTAATCAATGACAGTCTCGTTTCGCTTCAATATCGTCTAAGATATCATGATCGACAGATATTTCGAGATTCTTAGGATGAGGAGGAAATCACACATCTCCTTGATCCTTTATAATCTCGTGCGACAAACGAGTTTCAGTTCACCACCTCTGGGGCTGAACGAATTTGGAACCGGTCAACTTCCTCGTATCTTGGGAAGGACGAAAGACTGACGGCCGACGGCAGCGTCCTTTGCTTGGCGGGTTCGGCCAAAGCAACGTGTTACGAATGGAACACGGCGTCCGACAGGGACGTCTATCCTTGCAAGCATTTTGCAGCAGGTATAAATGATCTCGTGACATCTCATAAAGTCATTAAATGCATCTGGCATTTAGTTAGACTTGAGGGAGTCTATGCACTTACTTATCACTAAGTGCAGTTTTGGGGATCAAGCTAAGACTGAGTGGGTTATGCCACGTTATTTCACGTCGTTCCTTATCAACGGTAACGTGCAAATCTCCCCCTAACGACGGGGAGAACAGTCTTAGCGATGTCACTTTCGCATATCATGCGGTAAAGAGATCGCTTGCCAAGGTTACTCTATCAAATGATAGGCAGGAGATTCATAATCGACTTATGTCCCCTTCAGAGGGCCATATTTTGAACGCTATAGCGGCTCAATCAAAATATTAATTAAGCACTCCAAACACGCGTTAATATGAGACTTCTGGCTCATAACCAGTAACCAGCTGGTACGCATATGGTGTTTGAGTGTCTATGGGCCTCATAACGGACCAATGCAGCAAAATAGCATAACCCCACACGGAAATATAAATCTTGGTGCGCAAGACCAAGAAATGCGTGCAATCATTTGCAGTCGCATCATCAAACTTTCCGTGAGTCCATTTGGGTCTGAACATAATCGACAGGATGTTCAATTTCAATTTCCAAACTCAAGTAATTCAAATCAAAATTTCGATTTTTTACTCTTTGGAATTATCAAGTCAACTAGACTTTTCAGGATAATCCGGATCATGAGCCATCAACTTAATGATAGGGCTAAAAGTTTGGAAAGTGCTGCATTTATGTGGACAACATTAAAATGTGACCATATTGTCGATGCATCAACCATAACCATTTATATTTATGGTCCGTCTTATGGTTGGATAAGTCCACAATAACTCCTTCAATTCTTTACAAGAATTCTATGAGTTCTTTTCGTGATCTTTACACATACTGGTCTTTCAAAGTGAGCATTAATGGCATGAATTTCGGATTAATCCCGAAATATATTCTCAGAGAGAATCCAAATGCTATGCGATTATAAATCAAGCATCGTCTTTTGACCCGGGAATATCTCATCCGGTCAATGCCACAATATCAAAATGCTCTAATCAATCGACGACAGGCGAATGATAGTATAGACAATCATGTCTTAGCATCTAAATCATTTATCATTCGACGACAGGCGAAATGATAAGATAACTTTAAATGCTTTAAAGAATGTGGTAGCAACCACTTGAAAGACATTTCAACTCCTCTAAAATACGTTTTTGATCGTATTGAATGGAGGCTATGTAAAGAAATTTAATTATTTCATGAGCTATTACCAGGTAACACTGGTTTTCTCGAATATTTTATAACTCAACAAGGTACGGCAGGACCTACATGAGTATAAGACCTCATACTTGACAAATCAATTTGGTTTTACCAAAGATTTCGATTTGGAACGACAGGTCCAGAATCGTTGTCACTGAGTACTCTTTTAGGCAAATAGTTGGTGAAATTATGTGGTACACTGTTACCCACTATTTCTAAAAAACCAACTACACCACAAGTATTGCCTAAAATTTCATAATTTAAAGTTTGGTCACATTTGTCAAAGGAATTTGCTCAAAACACTTTAAATTATTTCGAGAAATTTCGTAAACAGGCAAACCATAATCCAAAAGTATGTCCAAATGGAAAAATCATAATCCAAATGGAAAAACATAATCCAGATGAGCGAAAAAATGGCTCAATGATTTATCAAAATCAATAAAGAAAGGTATCAACTCATTTGAGCCACAAAATCGGGGGTCTCAATAGTTTCCTTTCAATTAACTTTAACCACATTAGCATCGGTTTTTCCACCTTTATAATAGTTGTGAACTATTTAAGGAGTAACCGTGCATGACCTTTGTCTTTATAGCATAGAGTTGGCTCCTTGAGCATTATATCTTGCTTTGTGACAACGTGTCATATTGTTCCTTTCAATTACTGTCTTGGAGCCACAGGTTTTCGATTTTGACGATTGTCTAAAATCTCGCTTGGCTAGGCGATTCATCGGGATCGCGACAGTTCGAGGCAAATAACACTTGTCTCGGTTCTCGATTCGTGAAAAAAAATATACACGAAGAGCATTAATATCAGGCAAACAATTTGCCATTGACCCAATAGGATTAAAACTACTCACCGGGGTAATTTTTTTTTTTATCCAATAACAGATGGGCGATAAAGGAACATTGTGAATATAAATTCACGATACTGCTTATGGAATACAATTTCCAAGCTAGTATTTTTGTGAAGGATAGCTCCAATATGTCAATTTCAGACATTTGTTCACCATAGACGTCATCGCGTCTCAAATGTGGCGGCGGAATAAAATCAACGCCTTAGCATTCATCTCGAGGGTGAGTAACAACAAACTCGTGTTTTACTCATCAAAGATGGCATCCAAAAAAAATTTTTTGGGCATCACATTTTCACACATCAGGGTGAGTAACATGTTGTGACGGATTAAAATCAACGTTTAAACAGTCATTTCGCAAGTATGTTTTTACGATTTTTCTCATCATAGATGGCATCCAACATGTGTTGGGAGTTCTGGATTATTTATCATATAAAACGACTGGTTTATATGTTTATGGTTTGCACAATCATAAACTTTATTTCGAAACGACAGGTTCGAAAAATAGTTTTGCTTGTAATGTGAATAGGTTCTCATTGATCGAACGACAGGTCGATACAGAGACACCAATTCGGCGAAACATACATCACTATATAAACACACTCGGGGAAATTATTATTTAGTCAACCCCTTTCGGTAGCTCTACTTGAAAAACGACCAGGAAAGACGGTGAGGGTGGAGGGCACGAATGCCACTTAAAACCCGACCTCATTAGGATATCGACTTCCGCCTATATCTTTCCTAGACATCGTATCCAAATAGGTGAGCCTATTTGGGGAAGGTTCATAATTTTTCCAACTTAAATGTGAATATATATGATTTCGCAATTTTACCATTCATGGCAATAAATAACAGGTATATCTTTTCTAGATAACCACATATATACAAGGCAGTATAAAATATATTCATGATATATATCTAATCATGCAGTAGATTTGGTGATAAACTAAATCAATTCAGGATTATCAATCACACAAATTATATCATACCAAATCAAATCAAATCAATTAACTGTCATATGGTATATTTATCTATGGTAATATCAAAAGATATGTTGATTATACTAATAAGATATCAATCAATTATTTACGGTTTATTGCCATATAAGTAATTCTATACATGGTAGTTTTAACATGCACGCAACTAATATATTTTTAATTACCAATTAATTCTATATATGGTAATTTTTAACATGCAAAGTGGTTAAATATACATGGAAACATATCAATTTATTCAATTAACATGCAATTTTTATTCACTTGCCTTTTTAATAAATATATATATGCATGTGGGTGAATATTTAGACCGAATATTGACTTTTATAACACATATATACTGTTTTTATACATGTAATATACTACAGGGACTATCCGTGTAATTTCAGCAAACTATATATCTATTTACAGCATTATTACTGCTTCAGTCCATAATTTCAGACAAGTTTCAGTTTAGTCCTTGAGTAATTTTCAGAATAGTTTACAGCTTTCAGAGAATTACAAATCAGTACATACGTTTCAGTTTGTTGCAGATTTAATCCGACAGATTAATACATGTTTTACAATTACATGATTTGGGTTATTTTGTATGATATTATCAACAAATATGATTTTATAATCAACAATACGTGTGTTACGATCATATATAGTTATCCATACAAGTAACAAACTCTAATACACATGGATTATATACTACGGGATATTTATCATGTTTTAGTTATTTATAAAATAATACGTGTGATCACATATATGGAATAAATTAAGTTTTGAATTCGGTATCTTACGCACGGTATGTTGATGAAGGTCGATATAGCAAAACCCTAAAAACCCGGATAAACCTCAAGGTTTATAAATACCCAATATCCATCCGTTTACCAAAAATCTCCAATATCCGTGAGCGTATATTCTATTCTTCGCGAGCAAAGTGCCGATAACGTGTTGTGTGACATATTAGCTCGTTATAGATATATATAGAGATATGTATAGATATAGAGAGAGATATGAGAGAGACAACAATAGAGTCTTTATTAATCAGAATGTTGTGAATGAATGTCAAATACAAGACCCATAACCCTCTTTATATAGATAGAGGGTTAGGGTTACAAGCCCATCTGGGCCCATTAAGTAAAAGCCCAAGAGTCCAATAATCTTACAACAGTTTTCCTTTTGTAATTGTCTATTTTTAGATGCCTTTGATAAGTTATTAAAAACATATATAATGGTTAATAGTTAAAAGAGTATTTAGTACACTCCTATATTCGGTGAGTCTGGCTCCCCCTTTTGATTAGTGGTTACGATACTTGGATCATGCACTTATGAGTTGTGAATTCATACTAGTAAGCTAACTAATTATGTAGAAATTGCCTTTGGAGTAAAAAAAATCGGACATAGATTGACAATACCATAAACATATCAGTATTTCCCTTTCAAGTACATGAACAATGACTCAGTGAAGGATAATGACTTAAAATACCAAAGGCCCCATATATACTTATCATGTATATCTTCAAATATAAAATTTTAGTGAAGAAAATTGGCGGTCGAAAGCGAATATAATTATTCTGATAAGAAACAATTTCCAAGATAAGGTGAAGATCAAAACTTATCCTTAAAGTGGTAAAGCCTTTTGACTTCAAATACACTCGTTCTATAATCTAGGGGTGGGTTAGGTCGGGATCCCATCGTAAGCACTTGACCCGTATCTGAATCCGATTACTTTTGAAAGTAAAAAAAAAATCCTAACAAAAGTCGGAACCCGACTTTTTCGGAACCCGAATTTTCGGGATCTCGTAGGGTCGGGATAGATTTATCCCGATTCTCCCGACATATTTTTTTATTTTACGACAACGTCGTTTTTTATTAACAATTTTCATTTGAGAAGTCTAAACATGTTATTAACACGAAACATAATCATAGTTTAAAAATAACATTCCTAATAAATGAAAAAAATAATTAACATGTAGTGAAAAAAATAGTGTAAAACTACAAATAATGGAGTAGATAAAAAAATTGATACGTTTTTTATCAGATTCTTTTAGTATCTAGTTTTATTCACACGAACAACAATTATCATACTAAATGAGATACATTATCATTATAATTTTTATAGTCGGAAAATAATGATCATTTATATTTTTTGAAGTAACAATATAACTTTTTAATTTAAGTATATTTTTTTATTTTAATAGTTTCATACATTCAAAACTACAAATATATATTATACTTATCTAATTATAACTAATATACAAAACAAAGATGATTATAACTCATATGATAGAGTGCTTACATTGTATGCTAGAGGTACAATGTTCAATTCTTTTCAATTGCATTTCATATAAATTAATTTATATTTGAGTATTGAAATAAAAAAAAAACATGTATATAATATGAAATATAAATTAATTAAAAAATCAAGTCGGGTCGGCAGATCGGGACACCCGACAAAATCAAAATTGCCACCGATCCCGAAGTTTGACGGGTCGGATCGGGATTTTAGAATTTTTTCCCAGCTCTAGTATAATCTTACATGAGCATAAGTATAAACTAGTGTCTTTAGCATATTTTTTTTTTTTTAGAATTAACAAAAACATACTCTCAAAAGTTATATTATAAAAAACATACATTCAATTAATAATTAATAAAAAAGTTCATACTCTCTGCGATCTCTCTCTCTTTCTTCTTCCTCCCTCCGATCTCTCTCCTCTTCCTTTTTCCTCTCTCCGATCTCTCCTCATTACTCTATCTTTCTGATGTTTTTCTCCTCCTCCCGCTCCCTCTCTCTTCGGTGGACATTGAAATGCAGACATCCGTCAGAGTGGACGGCGAAGTATGTAGAGCGAGATTGAAAACTTGAGTTTGATGTCGACAGAGATGCGATCGTCAAAGGAGAGACTCACAACGACGACGTGGTAATTCGAGATTGGAGGACGGTTAATAGTTGGATTTGTTAACAAATGTATAATGTGAAAAATAAGTGTATGAATTTCGTGAATTAACCTTATGAAGTTAAAAATTATGGATATGAATAATTTAATTAAGGATATAAATTTTGTAAATTGGGGTATGAATTTTGAAAATAAGGCGAACTCACTTTTGAAATAAATGTATAAACTTTTGGAATAAAAGTATGAAAATATACAATTTAGGGTATGGATTTTTGAAATAAAGGTATGAACTTTTGAAATAAGGGTATGAAATATAAAAATTAGGATATGAACTTTTGAAATAAGGGTATGAACTTTTAAAATAATTGTATGAAATATCCAAATTAGGGTATGAAATTTTAGCTATGCTTTTGTTAATTAAATTTTTTTGGTATGTTTTTGTTAATTTAGTTTTAAAAATACTATGTTTTGTTAATTTATCATTTTTTTTAATTAGATTCTGAAACATAATTTTTTAGGCAAAAAAAAATGTTCTATGATTTCAGAAGTAGTGGTTTTAAGTCCATAAACATTAATTTAAGTCCGGTTCATAAGAAATTAAATTAGAAAAACGCATTGCTTCATAACCAATTTAGATCAATGCGTTAATTTTACAAACCAAAGTTATAGCTGTTTTCTAAGAGACGTTAGTGTTAGTACGGAGGAAGCGTACGCGTTTACAATGTAAATTAATTTTCATATAATATTTTAATCATTTACAATTTTACACCTAATATATATATATATATGGGAAGAATCTATACACACATAAAAAAACACATTAATTTCCGAATATAACTAGTGATATATGCACATGCATAATAAATTCTTTTCTTATTCTTAACACAATAAATCACTACAAAATAATACTTGATTTACTGAGAGTCAAAAGCTGTCACAAGCCTGTCAATAATTTAAAAAGTTGTCACAAATCTGTCATAAATTGACTAAACTGTCACAAATCCGTCACAAAAACCGTCGCTAATAAGCTCGTAACAAAAAATTTTGTTACTAATACCGTCGCTATTTGAGTATTTTTTTGTAGTGAATTAGTATTCTTAAATCCTGACACAATAAAAATATAGTCAAATATATAATACTTCTCGACGGGCTCTCTTTCGTCATATTGTTGATACTCTATCTGTTCTCATTTGATTGTCCATTACGAAACTACGTGTAATTTTGACCGGCTTATAAATTGTATCAAAATTATCGAAATGATTTTTTAAGAAAATATAATCATAAAATTTAACATTTGAACTATATAATCAACTTTAAAAAAATTTCATTCCGACAATTTTTATACAAGTTTTTGACCGGTTAAAACTGCACGTAGTTTCGTCATGGACAATTAGAAACGGGAAGAGTATTACTAAGCGGAATTGAGAGGGGGTATGGATGTCAACTGTCATATATACTTGTCTCGTGTTATTGTCTTTATCTATTTTAATTTCCGAATATAACTAGTCATATATGAATCATATGATAAGAATATTAACAAGGATTTCACGTATGACAGTCAACCGATCCCATGATACGTTTCGTGTTGGTCATCTCTTTCATTTTTTGATTGCAACAGATCGTGTTTGTGTGGAGCACCCGTTCATTTACTCTTTACATACTAGTTCATTTAATTAATTAAGCTTGCATGAGATCATTTGCTTGAATAATTGAATTTGTACCTGAGAACCATTCAGCTACAACTTACCCATTTTTTTTTTTGCTAAAAAGAATGTTGCGGTAATTAGATTTTACAAAGTGGTTTTTTCTGCCCTTAATAGTACATTTGTTGTGATTGTTAATGTCGTTGTCAGTTGTCACCGATGTTTAAAATTAATAAATTTGAATGGGGTGCATGTTTTTCCGGTCCAAATAATTATAATCCATTTTTTGAAATTTTACCAAAAAAACTAAATTCTAAAACAAAATAAAATAAAATCAATTTTTGACTATTTTTGGTTCTTTGGCCATTGTTTTAACCTTTTAAAGAGTTTTTTTTTTTGTGAAAAAGCTCAAAAAAATGTTAAAAAATGTAATTATAATTTATAAAAGCTGAGTTTCAAGTTTGTAAAACCCAGTTTTTGGATTTAAAAAACTCATTCAAAAACAAACTATAAAACTGAAAAAAAAAACTGAAGAAAATTTATTGTAATATGGTTAAACAAAATTTGTAATTTTGAAAACTCGGTTTTAAATTTATAATTATTCTTTCAATAAACTTATATTTCATAAACGTCAAACGAAAGTCAAAATAGTAAAAATAAAAAATCCAAGAAAAAACCCAAAAAAAACATGATAAAAAAATTTGCTTTTTAATTTTTAAAACTCCTTTTTTCACTTTCACAACTAAGTTTTATAATTTCCAAAAAAAATGTTCTTTTTATATTAAAAAAAAGTCAAGAAAAAGACAAAAAAGTCCCTTAAAAAAAATAAAAGTTGACTTTGTAAAATTTGAAACTCAGTTTCTAACTTTTATAACCAAGTTTCATAATATTTTATGCTTTTAAATTTTAAAAGAAAAAATCAAAAAAAGTTCAAGTTGTTATATATATGTAGTTACCACTTTGTACTATTTGAAATTATTTGGAGTAAAAAATAAAAAATACACCCATTTAATTGTTGGGGTATAGACTTCGTAGGATCCTTTTTGCAAATTTGTTAAACATTATTATATATTCTGTTGTTTTTCTTTTTCCTTTTCTTGTTAATTTGTTTTCTCATTTTTATTTTATTTTATCATTCTCGTTCCATTCCTCTTTCTCAATTTCCGGCGATGATGTTGTCGGAAAGACTCTGGGGCTACTCCCCTGTGTGAATAGCCTCCGATTCTCTTAGTAAATATACATGTCGCATACTTCAGACTATAAAGTTGAGTAAGAAGTGGGACAAATTTTTGTATCATCACTGGGACTCCACCAAGAAAATTTTGAATGTTTGTGAGTAAATATATATAGATTGCAAACAGCACACTATTTTTTTTGATGATTGTGGTTCAAATTTGTTACAAGGTGGCGTCTTCAACTTCATTTAGTGTGAAAGAAATATAAATAAAGTTTATTATTCTCTCCATTGCTTAACCAACCCAATAGATTTGCTCAAACCATGTTTTTATCAATCACCAATGATTGAGTTCAAACCCTAACATTGGAGAAAAATCTCAATCAGTACATCATCTGGAAGACCGGTATGGTAATTGTTTTTACTACTTAATTATCACCATGCAGCCTTTTTTCCCTGATCTCTCATGGAATTCCATTGCTCAATATCACCTGATAATGAAGAAGAGAGGCAGGTTTATGAGTAATTTATAATTATGGCACATAAATTTTTAACAGTTTCATTTTCTATAGGCAATTTACTTTGTCAAACAATTATGATCCATTAACAAATTGAGTTTCTACTGTTTATAGTTATACCTGTCGACGGTCGGATTTGTTCTGGTTGGCTCTGATATAAAAGTACATGAAGTGTTAAAAACTAAATGGATATTATAGTTGAAGAAATATAAACGCTGTCCTTCCATACACCGTAGTACACTTCATATCAAAATTCTACCATATCACACTAGCTATTCAACCAGATGCTTGATTTATTTAACGATATATGTAACACCTCTGACCTAATTTGGAG
The DNA here is from genome assembly GCA_963682055.1 of Primula veris. Taxonomy (NCBI): domain Eukaryota; kingdom Viridiplantae; phylum Streptophyta; class Magnoliopsida; order Ericales; family Primulaceae; genus Primula; species Primula veris. Next base: position 4,277,225 of record OY821746.1, read on the forward strand.
TCACACGACCGAATAAAACGTGTGGTGACACATATTAAATAAAACCTAATTTAAAACATTCAAATATAGTAAACTAATAAAATATGCTCAAAATTTTATATAGTTATTAATAACAAATCTTAAACTACGGATTTACAAAGTAAATTTACATCATATAATCTAAACAAAAGTAAATCGCAGCGGAAAAACTAACTTAAACTTCTATGGGTATGTGTGGTCTCAACTACTCGACTTTAAATTTAAACAATTAACCGCTCACCTTGAAAACATTTAAAAGGGGGAAGGGTGAGATAAACGAGCTCAATGAAAGATAATGCATTACAATATATAATATAAGGGATAAAAATAAGATTTTCTTTATATTTTCTTTCAAACGAACGTTTAACTTTAATAAAATTACCAATGCAATTCTTTATAAATCATTTGAATAAACTGCAATAACATATAAACGATCTCTCTCCTTACTTTCGTAAGTAAGAAAATATTATGTTACGGTAACAAATTAACTCGATTAACTTACTCAAACTCTTTATCATCTATCTTTTTCTCAGGTGTATAAACTATACGTCCACTACGTAATTAAGGTCAGCACAGCATGACGACTGAGTCTATTCATTAAAACGTTTCAGTTCACGAAATTATGTATAATTGTTAAGTTAACCGTTGAGAACTAAACTCATTCGTTTAGTTGTCAACGTCATCCCACTTCTGCTTAGGAGATTCTTGTTTGACTTATTTATTTCATGATAATAATACAATTCATAAGCATACCGTAAATATAAAAAAAAATGTCCTTAAACTTTACAGGCACTCTATGAAATAAACTTTTAACATTTTTTTCCATCTCTTTCTCTTTATTTCCATCTTTCTTTCAATCTTTTTTTATAACATTTAATAGAAAAATCAAATTATACCATATAAATAATTCAAAAATAATAATTGATCAAGGCCTATAAATAACTATTAAACAATGTCCGGGGTATTTTATAATAGTAAGACAAAACTCACTCACCACAATATCATATTAGGATTGAAAATAACCGGAAATACATCTACAACAAAACATTTAATTAGCGACCTGAAAATATGGATAGATCATATCACTAGAACTGTATAAACTTTCCAAATTATATTTACAAAACCTAAAGTTGCTAGATGAACCAAACCCTTGTAGCAACTTAATTACATTTATCTAATGTTACTACAAACCCAAAAATATATGTGTATCTAGTTTGCTAAGTAACCTGCAACTATTATATTTCCCCGGCCGAATCATTTCTTTAGTAAAACAATACCCTTCTAATTTTTAACTTATAAACCATGTCACCATAACATAGCTATCAAGATGACCTAAATTATCAGTCTTAAACTTGGTGATGGAAAAAGATATTTTGCTAATTTACACTTAAGTTATCAATCTGTCAACTAAAATTTGAATTTTCTCTTAACAACCCCAACTGAATAAATGTAAAAACCTTTATAAATCAAATCCTAAAACCAATGTTTATAGCCCATAACTTTTCATTAGATTTCCAATCTTAGAATCACTTTACTGTAAAATTCCGTATTTTTAATTTCTAATCTTATCTAATTTGGTAAAATTATTTTGGACTGTTACGATATTACTAGCAAATTGTGGGTCTTTTTAAAGTTGGCTTGAAATATTTTTATACTAACTAGTAAAAATGAGCCTTTAATTAGAATGAAAATATACTACGCTGTCACCTTGGAGTTGTAAACAGATTGTAAAACGTAAGCTTTAATGATGTGAATAATAAATGTCATTAAGGAATGGTCTATGATTCATTTTTATGTGTATGCCTATATGTATTTTAAGAAGTAGAAACCGAAAACCATATTTACTAGACATATAAGTGTAAGAGTATGAACGCTCGTTTTTTTGTAGGAGTTATGTGCTAGTGATTAAGATGTAGGAGTATTAATTAATTGCTATTAAAATGTAAACACACGGTAGTAAAATAAAAATTAGAATTTATAAGGCCACATTCATTGATAAAGAGTTACGTAGCATTATATTGAAATTAGACAGTATGATATGAGGAGTTAGAAAGGAATTTCGGTTACATGTGGACTTTTAATAAATTCACATACCATTGTAGTATAAATCCCATCCCATATTCATGCATGTTATTTTCATGTTACCTATCTTCTCTTCCAAACTCATTTAGTTCTATAGCCCTTGTATTACATGCGAGCTATATAGTGATGTTATTCTATATACTATATTAGAATTATATGTACATAACAATAGATCCAGAATAGAAAGAGAGAGAAAAAAAAGGGATTTTTCAAAGACAGAGAGAGCACGAGTTATCAAGTTAGGTTTGGTGCTGAGATAATTTTGGTTCTGCTTTTAAAGATATGTTTCGGTCCTTCATCCGGATTCTGGATTCGTATATAGGTGAATGGTTTTGTTTTGCTGTTATAAAGTATCACATTGTATATTTTGTTACAAGTATTACATGTTCGTTTTTATTATTTTCAAGTACCACCTATATATGTACGTATTGATATTTTATATCATTGAAAGAAAAATAAAATATAGCATCTTATGTCGGGGAGTCCGACAAAGAAACGAGTTTATGTCGGAGAGTCTGACAAATAAAGGAGTTTATGTCGGGGAGTCTGACAAAGAAAGGAGTTTATGTCGGAAAGTCCGACAAATAAACAAGTTTATTTAACGTTGGTTACAATTAAATTTTCAAGAAAGATTTCACGTTATTATGCATTGGGAGTTTTTATTAAACTTAATTGTTTGTTTTTCAAGAAAGAAAAGAAAGAGAAAAACTTATTTTTGTCCCTTATTATTATAATAACTTATTATTCACTAATCTCGTTTAACTTATCCCTCGTTTTTATAACATTTTCAGGTACTTAGAGTTGAAAACGAATTAGTCGGGACCAGACAGACCTCATAAGACTAAATTTTCAAATTCCGTTACGTTATGTTGTTTAGCTAATAAGTTGTAATGTTTATCGAATTTTGTAAGATTATTGAAATATGTATTTTAAGGATTTTATTTAATGTTTTTAGTGTTAAATTATTTGAAATGTGTTTCATTTAAGTTAGTATTTGTCTATCACGTACCGTCACACGTGCTGTTCGGCCGTGCGACATCTCAAATTGGGTCAGAGATGTTATGAATCAAGTAATTTATCCTCTTGGCAGAATAACCCTGAACTTAGTAAACACAGTTTATTGATTAATAAAACCTAAACTTCTATAAAAGTCCTAGCTCTTATACTGCCTAACAATGATTAAATACGAAGAGTAACAATATTATTAACTTGATGAAGAAAAGGCCTTGCGAAGAGAGAAGGATATGTTCGATCATTCTCTCTCCACTAATTCTCTATCTATGTGTGTATATATATATATATAGTTAAGAAACCAAGCCTTAGAACTCTCTCTGTCTAATCTTCTCTGTATATGGGTATATATAAACGAATGGTGATAAGAAGATGATATTAAGGCAAATACGTTACAAAATTTAAAGGCCGGTTTTTAAGTTTCTACTGTTAAATTCCATATGTAACCTAAATTGCTTATTACTAGTTCTTAACAATATTTAATGCTAATTACTAACTAACCTGTCAACTAGCCAAAATATCAAAATAGTCCCTACATTAAAATAAAACAAAATACGAGATTTTACAATATACCCCCTAAACTAATTACCTACCTAAAGGTTACCCAGACTTGGTTTGGACTAAAAAAATTCATCCTTACACCTTAAATGGACACAAAAATATCACATTTTTTTATAGTATAGTTTTCCAAAAACAAATTAATTTCGTACAGTTATCTAATTCTAAATATTGTTCATTTGGGGTAGTCAGAGGGCTGGCTGCCACAAATATACTATTAGGTAGAAATAAAGTAACTCTAAACATTACTCGTTGATCATTGATAGTTCTCGACAACCTTTCTAATCTTTTCTCTGCGTATAACTATATATAAAAATCTAAACTTTATATAGCGTATGTTTTAAATGCTATATAAATTTAATATATTTCTATTATAATAGGAGAAAGAGAAAAAATAAGTTATTTTTAAAGATGTCAAAATGACTCAGTTTTTTTAAAAAAAACAGTCCAAAACTTTTGTTAATTACATACCATGAAAGTTATTTTAGGGAATTTTTTTCGTGCAAAGGTAAACTTTTTTTGGCCCTATTTTTTTCTACTAGATAAACATTCAAATAACAAGTTTTTTTAAGTACAATAATTCAAAATCCATCACCATTAATCTGAATACAAGAAAATCAAAATGTTCATTTAAACAAATTTGATCACATTGAAAAAACCACACAAATTAGTATTGTACTATTGTGTACTGTGTAACAAGTTGATGTTAATAAATAAATATCAAAACCTTTATTAAACCAAAAATTAATGAGAAATGAATTCCAAACAAAGTTAAAGGAAGACAACTCACACACAAAAAAAAAGTTTATTTTATTTTCATCATTTGGAGTAATTTTGAATTAATCAAACGAATCCCAGTATGTGGTATGATTGTTCAGAGAGAGGAGATGTAGCTACCGACGATATTTTTATTTTTTTGGAGGAAATAAGAGATCACATGAAAGAGATAGAGCAAGTTTATAGAAGAAAAAGAGAATATATGTTTAAGAGAGATAAATAAAAATGACAAATTGATAGAGAAAATAAGTGCACTCATTTCTGACGTGACAGTTGACTGTTTAAAAAAAATATATATATATATATATATAAATTGGCTATCACATGTGAATCGTAAATTTACTACTTTTATCCCGTGTTCATACGAAAATACATACAAGTTTGATCGTCAATTTTTTAATAGCTCGGTTATCGAAAAAAATTATTTCAAAAGTTCATGCTTAGAACTATATGAGGAATTTAAAAAAAAAATTCATTTCATACATTTTCATATGAAAAATTCAATGGTGAAAGTTACATGTATTCTCGTACTAGACACTTATTTAGACACGAAGGAATTATATAATATATATCTATAGTTTTTATAAGATAAAGGTTATGCTTAAATTTATCTACATATCTATGTGTAGAGATAAATAATAAAATTAAATATAGTGTTAAGAATGATCTTACCAACCGGATGTGATTATCATACTTCATGAGTGTTGACAGACCTTTACCACATAAACTAAGCAAAAATGCAAATAATTTTTATAAAGTCACTAGGAAAAAACCAAACAAGATGGTAAAATGTCAAAAATAATAAATAAACTCCAAAAAATCAATAAATTTTTTAAAAAATGAGAAAATAATCCAAAGTATATCGATAATTGTGGAGAGAGTTTGACCTTTTTGACATATTATCAAATAATAACAATTAAAAACATTGTTATCTTTAACAATATTTTTAACACACAATTTAACACACCTAATAGACAGTGACGTTCGTTATGTATGACCAGGGGCCGCAACCCCACAATTTTCAACAATTTGATTTTTTTCCTAGTGTTTTTCGGAGTAATATTTTATAGATAGATCATTTTGGCAACGTCTTAAATTTTATTTCCAGTAACCTCTTGCAAAATTATACTATATTGTTTCTGCAATTATATACCACAACATTTTTTGTAGTGATACTACATAAAGATTAATAATTCTAAATGATAAAAAGCAAAAAGAAAATGATCAAAAATCTAAAGAAAATGAGAAGAAAATAAAATGTAAAAATGATTGTAGTGACTTTACTTACAATATAAACAACTATGAATTTTATTTACTGCTAACATTACATACATTAGTGATAGAACATAAAAATTGGACCCGAATATTCTATTCGGGTAATAATCAGCCCACTTTATAAATGGGTATCCAACGCTTAAATGGGTCATCTTATGCCTTTTATAAGAAAATAAGGTATTACTATCAAAAGCCCAAGCCCACTCAACTGGGGACCCATGTCTGAAAAACCCCCTGAAATGAAGATATTTGTCAACATCCTATAAGGCATAGTTGCCTATAAATAGCCAACTACCCCTCCTAGAAATGGACCAGAAAATCTATCCAAAAAATATAGAGAGAAGTTGAGAAAAGAGAGAAACTAGTCAAAGCATATCACGTCGAGAAATAAACCGAGCAGAGATAAAGCCGAGCACCGAATAAAAGGGGAGAAAGCCCAAGAAGAGAGATCAAATAGTCAAATCGAGCACCATTGTAAAATAGAGATACTAATCCGAGCAAGTGTAATATTCCGAATAAGGATAACAATCCGAGCAATAATAAAGAGCAGGAAGTGTCATTATTTACAGTTGATTTACTATTATATTATTGTTGAAAAGCCTAACGCGACCGACCAAAGTTATGGCTTTATCAAATGGCGCCGTTTCCGGGAATCATCTAGTTCCCAACTAGTTTAGAATTCGAATACCAATACTCTGCCAGACGAGCGACAATGGTGACCAATGTAGAGGAAACCCATCCCGAGATAATAGAAACCAATAACCAAAACGTGCAAATTAGCCAACAAGACCTCGACGATCTACTCGCCATCCGCGACAGATATGAAGCTATCCAATCCGGAAACCAACCAACAACCTCCTACGTCAACCAAGAACAACCGGTCGAACCACCCCAACATTTCATTGTAGGGATTGTCGACGAACACCCTTCATCCTCGGAGGACGAACAAGACGTGCCCGTATTAAGGCGTGCACGAAGACGCTTACCCGGGTCCCAGGCAGGGCCGAGCTCAAGAGTCCCTTTGCCTACAGCCTCGGTCAACTCCGGTGCTCGTTTACAAACGGACGAAGCTCATCAGTTTGGCATGCCCGAGGATCATGTACTCGGACAGTTGCCCCGACTACCAACTAATCCTCCGAGGATGATTACACCACCCACGGTGGAGGTACAACACGTTGTTCCGTTAGCCGATGAAAGGAACTACGCCCAGCTACAAGCTCAGCTGGCGGCATGCATGACGGCCATGACAGCGGCCGGCATCGTATTGCTAGTTATCCAACCCAGCAAAGACCCATGCCATGAAGTGGAAGATTCTGCCTACAGGGCCGCCCTGGAGGCAGCGGGTCGGCGACCCGATACAAGAGTGCCCCACCAAGGGGGCAATGTCCCAATAACTATCGTCCATCCGAACACTTATATGAAACGTGTCCACACAAACACGAAGGACGGTAGATATCCCGAATACAGGATCGGGGAAGGATATGGCCCACCACCACATCAGGGAGGATACCCTCCCCCCTACCAAGTCACGGATGACGCGTTCCAACAGGCTTGGAACGTATGCCAAGAAACCCCATGTACCGAACAGATCACGCGGTACCACAATCCTATGGGGTTTGTCATCCCCGAATTCAGGCTCTATGATGGAAAGAGTTGCCCTATCGACCATCTGAGGCACTACAAGACGAAGATGGAACTGTGGAGTGATGACCATGCACTGATGTGCAAATTTTTCAAAAACAGCTTGGGTCAAGAGGCTTCGTCATGGTATCACAACTTACCACGGGGCTCCATTAGAGACTGGGCAGAACTGCTAAGGGCGTACTCCACCCGATACGCTGCTCATCGGAAAAAGAAGGTTAGCATCGAAACCCTTCTTAAAATGACGATGATGCCAAATGAAAGGCTCAATGATTACTGCATACGTTTTATCGACGTACCAAACCAGATTCCACGATATGCCAATAATATAGCCATCCAAAACTTTATCAACTCCATCCCTAATGGCTATTGGGCGAGGAGGAAGTTCATAGGCAAAAACTTCCCGACCACTGATTCCCTGCTAGCCTATTGTACCCACCTCACCGATAAAAACGACGAACTGCGTTTCCTCAACCGAACTCTACCAAGAAGAGAGTCGGTCCGCGAGGCACAGGTGGGTCGCAAAAGAGTTAGGAATAACCAAGGAGAAGCATTCCAACCGACCAGAAAGGGCAAAGATCCCAAGGTCCATAGCAGGGTAGAGCGACCACGAGCACTAGAGCCCAAACCGCTCCAGATCGCATACCCAACACCGACCAACGAACATAAACCACTCCAGCTCACCTACCCGATGCCACCCAAGCCGTTTCAACAAGGTCGGCCCCAAGAGAGGGAACACCGAAACACTTTCGGACCGGTCGAGCTGCGATACACTTTCAACCTATCTGCCGAAGATATCCTCAAGGATATATGCAGGGAAAGTTGGTATTCCTGACCACAACCGATCATCTCTCCCCCCAATCAGAGAGATTCCAAGCTCTTCTGTGCCTATCACGAGGATCACGGCCATCTCACTGAGCATTGCCGTAACCTGCGATGGAGAATGAACCAGTGGGGCGATGCAGGATACCTAGCCAAGTACATCAAAGGAGCTGGGAATAAAGGCAAACAACTGGCCATAGAGGGATCCGACAACCGACAAGGCAAAACGATCAACGTCGTTCATATATCGCGACCCAAGGGCCCAGGCGGGGAACGATCGCGACAACGGCAGCTGGCCCACTTTGGCCAAGTAGCCAAGGCATCACAGGCGTTGACCTCTAAACGACAATGCACACCACGACGACATCCACCCATTTCTTTCTCGGATCTCGACGAAGAAGGGGTGATTTACCCCCACGGAGACGCCATTTACCTCCGTGTTCAAATCGGCCTAGACACGGTTAGCAGGGTACTTGTCGACCAAGGAGCCTCTTGTGATATCATATACAGGGAGCTCTTCGACAAGATGGAACTCAAGCTGTAAGATCTACAGCCTACCGATGTCACACTGATCAGATTCATCTCCGAAATGACTAAACCGTTGGGTAAGATCGTCCTCAGTGTCACAACCGGGTCCGTGTCGGTTCCCGTGGAGTTCTTAGTGGTCAACGACCAGTCCGGTCACAACGCAATATTAGGCCGACCCTGGTTACATGCCATGAAGGCCATACCCTCGACCTATCACCAAAAGGTCAAATACCCAAATGATAGGGGAGAGATCGAGATAGCCAGAGGATGTCAAGAAGATTCAAGACGCTGCGAAGACATCACCGCGACTCTCCAAAAACAACGAAGCATTGTGGAACAATCCACCAGCACAAAGAAGCTGATCAACCAAATATCCAAAACCGAAAGGGTGGTCGAAGAACAAGTAGGAGAGACACATGAAGGTGTATATTCCTGATATGGACGAGGAGCACTACTTCCTCCTCGGCAATAACCTTCCAAAACAGGAATCCGAGGAGTTGAAAGCATTCCTTCTCAACAATATTGATAAATTCGCCTGGAGTCCTAAAGACATGCCGGACCTAGACCCCAATACAACATGCCACCACCTAAGTGTAAACGCCGAGTACAAGCCGATAGCACAGAGGAGCAGGAAAGTGTCTGTACAGCACAGAGCAGCTATAATTGCTGAAGTACAAAAGCTATTGGAGGCTGGAGCCATAAGGGAGGTTTACTATCCAAAATGGTTGTCCAACCCGGTCGTCGTCCCTAAGAAAAACGGGAAGGAGAGAGTCTGTATAGACTTCACCAATCTCAACAAAGCCTGCCCGAGGGACCACTTTCCCCTTCCAAGGATCGATCAACTGGTGGACGCAACTGCGGGAGCAGAACGGATGACCTTCCTTGATGCGTACTCAGGATACCATCAAATCCCCCTCGCCCGCGAAGATCAAGAAAAGACTTCGTTTATATCGCCTTTGGGAAATTATTGCTATGCGGTAATACCGTTCGGCCTACGCAATGCAGGAGCAACATACCAAAGGATGATAACAAGGGTATGTCGAGATCATATAGGGAAGACGATGGATGTATACATAGACGACATGGTCGTCAAGAGCGAAAAGGCCACATCCCACCTCCAAGAGATTAAAAACGTCTTCCAAACGTTGGGCGAGCACAAAGTAAAGCTCAACGCAAGCAAGTGTGCATTTGGCATCAGCAAAGGGAAATTCTTGGGGCATATGGTTAGCCGACGAGGAATAGAGGCTAATCCCGATCAAATAACGGCTCTACGGAACCTTGCAGCGCCCAAGAATAAGAAACAGGTACAAGAGCTCACGGGAATGATGGCAGCGTTGAGCAGGTTCATTAGCCGATCCGCAGACAAGGGACAACCATTTTTTGAATCACTCAAGAAGGATAGAAAATTCGTCTGGGACCCGGAATGTGAGGCTTCATTCAACAATCTCAAAGAGTACTTGAGGACACTGCCACTGCTAGTAAGGCCGAACAAAGGAGACGTTCTGGCATGCTACCTGGCAGTTTCCACTACAGCTGTGAGCGCAGTTATCCTAAGGGAAGAAGGTCGCGAACAATTCCCGATCTACTTCGTTAGCAAGACTCTGGTCGAAGCCGAAACACGTTACCTACCATTGGAAAAGCTGTGTTTGGCATTGGTCGTCGCCACCAGGAAGTTGCCGCACTATTTCATAGCTCATCAGGTCCGGGTATACACGAAATTTCATATCAAAGAGTCACTTCGACGGATGGACATTAGCGGTCGAGTTGCCGCCTGGGGGGTCGAACTATCCCAATTTCATATCGAGTTCGTACCCCGCCATGCCATAAAGGGACAAGTCCTGGCCGATTTCGTCGCGGAGTTCACCGAAGGCTACGATGAGCCTTTGGCACTCTCCCCACAATCACACTGGCAGATACACGTCGACGGATCAGCCACCAAGGACGGATCCGGAGCAGGGATCGTCCTAAAGTCTAGAGAGGGAGCAATCATCGAAAAAAGCATAAAACTGGGCTTCCGAGCTACCAACAATGAGGCAGAATACGAAGCCATGATAAATGGCATGCTCATTGCCCGGTCCCTCGGATGCTCCCACTTAATTGCAAGCTCAGACTCCATGCTCATCGTCAATCAAGCCATCGGCGAGTACCAAGCCAAAGATGACAGAATGATCCTCTACCAAGAGAAAGTCCAAATCTTGATGGCAACCTTCGAACAGTGCGAGTTAGTAAGAATCAATCGCACCGAAAATGCACATGCCGATGCCTTGGCCACCCTAGCCTCGACAATAACATTGACTGACACCCGGTCGATCACAGTGGAACTACTGCCAATCCCGAGCATAAATAAAAGGGTAGACCGAGTGACATCAATACAGTACGAACTAGGTTGGATGGAGGACATGACTCGTTATCTGCGAAATGGAACGCTCCCGGCCGACAAGATAAAAGCGTTGAAAATTACAAGAAAAGCTCCTCGCTTCTGGCTATCCGAGGACGATAAACTATACAAATCCAGTTACCGGGGACCCCACCTACTGTGCGTCCCGACCGAGCTACAACTGCCGGTCTTGGAGGAAATCCACAAAGGATCCTGTGGAGCACACATCAAAGGGCGATCCCTTACAAACAAGGCAGTGACCCAAGGATATTGGTGGCCCTATATCAAGCGAGACGCCAATGCATACGTCCAACGTTGCGACAAGTGCCAACGATTCGCCAAGATACCACGGCTCCCATCATCTATGATGACCCCGATATCGGCACCATGGCCGTTCGCTCAATGGGCAATTGATTTAGTCGGTAAACTCCCAAGAGCACCTGGGAGTGTGGAATATCTGATCGTCGCGACGGATTATTTCACCAAATGGGTCGAAGCTAAACCCCTCCGAGAAATCAAAGCCAGCAACGTCAAACAATTCATTTGGGAATACATCATCACTAGGTTCGGTATACCTTACGCTATTGTCGCCGACAACGGAACCCAGTTCAAAGATGCCAATTTACAGCTATGGTACGAGGAACTAGGTATCCAAAAATTCTATTCGACGCCGACATACCCACAAGGAAACGGGCAAGCCGAAGTGTCAAACCGAACAATATTAGACGGCATCAAGACCATCCTTGCACAAGCAAAGGGGAGGTGGCCCGAGCGGCTACTCAACGTTTTATGGTCGTACCGAACTACACCAAAGACGGGCACCAAGGAAACCCCGTTTAGCTTAGCGTACGGTGTCGAGGCCATCATACCGACAGAAATCGGGCTACCCACGCTCCGAACGACTCTAGTCGAGTAGGGAAACAATGAACAAAGAATGAGAGAAGAGCTAGACATGATAGACAAGAAACGAGATATAGCAGCCATTACCCTAGCCAAATACCAACAAAGCGTGAAGCAAACTTATGACAAGAGAGTAAGAGGATCCAAAGAATTCATGGTAGGAGAACTGGTGCTGCGACGAGTGACAGTCTATACCCGTAATGAAATACATGGCAAACTAAGCCCTACCTGGGAAGGCCCATACGAAATCGTCCAGCAAACGAGTCCAGTCTCTTACAAAATCAAAAGCGTACTGTTCGCCAATAGCCGAGGGGAAAAGAATTCTTGGAATGTGGCTAACCTAAAGAAGTACTACGTATAGGCAATCTTCCGAGTACAGGTGCCATCTTACCCCTCCTACTTAATGGCATTATCTTTCGTATTTTTGAATGAATAAAATATATTATCATGCTGTCTAGCGAATGCAAATGAAATTCCGTAAATGGCGTGTTTTCAAAGGAACGTCTAGGAATACTATGAAATTCCCAACATGGCCGAAGTGCCTAGAAATATTATGAAATTCTGTAAATGGCGTGTTTTCGAAGGAACGCCTATGAATACTATGAAATTCCCAACATGGCCGAAGTGCCTAGGAATATTATGAAATTCCGTAAATGGCGTGTTTTCAAAGGAACGTCTAGGAATACTATGAAATTCCCAACATGGCCGAAGTGCCTAGGAATATTATGAAATTCCATAAATGGCGTGTTTTCAAAAGAACGCCTAGGAATACTATGAAATTCATATGCAGGTACAATGCAAGAAATAATTCAGGACCACATTACGGCGGCGATACAATACAAAATGGCCCATACAATGAAGAAGAATCAAACTAAATAATGAAATATCAACAAGAAGCATATCCAAAACAGGAATAACGAAATAGCAAATGAATCAGCAAGGAAAAATCGATCCAATTAATCAAATAGCAATATGACAATGGAAAGGTACAAAACGGGAATAACGAAATGACAAATGAATCAGCAAGGAAAAATCGATCCAATCAATCAAATAGCAATACGACAATGGAAAGGTACAAAACAGGAATAAAGAAATAACGCAAATAGTCCTCGCCCGCATTACGGAGGCAACAAGAAGATCATCGACACTAAAGAAACTCATTTAAGAAGAGCTACTACAGGAGGAGCACGACGGTAATTGACCGAGCTCAATCTCTTCGTCATCCGTCGTCGTATCCCCATCGGACTCATCACCATCAAAACGCTCCTCAGAAATAAGGGCATCAAAATTGGTCGTATGAGCTCCAACGCAAGTCAGCGTCTGAAGCCGCGTGTTGAACTCGGCTTCTTTAGCGAGCTCGTGAGCATCCGAGGTCGCTTTACGGCGCTCATCGTCGAAGGGGAGATTACGGCGAGCTTCGATCGTAGCCGCGGAAGCATCGTATCTGGTTCGGGACAAACGGAAATACTTCACCAACACGTTGGCTTTGGTTACCAACAACTTTAATTTGCCAAAGTATTTGTCCTTTGCACACCAGTATCGATCCAAACGACGCTCCTGAACCTCAACAACATGCTCGGCACGACGAACGTATTCTCGAAAAGAGGCTGCCTGAGTTTTCAGCTTGGTCCGAAGTCGAGCACATTGGTCGGTCAACTTGACATTTTTGCCCATCAAAACGATGTAAGGCCACTTGTCAGGCACCTCACTAGCCACACCAGATGAGACCTCGTCCCGGGCAGCCCCAGTAGGTCCTAACCCCGGGCTAACTAGGCATGGAGAACCAGCCTGGTGCGACGTAGTAGCGTGTGCCTATATAAAAAAAAAATGGGGAAGAACGAGAAGAGATGAATATACAACCGCAAGAAACGGAAAGACGAAAATAGAAAAAACGAATATTTCCATACAAGCTACAAATAAAACAACAAAACCAGCTACTCGATTATTAATCCGATAACCCCTCAACAGACGCCGAGGTCTCTACTACATCGGCGAAATGAATATCTCGCAATGAAGCAATTTGCGTCCCCAAGCGCTCACGAACAACCGCATCGATTCGGTTCAAGGCAGCAGTGGTCTCGGTTACCCCGGCCGTCGTATCAACCATGCGCTCGGCCCGGGAAACACCACTCATCCCTTTTACATGTTCCAGCACCTTTAAAGCGCGAACTCGGGCCCAATACGCTTTGGCAAAGGATAGCAGCAGGTCCGCGTCCTCGAAAACGGCCCCTAGGACCAAGTTCAAGCTCGTCACACGACCTCGGGCTTCATCACGAGAACGTCGTAAGGCACCGAGAAGTTCCTTCGCTTTACCCTTATTCGCCGTATAATGGGCAGTCTTTTTGCTGAATTTCTCTCCCAAGTCACGTAACCGAATAGACAAGTTTGCAATGTGAATATTCAGATCCTCGACTTTATGACGAGCAGAATTCAGTTCAGCAGTTTGGGCAGCCTTAGATCTTTCCAGGTTATCTATAACATCACCTACACTACGACTAGGCGAGGTCCAGACCACCACAGCAAGGGGGTTATTTGGTACCTGACACTATTTTGTTTTCATATCCTTCAAAATATGACGACCCTCAAAAGAAAGTAATCCGAGAAGGCCCAACAGAAAGAAAAAACAGCACCTATATTATCACTTCCCCAAAAGAATGTATCTAGATACAAAAGAGACCCACAATTCTACTACCAAAAGACTACACAAAAACAACAAAAATATATATATACTGTCAGAAAAATGGTCAAGGTTCCACCTGAGGAGATACGGGTGGGGGAGTAACAGTAGCATCAGGTCGAGGAGTGGACGTGGCCGACGTAAATTGAGGACGGAGCGCTGTTGAAATTGTCTGCCCCGGTAGCCGGGGAAGCTCCTCTTCACGAAGATTCGCCCAGTCTAAGGGTTTCGGCGGTGCACCATGCGGACAGGGATACACCAACTCCGACCACGCCCTATCCGACACAGGAACATTCGCGAAATTGAGCGCCCGCACATGAGCGCAATAGATGGAGAAATTAGCCATCATTGCTAACCTCGTCCGCTCCTCCGCCTGTGCCGTTTTCAGAGCGGCCACCTTAGCCTTTTCGGCTTCCACGTCCTCCGCCAACAGCAAGTTCTCCTCCTCTAGTTGGTCATACTTAACGACCAGGCTCTCTTTTTCAGCCTTCAACTTCTCGACATCCTCGGTCACATGCAGAAAGTCCACAGATAGTTTGTCATAATTATCGCCCAGGGTTTTATTCTCGGCGACCAGTTTCTCTTTCTCGGCCTCGAAAGCCGCAAGCAGATCTTTTATCTTCTGATCGTTCTCCTCGACTATGGCCTTCTTCTCGGCCACCAGCTTCTCTTTATCAGCCCCTAGAGCTCCCAGCTGATCCCGTAACGCCACAGTACTAAAGGCGATCTGCACTTCAAAACATCAGATTCCAAGCAAAATATGAGTACCAAACCTATATAACAAAATACGAGCATCATGGTATACATTACAAAATACGCGCTCAACATACCCGCAGCGCATCCGCGTTGGCCTGCTCTATAACCGACATTGTAGACAGAGCAGCTATTTTTTCTGCATCCTTGAAAGCAAGGGGTTTCAGAGCAGTATACCCCATCTTCAAGGTTCGAGGTTGCCCCAACAGCTCACCTCTGCACCGATCAATGTAACGGGTCATTGCAACCCCGTCCACCAACATCTTCTCGGGTCCGTCGAGAGCCTCATCCTCGACACCCGTCACAACATCCACGGCACTCTCCTTGCCGACCTCCACTTCCACCCCCACGTCCTCCTCCAAATGATCAATCTCAGGGGCCCTATGCTCGATCTCTTCCTCGGTACGGATGGGCGAGCAAACGGGCAGATCTATCGGATCCTCGCTAGGAATAGGCGAGATGACAGGCAAGGTCATCGTACCCTCTCCCATGTTAGTCAAGAGGTTCATATGTCCGAATACATCGTCGATCGACCCTTGAAACACAATAATACCCATGGACCGGGCAAGAGCGAGGGTAACCAATGGAGAAGTCAGTAGCTGAAACAAGATAACTAATAAAGCAAAGCACTAAAGAACAAAACGACAACAATCAAAAGACAAGAAAATCAAAATACATATACATATACATCGCCCGGCGCAGAGGCATCCTCGGTGGTATCTCCTTGAGAAGCAGCAAACACCCCCTCGCCCGAGCCAACGTTAGCATCCTCCTCGGTAACCGATGTATCGGTTCCCCTAGCCCTCTTCGTTGTTCCAACGATAGGGTCAGATGCATGACGCTTAGAACGAACGGCTTTTTTCCCAAGCCGAGCAGCACTTCGAGCCCGGACCACATTCAAGAATTCCTCCTCGGGCTCTTTGGGGATCTCGGGTGCAGGATTCCCATTGGTCACCGACCCCATAGGGTAATCGAGCAGCATGGGAGCAGTACGACTCGTAGGATCCGGCGTCAGTCCAGGCCCCCACCATTTCCAAATAGCTAACAGAGCCTCTACATTGGGAGCGCCGAGGTCTGGCATAGTGGGAGCATTGGTAGCCGGTCCAGGAATCTGGTCTCCCGCACAACCCCATTCACCGGAAGCAATAACAATACCAAGATTACGCTCTTTGTTGGTATCCGGCAAACCGATAACGAGCCGGCAAAAGGCACGCAAGGTCTTCAAATACGAAGACCTTGCGTGCCTTTGGGCCGGAGCAAACTATAGACTCCGAAGACATCCTTCAGTTCAATCGGTATTCCGGACAACTCCGATAACCTTTGGATACCATTCAGAGTACGGTAACCATTTAGGGCCAGTTGGGCCGGAGCAATCTGGACGGCCTCAAAGAACGAAGCCACCCAGTTTGTAAAAGGAAGTCGAAGACCCCCAGTAAAGAATGCCGAAGAGCGCACGGCTACCTCGCCGGCAGGAACAAATCCCAGCACCTCCTCGTCAGAAATAGGAAGCCGAATGTGTATGTTGTCGGGTATTCCGGCGAGCTCCTTAAAATCCTTTTCCACGAATGTGCCAACTTGGGCCACACTTTGGGTCAGAATTTCCTATCCAAACATCATCAAAATTCCATCAATATACTAACCAAATACACAAACCAGAACCACATCAACATAACGAGAGCCACCCCCCCCCCCCCCCACTCACATTAACCAAGTACATAAGAATCATCAGACATATATAGACAACCTGAACCATATACCAATGCCACATCTATGACCACAACGACAAATCAGATACAACCCCTAACACAAAAAAAAAAGACAAAAGGGGGAGGGGAGAACGAAAAAACACTTACAGTTATCATTATGAGTAAGCAAGCGAGAACAACAGCAAGTCTTTCAACAATACCACGAAACCCTAGATCAGGGGTCGAACGCTTTTCCTTTTTGGCGGGAAGAATATACTTTAGAGAGAGAGACAGATATTTTCTTCAGCGAATTTTGTGATAAAAACAAAAGGGATTACTTGGCACAGTAAAAAGGAGTGGGGTCACAAAAAGAATAAAATAATAACCGTCCTTTCGTGTGACAGAGGTTTACCTTTTTTCCAACCATACAAAAGTCAACAACCGCTGCTATTTTTAACATATAAACGCTCCAGATTTTGCCACGTCAAAGCATATTCCACTACCCAAGGCAGTTCACATCATTACACCTAAATAAATGGCCAGTGGACCCTACCACGAAAAGCTTCCCACATACGCTACCAATATTATCACACCAAGAATGTCCCCCGATAAAGTTCCTCGACTCCCAACCATTTCTTACCGAAAGGGCATACCGAACAAGGTGGACGAAGACCGTTTCTAGCTTGACGGCATGAAGCATCAAGTCTAACAACGCTCTCCGGGGGGATAACCGGGCACATTGTTCGGTGTATACTGAGAAACATCAAATAAAATAGAATAGACAGAATCAAGTGCAAGACAAGTTTCATTCTTCCACAAAGGGGGAAAACACAAACAATACAACAGAAAAAGAAAAATTTTACAAGAAAATACACCCATCCTACTTTTTCGAACTACCCCCCCATATCAACATCCTTCTTCGCCAAAAGTTCCTCCAGACGCTCTTTTTCCCTAACCAACCGAGAAATCGCCATCTCAGCCTGTTTCAAGGCGTAAGACTGAGACTCGCATTTTTGCTCGGCCTTGAAACGAGCAGTGCCCTCCTCGTCCCAATATTGTTTAAACCTCCTCACTTCAGCCCGAGCACACATGAGATCATGTTTCAGCCATGACATCTCAATTTCTTTTAGTTGAAGAGGAGTCAAATCCTCCTCCCCAAAACCAGGGGGACGAGGTAGCAAAAAAGTAGGCTCCTCTTCCATAAGGGCTTTCTTTTTGGAGGCAGACCTAGTGATGGGAGCCATTTCAAACAAAAGCAAGTTAGAAGAAACAAATTATAAAACAAGAGAGAGAGGAAGAATTGGTAATGAGATACAGGCAATAGGGAGCATTTATAGAGAATCAAAAGGCACAAAGTACGAAGCGTTACAATGGTTCACAAGACAGGCACGAGATACGAAAAGATACAACTGATTCATCAAATACAGAAAAGAAAACACAAATTGCAAAAGGGGAAATACATAAGAAAACCAGCCCAATCTAAGGATCAATGGGTGGAAAAACCGAACTGCCAGACCGAGAGGAAGCAAAACGAGCAGAATAATTCAACCGAGCTTGGTAGGAATCATTCATGGCGACCAAATCATCATTCTCCGAGGAGAGCTCGTTGTTCTCCATGGTCATAACCCTGACGCGTTCCACTAGCCGAGCATTCTTTACCATTATGCTAGCAAGGCCTTGAGGAGAGTTATCAAACTCATCTTGAGCATGGTCCCAAATCTCCTCGGCATCATACCAGGAGTTGGC
The DNA here is from genome assembly GCA_963682055.1 of Primula veris. Classification (NCBI taxonomy): domain Eukaryota; kingdom Viridiplantae; phylum Streptophyta; class Magnoliopsida; order Ericales; family Primulaceae; genus Primula; species Primula veris. The sequence goes on from OY821746.1 coordinate 4,296,075, forward strand.
CAGATGATTTCTCTGTAACAACAAGTGATCGAGCTGGCGACTCAGTGCCGAAATCTCGGTCCACTTCACCGTCTCTTCAGGATGAGAGCCGAACAAGCTCAAGGCCAAAATGCCATACTCTCTCTCGAGCCTTGCCATCCGACGGCGGACCCGAGATACCTCAGTGTCCAAACCCTTCATCTGGGCATGATATCTCACCACAGGTCCAGACATTCTGGGAAATTGTTATAGTACGGAAGAAAATAAGGGGCTGAGGGAGAAATAAGCAATAAAAGAAAATTGAGAGATGATAAACTACTAAAGAAAAGAGAATTACTTATAGAACGAAGATAGTATGATATTTTATGACATGCTTGGGAGCATGCATATTTCCTGACCTACTAGGGAGCATGCACCTATGTTCGACAGTGATGGGGACATCTACTGACATCTGATACAACAGTACAGAAAGAAATAAAGACGAGATATTCAAAGATCTAGATTCCAGACGAACAACAAACCACAGGTGCAATATAAAAAGAAGTGCAAAAATAAAGGGGCAAAAGTACTTCTCATTAATAAAGATGGAATACATCATTATTCATTACATCAAAAGACAATCCATTACATTGAGGTCTATTACATCCGAGGATTACATCAAAAGACAATCCATTACATTGAGATCTATTACATCCGAGGATTACATCAAAAGAAAATCTATTACAATGTGTTAGTTGTGGACCCAAATGATTAGACAACGTGGCCAAAGAAGAACGACAACATCAGCAAATCAGGCGAACAGCAGGAAACGAAGGAAAGAAGCATAAAAAGAAAACAAAAAATAAAGGGAAAAAGAAAAGAATGAAAAGTAGAGAGAACAGAGTATAAAAAAAAAAAAAAAAAACAAACAAAAGAGGAAGAGGAAGAAATGAGGGAAACTGAGAAATAAAAAGAAGAAAAAGAAAGAGATGGGAAAAGATGAGGAAAAGAAGAGAAAAATAAAAGGGGGAAGGTTAGGGGGAAGTCTATCGATATCGATGAGAGGGCCCGGCAGAGACATCCCTGTCCCTCAGTGTCGGATTCCCCCTTAGCATCTCATTCTCTTCGACTAGAGCCTGACGAGTACGTCGGCAATAAGCCAGTTCGGATCTTAGCCAAGTTAATTCCCGAACCATCTCGGTATGGTGATAACGCATCACCTTCAGTTCCTCCTCGGCATCCCTCAACAGCCTTTGTACATGGCTATAGGAGGCTTCAAAGGCCTCCACTTGCAAAGCTAATGCTGATTGGGTGAAAGGACCAGGCATCTTAGGGAAATTATAAGATGAGGGTCTGTATATGGGGGAAAATAATATGATGAGGATTGTGGATGTAAACATGTTGTAAGCAGGTATTTATAGATCAAATTAGATGAGGGCTGGTATTGAGAGTCGCAACCGTTCGCCAATGGGTACTAAGAAGCGACGGCAATTAAAAGATGTGTCTGTTCAAGAAAAAACGTTTGGATTCCCAAAAGGTTCTAAAAAAGCGTGAGTAACTAAAAGCCACTCTTGTTCACAAAACGCTTGGATTCTTACCAATATTTAAAGGGGGTAAGTAATAATGGCATCGAAACACACGTCATTTTTGGGGAAAGGCAGCAGTTCAAATAAATATCTAAGATCTTTTGCACAAGGCTCAAGAAATCCTATTGGTCCCCAGATATAAAGAATAAGAAGGTCCAATGGATAAGGTCAAACGCAAGGCCCAAGAAAAAGCATTAATGAGGCCACAAGCGTGTGCAGTCAAAAGAAATTGCATTGGGAAAGTAATTCAGATATAAACAAGAGAAAGAAGTCTTTATTGATTGATTGATGCTTTGTTACAGAAGAAGCAGTAAAAGGAAATACAATAAAAACAATAAAATCATTTCGTATAAGGGCCCGCTTCGTCATTCGGCTTCCCCTTCGACCGAGCATACACTTCCTTAAGGGCCAGTTTGTAAGCCCTCTTGGAAGCAAGTTGCCTGTCTCTGGAGGCCTCGAGCTCTTTGATCCGAGCACGAGCGCGAATACTGTCGAGCAAAGACCTCTGGTGCTCCTTCTCCATGGCGTCCAATCGCTCATCTAGTTCGGCGGCCCGACGAGCTTCCACCGACAGCCGGGCAATCCTCTTCTCGAGGTAACGCACCTTCTGAACTTCCTCTTCAAGACTAGCAATATATTCAGGAAGGTTGTCACCATAGTTTTTAAGAGGAAAAGCCATTTGTTCGTTAATAAAGAATGAATTGCATAAAGAATACAGGGACAGTCCCCTTTTATAGGAAGAAACAAGGAGTAGATCAAAGGTCATCTCGAAGAAATACAACCTCTTGAACTTCCCAAGAGCATTTACGGCAAATTAACCACAGTTCCAAATCCAATTAAAGTCATCCAAAAAGATATCAAGAAGATGAACAGACAAGAACAAGGATAGGGAAATATTTTATTAATTTCAAAAACTTCGATTACAACTGAGGAGAAGACTCCCCATTCAAAAGAAATTACAACAGAAATCACAAAAGACTAATTATTTTGAGGAAGAGCCTTCTTCATCGTCATCCGAACTCGGTTTAGACCGAGCATGCAACTCCTTGAAGGCAAGCTTATAGGCTCTTTTTGCTGCCTTCTGCTTGGCCAGATTAGCCTCGAACCTCTTTATATGCTCGTAAGCCCAATCCCGATCGGCCATCGTCACATGATGATCAGAATCCATGTCAGACAACCTTTTCTTGTAATTTGAAACCTTGTCCACGAGTTTCTTATTCGCGGTACGAGATTTCTTGATCTCCATTTCTAAATAAGAAATATAATTAAAGGAGCTCTCACCAGTAGAACCAGAGGAAGCCATTACGTCACGAGCAAAGTAGTAGTAAAATGCCTAATTATGGAGGGGGCACACCCCTTTTATAGGAGTTTTCCTCGAATAAAGATATTAGGATAGGAAACATTAAATGGGCCTCCCATGGAACCGTCATGAGTCTGTTGCGTTTCTCGATGAAGTATTAGGAACGACAAGACCGAAGTAATATCCTCGACGGACCGAACATGACTCTCTCGACATGGAAACCACGCCGAGGAAGTCAGGGAGCACTTGATAGAACATAAAAATTGGACCCGAATATTCTATTCGGGTAATAATCAGCCCACTTTATAAATGGGTATCCAACGCTTAAATGGGTCATCTTATACCTTTTATAGGAAAATAAGGTATTACTATCAAAAGCCCAAGCCCACTCAACTGGGGACCCATGTCTGAAAAACCACCTGGGATGAAGACATTTGTCAACATCCTAGAAGGCATAGTTGCCTATAAATAGCCAACTACCCCTCCTAGAAATGGACCAGAAAATTTATCCAAAAAATATAGAGAAAAGTTGAGAAAAGAGATAAACTAGTCAAAGCATATCACGTCGAGAAATAAACCGAGCAGAGATAAAGCCGAGCACCGAATAAAAGGGGAGAAAGCCCAAGAAGAGAGATCAAATAGTCAAATCGAGCACCATTGTAAAATAGAGATACTAATCCGAGCAAGTGTAATATTCCGAATAAGGATAACAATCCGAGCAATAATAAAGAGCAGGAAGTGTCATTATTTACAGTTGATTTACTATTATATTATTGTTGAAAAGCCTAACGCGACCGAACAAAGTTATGGCTTTATCAATTAGTTTAACACAATTTCAGATTCTTATATCATTTCATTATATCCTATTCTAATATAAGCTCTAATATTTAAATTATTATTACAAAAAATATAAAACAACTCTTAAAATTAAGAGTGTGAGTTTTTTAATTTTTTTTGCACAAGTGAAAATTTAAGCCCGCACAAAATTAGGTAAATTTAGGGCTGCTTTTTTTTTAGCAACCCCAAAATTAATGTGCGGGTTCCGCCCCTGCTAATGAAGGAACAAAATTACATTGTTAGCTAATATTTTTAGTTAACAATAGAGATAACAACACTTATTGTAAATGATCTATAAAGGGTTAACGGACCAATTTATTGTGTAATTACTTGCCTTTGATCTTTATATAATCATTTATTATGAGTGGGACTAAATCCATAGAACTTTGAAACACTATGAAGCCATAAGTACTACTTTTAAACAAGAAAGACCAGAGATAACTTTGTACCTGTGAGAGCAATCCTTCCTTCGCTTACACGAATCATTTAATTTAAATATGAGTAGATTGTTCTAAAATTATACACGCATCAGTTTATTTATCTGTTACCTTAAATATACATGAACTCAAATATCACTTAAATATAAGGGATCAATATGTTCTCTTATAATTAAAATAATAATTTGTCTATCTTACTTTTCTTTTATTCTATCTTATTTATTTGTAATTTTCACATATAAATTAATAAAATAACAAAAATATGAGTTGTATAAATTGATAAAAAAGTTGATGATTTGTATAAACCAAAACGTTTCCTTATAAGTTGTAAAAGTGTATTTTTTATTTTAAATACGAGAAAACTTGTAAGTTATTTAATGTGATTGGTCTAATAAATTAATTTAGATGTTAAAAAATTGATAGAAATATATTAAATATAGTTATGATAATAAATTTGATAATAAAACTGAAAAATGTATAAAGTTAAATTGTTATACTTAAAAATATAAAAATCAGACTATATTTTAAATACAGGAAAGTGTGTAAAGTGGTGCTGCGGTTAGTTAAGTTATAAATTACACTGTACTGTACTATTTTTGTTTATAATAAAATCATTTTATTGAATAAAACCTTTTGTATTTTGCCGACTGGGTTTCTTGAGCAAAAATCTAACTCAACAAATATGGAAGAAGAATACTCCATGAGCGATCCTAAGCAATTAATCGACGCAGCTACAGAGTTTGCTTATTATCCCGGTACTTAAAACTCCTAATTTATTTATTTGTATTTTATTGTATTCCCTTTATATAAATAGGCTGGTTAATCTGTTTTTATTTTTATTTTTATTTTATTTTATTTTCAGGAGGTCAATCTGACAACTCTACAAAAGAATTTCTTGACCGTTTTCCTCTCCATGTCATTATTAAGTATATATTTTCTCTTTCTATTTCTCTTATTTATAGGTTTCTACCACTATAAGCACATTTGTGAAGCTAATTATTCGGTTTTATTCAGTAGAAAATACACCATATTGTTTTAGATTAAGGAATACTCCTTAAAACAACTTTTTTTTAGCGGAGTTTTTGTTTTTGGATTAAAACTTTTCAACTCAATATGTGATTTTTATTATAATAGTCTGATAAAGTGCAACCTGATTGACTGAATTTAAAATTAAAAAAAACAAACAAAAAAAGTTAGTAGTTTTTGCATTACTGATTTGAAACTTAGGAGAAAGCTACTTTTTTGTTGAAACTTAGGGTTTATCTCGTCTTTTGCTCAAATTTGTAGTTTCTTCGTATAATAGACTGACATGCATTTGGTTCGCTAGGTTAAAACACAAGCGTAATTCAAATTTTCTCTGCCCAAATAAGCTAGGAGTTTTAATTTAATGAGGCCAACATTTTTCTTAACCTCCCATGAGCCTTATTGGATTTTAAGTTGCATCCAAACAAGACAGAATAAAAAGTAGATTGTATTTAGCTTGAAATTTCTAGATTATTTAATAGAAGAAAATGGGCAAAAATTTCCGAGCACTTGAATGCCTGCTGGATTTGAAGCCAAAAAGTTTAGAGCCTAAAAAAAAAGCTAATGTGTGAAGACAACAACTTTTTTTTTTATCATTTCAGTTACCACTGTGGTTAGATACTGTAAAAGCTAGTTTATCCATTCAATGACTGTAAAATTTCCTTTTACAGTGCTTTACAAACAAAAAGCGATGTGCCTGGTCTTGAAAATGCTTTGGTTTCTTGCTTGGAGAGGATATTCAAGACTGGATATGGAGTTTCTCTCATTCCTCACTATATGGTAGGTGTAGTTTGTTTGACTAATTGATTATATTTAGTGCTCTGGGATTCATAGTTTGTGTAGTTTTGGCTTTTGGTTGATGCTTTTGTGCCTTTTGTTTTCTTCCATTTAGATCATTTTATTCAAACTCTCTATCATTGGGATCATATGTGGTTTATTGCTACATTAAAGTCCCATTTTTTAATAAACTTAGACTGGGTGGTTATGATATCTGAATATGGGAATTATGCTTATAAGTGTGCGTATGTATAGCTTATGTAGCGCCATTTTAGCTTCACATAGCATACTTTTATATGCACATTTTGGTGCCGAACGCTGACTTGCCATTGCCACATGTTTTCAGCCTTTTGTAGTAGTTGGTCTCGGGGCAGATTCCCAGAAAGTCAAATGCGTTGCCTGTAAAATTGTAAGTAAAAGTTTTGGCTTTCTCACCTTTTTTACGACAGTTATCCCTTGCCTTTTTTGGATTTGGTGCTTTTATTAGTTTGATATGTAACTAGGTCTAATATGATTATATGGAAGAAAATTATAACTAAGTTAATGTGATTATAAGGAAGAAAATTATAATTAAGTTAATGTGTTTATACGGACGCCGAAGCGGAACCTTTGTCTTGTTTGTTATTCTCATTATGCGTTTTAAGTTTTATATTAGCTTTGACTTATTGGAAAGTTTATGAGAGCAGGTTTCTTGCCTTCTGGAGAACCCTGATCTAATCAGTTATTCTGCCACTCGTCTGGTAATCGAGCATAATGTCTATGCCTTGTTGCTTAAATGCCTAATTGAAGGGTAATCTTCCTACATTTTCCTTTGCTAAATACACTGGAACTATAAGTAACAGTCACTCTGTTGAGTTCTTAGTTAGTTCCTATGAGAATTAGCTAATGGTTCGGTGTAGTCTATTGGTTGGAATATTCTGGAATGATGCAAATATGTCAATGGTTGAAGTTAACTATAAGTTATACTCTTATTAGCTCTCTATTGGCCCTCTCATATTTTATACTTTCATTTCCAGAGACGAACAAGTTGGTACTGCTTCAGTGGATGCAATAACGAAGTTGGCTGGAAGTGCTGAAGGAATGGTAGGTAACTGCTATCTCTTCTCCTTGAGATGAAATTTGTCTGGTTTATCATACTGTTTTTGAGATTTTAATCAAATTTCAAGCACATCAATGCATCTGAGGTACCATCTTGATGTTTATTTTATTTCTTACCTTATTTTTTTATTGTAGGGAATAGTCTTTCCAGCTAGTGCAAATGAACCTACCCACCTTAGTAATTTAGCAGCTGGATGCTCCTCACTGGTATGTTATTGCTATCTTCCACATATTGGGTTAAATTAGGATTTTGGACATTTTATTTATCTGAAACGTGTATTATTTGTGGGATATGGATTTAGCTCATGTTGGTCTGAGCTTCTTAAATTTGTAAGCATGTCTGGTTCCTGCTAACCACTTTTTATGATACTAGACTCTTCATGTATTGTTGTAATCTTGTTTGGTTGTTGCTTTTAAGCAAAGCTGTGTTTTTTTTTTTGCTTAAATAAGCTTTTGAGCAAATAAGCTGGATTTTGGATGCAACTTCTAGACTAACCCAGAAAAGCTCAGCTGTTAAGCTGTTCAACCAAGTGCAGCCTAGCCTTTAAACAAAAACGCAAGAAACGATAGGTAACCAAACAAGGTTGTAGCTTTGCAACCACTACTCGTTACATTTCTCCTTTGTCACTAAATCTTATCTGAAAGGCTTGACTTGCATTCATCTAAACCAGTATTCGCGTCATAGTTGTCTAAATTAAGATTCCAAGTAATTACTTTCGTCTGAGTATTCTTTACCATTTTGGCTTTAGGGACGTGTGCGGATTTTAGCTTTAATTGTGAAGCTATTCTCTGTTTCTAGTTCTGTGGCGTCTGTTGTTTACAACTCAAACCTTCTTGGTCTATTAGAGGCAGAAGTGAGCAATACAAAGGACACACTTGCAACCTTGAGTGCTTTGGAGCTATTCTATGAGGTTTGGCAATATTCTTTACCTTTATTTCTTTTTTTCTAGTAACATGTTACGTATAACTAATTTTCACATTGCTGTTTGCAAGACAACATGCTTGTGCCTTGCCTGATATGAATTGTTTACCAAGTAACTATTTTTGTAAAACTGATTAATCTGGCTTGAAGAGCATGTATACATGGAAGTTATGGTTGCCCTTCTTTTTGTCTTTAAATTTTCTAATACTTGAAAGAACATGAATAAACATTTGCATATCTGAAAAAATCCTTTTTTCTTAAGAGTTTTATTCTGGAAAGGCTTGCTTGTGGATTTGGTTTTATTTTTTCTTGTCAACCTTGTTTCTAAAGCATTGGCAACACTTTTTAGTAAGTGCATACCCTGTGATTGACTTTACTTGATAGTGGCTTCTCACAGTCTGTAACTAATAAGTAGTTGTGTTTTACACACTGAATTCCACAATGTAGACTTTCTTCTGATATAATGCATTTGGTTGATACAGTTGGCAGAAGTTCAGCATGGTACACAGTTTTTGTCAAGGACTACCCTTCTCCAACTCCTTAGCTCTCTAATTAGGTAATTCTTTCAATAACTTGTCAGATTTTTTTATTATCAAACATCAAATATTTTTTCTTCCTATAAGGATGTGTTTTTTTCTAGCAACCCTTCGAGTGAGAGTATGCTAAGAGCGCGGGCAATGATGATAATTGGGAGACTTATGTCCAAAGAGAGTGCTTTTTCATTTATCGACGAAGCTAGTAAGTCTTTTCTTTTTATTGGAAAAGTTTTTTACAATATTAATTATCTCTATATTCTCTTTATGTTAAAAAGGAGCAACCATTTTATTTGTATTATAGCTGATATATTTCTATTGCAGGTGTCAAAACCGTAATTTCAGCTATAGATGAAAGGCTCGGATTGGACAATCTTGAAGCAGATGAGTGTGAGTGTGCCATTGAAGCATTAGGTCAAATGGGGATAAGTAAGTAAACTTTTTTTTTAATTACAATGCATTTCCACTCGATTCACCAGAAACCATAGAAGTTTTCCTTATAATTTACTTTGTTAGCTTTCCTTTTCGAAGATTAGTTTAATCAAATCCTGAATCCTGGGGAAGCGTTCAAAGTTTAATCTAAGTTTGTAGTTGTTCTGCTATATTCATGTATTTCAGTTGGAATTACTGTATTTAAATTCTGAATGACATTGATTTGCTTCGTTGTTCTCAAGTCACTTTGTTATTATGTATGATTCTAGCGGTCCAAGGAGCAACATTGCTGCTTTCCTGCTCACCACCAGCTGCTAGGCATGTTGTTGATGCTGCTTTTGATCGAAATGGGCGTGGTAAACAGCTTGTAAGTTGATATTTGTTTTTTCTAATCTTTCAAGGTTAATTGCAACTTTGATGGAAAATACAGTTTTACTAAGAAATCCCTTATTTTGTTAGGATAGTATGTATATTGTGAAGGTTATTTTGGTGTACATAATGTTTAGAAAATAAATATGTTGGTGTCCAAGACGGTAAAATTAGACCTTAAAAATGCACATGACTAATAGTAGTCTTATTAAAATGATAGAAGTACCTCAATTGGAAAAATTAGAAAGTTCATTAGAAAATCTTTAAACTGCTAGAAATCGTTCTGTTGGTGTAAATTTACAGCTTAGCCCATTTTTTTTACGTTAGTAGTTCCTCTTGTTCATTCCCTCTATACATATTTTAACTACATTTTAAACCTTAGTATAATTGACATGGAGATGTTTGCTTTAGCATCTCAATGTCTGGGTTTTACAAATGTGTTAGGTCAAAGATGAATTCACAGTCATTAACTTCTGGTAAACTGAATTTGATTATATGCCTTTTTATCCTAATTTGAGACGGTGATTGAATTAATTTATTAAAAACAGGCTGCACTACATGCACTAGGAAATATTGCTGGGGAAACTAGATCTGAAAGCAACAGGATACTGAATGTCAACGCCGAAGATAGCCTTAAGCAATTAATATATGAAAGAGCCTCCAAATCATACAAGTTTACATCGTCTGTAAGTTGATTTTGCTGCAATCTGTTTCTTGGTTTTAAATTCAGTTAGCAGCTTGACATTTTGAATTGGTGAGCAATGATAATTGTTTGACAACTTCCTGTCGTTTTTGTATGTCTAAATAGTAAAAAGAGATGATGAACGAAGTTATTACTACAGTTCACAAGCCTTAATATTTTTTATTCGGAATTATTGCAGTTTAACACTGATGTGTCATCAAATTTTATTTTCATAAACCAACCTAGAAGAATTAGCAATTACTTTCGACCCTAATGTGTTTTTGATTTTGTACAGTACAGGGAATAGAAAAAAGAAGAACAAAAGTTATACAATAGTTAACAAAATATCAAAAAGCATATGATAGAATATGTATAAAATAATTTGTCTTTACTACGCTTTAGTATTTCAACCTATGGTAATTTTTCTACTTGGTACAGTAGGTGTACTAATTCGTTGAAAAATAACATTGGTTCACCATTAACTGTCTATGTTTTTGTACATTGGCTCACTGAAAGATAGTAATCTTTGCACATTTAATATGGCAACATAATTGTTCATATTGATATACTCTTCAGGGTCTTTTTCTTTCAGTTCTTCAAATGGAGTCTGAAGTTCGACTTGCGGTGAGTTGTTTATATCCCCTTTATGAAGTTGTGTTATATATATTTTGAGGTTGTGATCGTGCTCTGTGGATCACCTCGTGAGTTGGGTTTTAAATTTGCAAGCCCAACGTAAACTGAGTAAATTTGTGTGCCATTGTTACAGGGTTATAGGTTGATAACAGGGTTGGCAGCTCGACAATGGTGCCTTATGGAAATATGCTCGAGGCAAGAGATAATTAAGATAGTGACTGATGCTTTTGCTGAAACCACTAAGATAGGTTGTTATCTCGTTCCTGTTTTATTGCTATAGTTTAAATTAAGAGCTACAGAGCGTTTCTTTTTTCCTTTCCTCACCAATTTTCTGAATAACTTTCCTGATTGAATATTTGATATTTTGCAGGTATGGAAGCTAGGCACAATTCTTGTCAGGCAATTCTTAGTGCCCTTTCAGAATCACCTAACATACAAGCCGACCCTTTCCTTGCTGGGGTTGCTGCAAAGGTGACCAATCTCATTTACTTTCTTTCTTCAAAAAACAAAATAAACTTTTCCTCTTTGGTGGTGGCTTAGAAGCTGAAAGCATTTATGCTGTTGACTGTTGTCTTAACTAAACTTGTGCCCATTTCTACAATTTATTAAGTTAAAAAATGACATTTTAAATTGTCTGCAGTTGGCTGAAGCTGCAAGTAGGGGTCCTTATCTTGCAAAAAGGAATATGCCAGAAGCTCAACCTACAGTGATGACAGCGGATAGATTCTGATACCGAGTCTTTGTTTTTCACTTGCATCTTAGTCAGGCCTTCCTTTTTGGTTACCCTTTAGCTGTAAAATATTGTTTTCACTTGCTCTCCTACTAGGTGATCGAATGTATGCAAGTATTTCACCGGTGCTATGAGACAGAATTTAACTTGCACAAGGAGAATGCTTGCTTTATGGTTCCATAAGCAATATTGGTCCCTTCAGTTTGCCGTGTACTTTTGTTAAACAATCATGTTTATTTTTACGTTCTTCTTCAAAGAAAAGTCATATTTTTTAGTTGCCCTTAAACCATGGACACCATTGAATGAGACGCTTTTGACAGATTGATTAGAGGTCTCTTTCAGCTTATGAGTGGCATCTTTTGGTGGCTACTTGTAGGCAAAGAACTTCGCCTATAAAACTTATATGCAAGTTTGTATTGGCCATGCAAACAAGCTGCTAAGTTGATGCAGTAAAAGCACATCGTTGAAACTGTTTTTTCTCTGTAATAACCCAACATATTCTTTGTAGTTTGTAGTACCTGACTACTGACTACTGACTACTGTCTATGCATTTATCATGTATGTATAGGCAGAATAATGATAACCCCGCAGGACTACACTGAGTCTGATATTTGTAACTTTAGTTTTGCCGCAAGGCTGATGTAGTCGCTCATATAGTGGGAACATCGTTTTCCGTATATAGGCTAACATTTTCTGCGAGAGTGAGAATCATGAAAACCTGCAATTCTCCCTTAGTTTTTACTTTTTACAAAATTTTTGGCGATTTTTTTTTTTTAAAGAACTGCCGCATCTTAGTCTTAATAGTCACCGCCATGTTCCCCTCGCCATAAATATTTTTTTATCCCTTTCACCAGTGGACCTTTTAACTATCCCCTTACAAGAGCACATAGAATTCCATAGATTAATTTTGCTATAAATATATGGGGTGCTGGAAGACTAAAATCGTATTTTTTTTCATACATCAAAAACATGGTAAAAGTCGGTCTTTCTTAATATGCATAGTTTTGGGCTCTGTTTTCAAAAGCTCAATTCGTAGTAAAAAAATCTCAATCCAAAGCTTAAAAAGCTCGTATTCTCACTTTTTTAGTCAGCTAAAAAGCTTATGTTTTCTACACTTTTAGCATAGCTATTGCAAAAACACTTTGATTTAAGTTATCGCTTTTGAAAACAAACACTGATATTGGGGGGCACCCTAATACTTTTTATTTCTCTTGCTTTCACCCAAAAGGGGGGGAGGATGTGAATTTACAAAACCCATGGGTGAAATTGTATTAAATCTATACATAAGGTGGCGTGATAGAGAGATTATTTATATGTATATATATCGTCGTCGATGTGATCTTAAACCTACCTTTGTTTCTTTGTTTGGCAATCGTACTTTCCGATTTTACAATCTCTCTCTCTCTCTCTCTCTCTCTATATATATATATATATATATGCATACATACATGCTTATGTTTATATATTATTGAATTGGATGATTTTTTTGTTAGTTAATGTTATTGCAGGATTCAAAATATTGTTATCTATTAGAAGCAGAAATTTAAGAAGAATTAAATAAAGGCTGCTTAAATGGGGAGAATTTCATCGAAGACCAAATCTTCTAGAAAGAAAAGTTCCAAACTTCACTCTGAGGTATATCTCTCTTTATACATACATATCAACTGCTTAATTGAATCAATTGTGTTGCAAATTGGGTTTGTTTGGTTGCAACTTAAGCACAAGATTGTGTTTATTTTTTTTGTGAAGATAAAGAAATGTCATTTTTGGGAAGCATTTTCTTGAAACTTGAATAATTGTTTAATGTTTTGTATTGTGATAAGTGATTGATAGTCTTGTAAGTTGTAATTTAGGTGAAAGGAAGGTGTTTTCACGTCTGGGAAGCGTGAAAAAGTATAGGCAGTGGCGGAATCGGAAATTTTAAACGGGAGGGCTCGATATTCTATATAGGTTTTTTCATACCCGATATTCATTAAAAAAATATAGGTGAAAAGAAGTTTGTTTTTACATCTCAAAAGTGTGAATAAGTATAGGCAGGGGCGGAACCAGGAATTATTAATGGGAGGGGATGATATTCTATATCATTTTTTTTCATACCCTATATTTAATATATTTTTAAGTGAGAATGCGTGTTTACGTCTCAGAAGTGTGAAAAAGCATAGGGAGAGAATCGCCGTACTGGCTGTCTTTTAAACAAAAAAGAAAATTAAACTAAATGGGTAACAATGGTTTGTGTAAAGAAGTTATATACGTGCTTATCAAAAAAAAGTTTATATACTCTCATTTCCTATTCTTATTTGTTAAGCGTGAATATAACCCCATTATTTGCAAATTTTAGCCTGAAGAGAAGCCCTTGTTTCAATGAAATCCAAATATCGAAAGTTACTCTGCGTCGAATTAGCATTAGTTTTGGTAAAAACGGTAGAGTGCGGGCTTCAGATTATGTTACAAAAAACTTAAGCTTGTGAAGACTAGAATTTGGCCTTCTTGTTTGTAGTATAATCATAAGAGAATACTTGAGTCCATGTTTGTGTAATATATTTTAACCTGTTAAAATTGTAGGTTCTTGTTCATTACAAGTTTCATTTAGTTTATGTATGCATACATAGCTTGTTTTGGTAGAGATTATAATCTCATTTTATTTGATCTTTTAGTTTTTAGGCTGGGTGGTATTTGGTTCTCCAGTTTTTTGGGTTTTTTGCTTTTTCCCCCTAAATAGGGTTAAAGCTTTAAGCCATATATCCACCTTATTTATTGGTTTAAAGAAGCTAGTTAATTTACTGAATTTCTACAATCAAACAATGCTCTACGAGTATATAATTTCACTCGTCTTTAGTTATTGATCTTTTCCCTTCTATGGTTGAGATACTATTGTAAAGATTATCATTCAAGATCTTTTTGTCCTTTTTTTCCGATACAAATTTAAGTTACCACATGTGTCATATTTAGGCTCGGAAAAAGAAGAAAACCAAAACAACCAAATCAAAGAAGCTGTCCAGCCGAAAGGATTATTCTTCTAGTTCTAGCGATGGTTCAGAAAGTCTAGTCTCCTTATCAACCTCTAGTTCTGATGAAGAACATTACAGGTCTCGCTCTCGTAGAAAAGGTGAACTAAAGGGTAGTAAGAAAAGGGCTCGAGACAAAAGTGCAAAAAAGAGCGATAAGGTTTCGAAAAAAAAGATACCCCACAAGAAGAAACTTAGGCGAGAATCTAGTTTTACATCTCTCTCTAGTGATTCTGCCAACAGTGATCCTGATGCTAGTAGGAAACTACAGAAAAAGAGGCATAGAAGAGAGCCTAGTATTGATTCTATATCTAGTGGTTATAATAGTGATGAAAATGGAGAAAGTGAGCGCCTTCGAGGAAGATTTAGAGAGAAAAACGAAGTGGATAGAGATTTAGGTGAAACTAAGAGGTTAAAAGTTAAAGTTAGGTCGAGGAGTTATTCTCCTTATGATAGGTACGAAGATACGATTGAATATAGTGTGCCTATAGTTCCAGCTGAGAATAATTTGAGGCGTCTGAGATCAGTTATAACAGTTCCGAAATCAGAAGAGGATGAAGAGAGAGATTTGATTCAGGATGTCCTTAAAGAAGAAATAGAGCATGATCACAGTTCGAAGAGAGATGAAGATTCAGTATCTGAATTTAAATTGCATGAGGTTTCTAGAGGTGATGATGGTGAGGTAAATGACATTGGGATTGAAAAGCGAAGAGAAGAGGTTTCTCCAGTGTTGCGTAAGACAGAGAATGATTTAGAGTCAATACTAAGGCTGAAGGCTTTAGAAAACATGATAAAGTTTAAGGGTGCTCAAATAGAGAAGTTGAAAGCTCCCACTAAACTCCATAATTCCAATGTAGAAAATCAAGATGAAGTAGAAAAATTAAGAGCTCAGACTAAACTAAATAAGAACAATAGAGAGGAACAATCTCGTGTCGAATCTGAGTCGATTACAATCCCAAAGAAGGCACAGAAGGCGAATTTGGAGGTAAATAAGAATGTTGTGGATGAGAATTCAAAAGTAAACTCTGAAAGTGTCCCAACTGCAAGTAAGAATCGCGGAGTTGTTAAATCGTCTGTTTCGGAACCGAGTTATAACTCAAAGAAAACACAGAATACCAATTTGTTATTTTCGAAGAGTAATGTGGACAAGAAAACATCCATACCATCTGAAAGTGTCTCAATTGCAAGTAGGAATGTCGGAGAAATTAAATCTTCTGTTCCAGAAATAAGTATCATCCCAAAGAAATCACAGAGCGCAAATTCATTACTGGCTGAGAGTAATGTGGACAATAGAGTAGCAGCCCGAACATCTGAAACAGCGGAACAGGCTAGAAAGGATGTTAAATGTAATAGTGTCCTTAGATCTTCTATCTCTGATCGAATTAAAAGCATCCTAGAGAAGTCACGGGATACAAACTCATCTGTAGCTGAGAATACAGTGAATAACAAAGCAACTTTAACATCTGCAATCTCCGGAGATGCTGGTAAGAAAGATAAAAAGTATAACGATGCCCCTAAATTTTCTATTTCTGAGTCTTCTTCATCACGTAAACCCCCACTCGAGGAAAATATTTCAAAAGAACATGAAAATACTGACAAGGATGATACAAAGTCATCTGTAGCTGAGAGTACAGTAAATTACAAAGCAAATTTAACATCTGCAATCTCGGGAGAGGCTAGTAAGAAAGATGAAAAAGATAACAATGTCCCTAAATATTCTATTTCTGAGCCTTCTTCATCACGTAAACCCCCACTCGAGGAAAAAAATTCAAACGAACATGAAAATACTGACAAGGATGGCTCACAGTTTGAGCAGAAGACCATGTCTGTGATGCGAGGCGGTGAAATGGTACAGGTGAGTTAATTTTCTTTTTTATTTCGTTTGTGTACTTGGGGTCATGTTAATTCTGGTCAAATCCATAATTTTGGTTGTATATTTTTATTTATATATTTTCCTCTTTTTTTTGTAATTAGGTGAGTTACAAGGTTTACATCCCGAAGAAAACCCCCGCATTGGCTAGAAGGCCACTTATGAGGAAGTAATATTTTGATGGTGGTCAGGCCATAGATGCATCATCGCGGAACAATGTTGAAGTGTAGATAGGTCAGGCGAAGCTAACTTATGGAAACATTGTTTTTTTCTTAAAAAATTTGTATCTTGTACCGACCATTTACAACAAATAATGCAGGTGTCCGATTTATAGAGTTTCGAGGACTCTTGTTTATGTGAACTTGCTTGCAGTTAATGGTATGAATTTGTTTTAAAAGTTGGGTTCCATTGGTATGGCTTTGTTCTAGGAGCCTTTGGATTTGCATCCTTACTGTTATGATGGTTCTATTTCTATGAAAATCTTAGAAGTAGGCACTTGAGAGTTGAGAGTAGTTACTTTCTCTAAGCGGCTGTTTTTTCTGTAAGATCAACCCCATCAAGAATCTTTAACAATTTACTCAAACACAACATATTTTATATTTTTAAGGAACTCTTTTCATTTATACAAAATTTCATCTTACTTATTAATTTTCTTATAATAACCCTACATTATTTATTTTTATTTGTTTATTATCATTTATTAATCATAACAATATTACAATCATAAAAACGTGGACTCCATGATAATTTATTACTATTATATTAACTAAGAAAATCATATATATATATATAAGAATTTAATGTTTCCATAAATTTAGGGATTTTATAAAATTGTTGATGCATGTCATTTTTTATACCATAATCATTAAATTTTAAAAAAAATTATGTTATGGTATCAGATGTTGATGCTTAAATTTTATACCATATACCATAAGTATGTGAAAATATACCCCATTTGTACATCGTACTATAAATTTTTAACAAATAGTCACCTCTACTTTGAAAATTCATAATTTAGGTATTGTTCAATCAAAATCCCATCAATTTGGTTGGTATTTAAAATATTAGTTTTACTGATTTACCCCTGTGATACATTTTCCGATTTAGTTATACTATCATTTTTCCCGATTTAAGCCTTATTATCATTTTTAAAATCTATGCCTTATAGGCTTTACTATTTTTCTTTTCAAATTTAGTGTATTTATATTAATACATACATTTACACTTATATTTAAGAACTAAATGCATATGTTATTTCACAATGACATCTATAGGAGGTTGATCAATAAACACAATAGCAAACCAAAAACCAAGCACATAATATGAATGAAGTAGTTGTTTTAATGTACATGATTAAATATTATCCATTATAAAATCACCACCACACCATCCCATTGATATAATGTATGCTACTCAAACCGGGAGGGAGTAACGAAACAGTGAACGGAAACGTAAAAAAATTCTAAATCCCTAAAATTACACAAGAAATAGTAAACAGCGGGAAACAAGAAGCGAAATGGATACGTGTTTATTGAAAGAAGAAACGATTTTCCCACTAAGGATGATGGAAACAACAAAAAGGAACCAGAGCGGACATTATTAATAGTTCAATTATTCACTTTGGGTCCTTTATCCAAAAATATAATATACTCCCCACTATAAAAAATAAAAAAGGAGAGTGAAAAAACCTCACTATTAAACAAATGGTGTTAACATCAAACTCGTTATCACTAAGCGTAATCTGCTCAACTCTTACGCCGGTTTTTTTACGGTATAGGAGGGCTATACTATTATTAGTATCGTGTGATTCATGTTATACATTATTTGTTTACACAAATGATATTCCTTATTATATAAGGAATAATACTAATTATGTTACATTTTATATTAATAAGGGGGTTATAACTAATAGTATTATCTATCTCACTAATAATACATACTTACAAGTTATACCCACTTATATTATCCATAAACAAACATGGACTTAGACCCATTTTAATTTCCATCTAGGCTGAGACCTTTTAAAACACATG
Organism: Primula veris; assembly: GCA_963682055.1. Taxonomy (NCBI): domain Eukaryota; kingdom Viridiplantae; phylum Streptophyta; class Magnoliopsida; order Ericales; family Primulaceae; genus Primula; species Primula veris. The sequence goes on from OY821746.1 coordinate 4,314,300, forward strand.
GTATGCTAAATGTTATTGCAAACTAGAAGTTTGTGTCTTCTAGATCGGGTTCTCATTTTATACGGTCATTTGGTTAAAATATACAGTGTCCGATCATCTTTACAACCATTAGATTAAAAAATAAAGGGTTAGATAATACATTTTTAATAACTAATTTAATTTTTCAATTTTTATTATATATTAGACAAATTAAGATTTAATAAATTAAAAACAAAATTTACAACACAATAAAACCTAAATAAAAATATAGAACTCTAGTTAAATTAGTAATCAAAATTTGAAAAAAAAAATAACAATTAAATATTTATTTTTAAAAAACACTAATTTAGCCTATTCAATTGATTGACATATAAACCCCCTCCCTCCTCTGTGTCCTTTGTTGCAACTATCAGTATAAGAGCAATCGCATCAGTTAACTTATACGAATCATTTAACTTAAATATGAAAAAACTGTTCTAAAATTATACACGCATCAGTTTCTTTATCCATTATTTTAAATTTACATAAAATCAAATATCACTCAAATATAAGAGATCAATATGTTCACTTATAATTAAAATAATAATTTATCTCTCTTACTTTTCTCTTATTATCTCTCATTTATTTGTAATTTTCACATATAAATTAATAAAATAACAAAAATATAAGTTGTATAGTTTTGATAGAGATTGATAAAAAAACTGATAATGATAGAACATAAAAAGTGGACCCGAATATATCTATTCGGGTACGAATCAACCCACACACTGTAAGGGGTATCCAACGCTTAAATGGGATACAACAGGCCTATTCTTCAAAGATAAGGGTGGGTATTGCTAAAAGCCCAAGCCCACTTAACAAGGAACCCATATCTGGAAAATCCCAGGAGATGGAGACATATGTCAACATCCTAGGAGGCATAATTGCCTATAAATAGCCAAGTATCCCCCTAGAAGAAGGACCAGAAAATCTACCTAAAAAATATAGAGAGAAGGAGAGAAAAAATAAAAACTTGTCAGTACTCGCCATATACAAAAACATACCGAGCAAGATACAAAACCGAACACCGAGATCGAAGAAAGATCAAGATCAGCAGAGCAAGTTGTAATACCGAGCACAGATATAAATAGAAAATTGTATTCCGTGCAAGTACACCCCCGAGATGAATAAAGATTAAAGAAGAGTTCATTGTTTATTCAATTTTTATATACAATATTATTGTTGAAAAGCCTGACCCCACCCACCAAAATTATGGCTTTGTCAAATGGCGCCGTCTGTGGGAAGGAACGCTTGGGTTCATGCAAATATTTAAAAAGGGTAAGGGTGCATCTGATTTAGAAAAAAACGTTTGTATTTACGCCAGTTTTTAAAGAGGGTAAAATTCAAGAAAGCTTCAACACGTGTCAGTATAGGGAAATGCAACAATCTCCATGAACATTCCTTTGCACTGGGCTTTAGGAAAACCAGTGGATAAGGTCAAACACGGGGCCCAAGAAATCCCATTAATTCATGGACACCCAGAGTAAGAAGATTCAATGGATAAGATCAAACACAAGGCCCAAGAAAACCCATTAATGAAGTCACACGCGTGCACAGTAAAGAGAAATTGCATTGGGGAAAAATAAATCATACAAGAACAAGAAAAAGAAGAATTTTCATTAATTAAGGAAAGTTTCATTACAAGGTGCTACTCAACAAGAGTGCAGTATAACATCACAAAAAGAAAGAGGATTATTTTTCAGAGGGACCAGCTTCATCGTCAGGCTTCTTCTTGGACCAAGCATACACTTCCTTGAGGGCCAATTTATAAGCCCTCTTAGAAGCAATGTGCCTCTCTCTAGAGGCCTCGAGCTCTTTGATCCGAGCACGCGCCCAAATATTGTCGATCAGAGACCTCTGATATTCACTCTCCATGGCGTCCAAACGCGCGCCCATCTCAACTGATCGGCGAGCCTCCATGGTCAGATAGGCGACCCTCCTTTCGAGAATACGAGCCTTCCTCACCTCCTCCTCTAGATGAGCTATGCATTCAGGAAGGTTGTCACCACTGTTTTCTTGAGGAGAAGCCATTCGATTCGTTTCAACAAGGAAAGTTATGCCAGAAGACAGATACATCCCCTTTTATAGGAAGAAATAATGGGAAAGATCAAAGGTCATCTCGGAAAAAAGGCAAACCCTTTTAAACTTCCCAATGACATTTAAGTCCAACTAACCACAGTTCAAGTCCAATTCAGTCATCCAATGAGGTATTAAGAAATTAAACAGACAAGATTGATAATGGAAAATATTTTATTAATTTCGGATAATTCGATTACAACTGGGGAATGATACCCCATACAAAACAAAGTACAAAAACAAATTATTCCGAGGAAGAGCTTGCTTCAACGCCATCCGACCCCGGTTTGGACCGATGGTGCAGCTCCTTGAAGGCAAGCTTATAGGCTCTTTTTGCCGCCTTCTGCTTAGCCAGAGAAACCTCGAGCCTCTTTATACGCTCAAAGGCCCAATCCCGATCAGCCATCGTCACATGATGAGCCGCGTCCATATCGGACAATTTCTTCGCCGTAACAGCCAGCTTCCTTTTTACAGCACGAGCTTTCTTGACCTCTTTTTCTAAAAAAGCAATATATTCGGGAGAGTTGTCACCAATAGCACCATTGGGAGAGGTCATGACGTTCTTAGTAATGATAAGCAATGGGATATTTATGAGGAAGCAATCCCATTTTATAGGCAAATAGGTGAATATCAAGGGTCACATGGAAGCTGGATAGCAAGTTCGCACATTCCCAGGACATTAAATGAATCCCAGGGAGCTGTCATAAATAGGGACAGTTTTCGATGAAGCGTTGGGAACAGCAAGACAGAATTAGCTTCCTCGACATACCGAACATGACTCCCTCGACGTGGAGACCACACCGAGGAAGTCAGGGAACACTTGATAGAACATAAAAAGTGGACCCAAATATATCTATTCGGGTACGAATCAACCCACACACTGTAAGGGGTATCCAACGCTTAAATGGGATACAACAGGCCTATTCTTCAAAGATAAGTGTGGGTATTGCTAAAAGTCCAAGCCCACTTAACAAGGGACCCATATCTGGAAAATCCCAGGAGATGGAGACATATGTCAACATCCTAGGAGGCATAATTGCCTATAAATAACCAAGTATCCCCCTAGAACAATGACCAGAAAATATACCTAAAAAATATAGAGAGAAGGAGAGAAAGAGAAGGAGAGAAAAGATAAAAATTTGTCAGTACTCGCCATATACAAAAACATACCGAGCAAGATACAAAACCGAACACCGAGATCGAAGGAAGATCAAGATCAGCAGAGCAAGTTGTAATACCGAGCACAGATATAAATAGGAAATTGTATTCCGTGCAAGTACACCCCCGAGATGAATAAAGATTAAAGAAGAGTTCATTGTTTATTCAATTTTTATATACAATATTATTGTTGAAAAGTCTGACCCCACCCACCAAAGTTATGGCTTTGTCAGATAATTTGTATAAAACAAAACTTTTACTTATAAGTTGTAAAAGTGTACTTTTTACTTTAAATACGAAAAAACTTGTAAGTTATTTAACGTGTTTGTTCTAGTAAATTAATTTTGGTTGAAAAAGATTGATAGAAGTATATTAAAATATAATAATATTTATGTATGATAATAAATTTGATAGATAATCTGAAAAAATGTATGAAGTTAAACTGTTACACTGAAAATATAAAAATAATACTAAAGTATTATGAGCATAAGTAAACCGGTACTCATACATACCTGATCTAGAAAAAAAAGGAGGGGAAAAAACCAAAAAACCTCGAGTAAAAATAGCAGCAAGCAGAGCAAAGCAAAAAAAAAAAAAAAACAATAAAATGGTGTTATCATCAAACCCGTTATCACTAAGCGTACCCGACCCGGCATTCGAGTCATGGCTACGTGACACCGGTTACTTGGAGCTACTCGACCACCGCACCTCTCACCTCCACCAATCATCTCCCGCCACGTCATCATCCTCTCCCGCCACCTCACCATTCACTCACGTGCGTGTTTTGGTCTCGTTATTAACGACTGTGAACCCGTTTGCTAAGCTGACTAGCGAGGATTTCGGGGGAGAGACCGCCACGTGGACTGAGGAAGGGTTTGTGGGTCGGGTCGAGTCGTATTCGTATCCGGGGAGTTTTGATCAGGGTCGGTTACGGGTTCATGAGAATTTGAAGAGATATGCGAGGAACTATGCGTTTCTTTTTGTTCTCTTCTTCGCTTGTTCCCTGTATGTGCCCCTACTCTCTCTCTATATATATATATATACTAGCGGACCTGCCCACCCGATGGGTGTGAATCCAAAAAAAATATATGTAACCCGTTATGGTAGAATCTTTGACGAAGGGAGGAACAATTAAAATAGTACCTGTAGGAGAGATAACAAATTATTCAATGAAAATAAAGTGGAATCCAGTTTCACGAGAGAGGGAGAGAAGAGAGAGAAATAATGATGGTGGTTTATGATTTTAATTATTAAACGTTAGATTAGATAAGAGCAAGAGAAGTTATTTTTTCCTATTTTAAATTTTAAATCATGGAGCAGTTAAGTCTTTGCTATTTTTGTAATTTCTATAATTATAGGGGTCTTTTAGTTATTAGTTGTTTCAAGGCTTCTTTACATAAGCTAATAGTATATATATATATATATATATATATGTATGTGTGTGTGTAATAATACTCTTGCTTAGTTGCTTATATAGGTTTTTATAGTACGCTTGTGTAGTATATATATATATTATACTCTCTCTGTCGCTAAATAAGTGTCTACTGTGTGAAACCACGGGCAAGTTGACTTGCGAAAAGCACGTAACTATAATAGCTAAATGAATTCTTTTAAAGTCTAATCATGTGGTTTAACATTTAGACTATGTGTTAAGCTTTTGAAAATTTGAGGTTTCGGCAATTTGGACATGTGATTTTTGCAGGTCAAAGTTGCACGTGGATACGTAATGGACACTTATTTAGGATGGAGTGAATATAATATGTATGCATTATATATATGTGTGTGTGTGTGTGTGTGTAAGAATAGTCTTGCTTATATAGGCTGTTATACTGGCTTGAATTGTTTGATCTTTTGTTCTTGTTGCTAATACAATTATGTTTTTTTTCTTTTTTTTCTGGTGATTAAATTTGTCTGGCTAAATTCCAGGTATTATAGTGACACTACATGTAGGCAATACCGGAACTAGAAATGTTTTTTTTCGTAATTATAGGGATGATGAAAGGCTAAAAATCAATAATAAAAATCAAGTTACATGGTAAAGGATCGATTTTTTCTCAACATGGGGTGCTAGAGTCCCTTTTTGCCTATTACTAGTTCCTCCACTACATGTAGACGTGTAGTATACTTGTGTTCAGGTATACTTATGAGTGCAAATATGTTTTTTATACTGGAAATTAAGATTGTTTTAGCTACTACGTTCTACGTATTAGAGTGACGCTCATGCAGACATGTAGAATCTTTTTTTACTTTTTTGTGATGCGCTTGTGTGCGTACTTATTAGTACATTTATGCTTTCTTTTCTGGTAACTAAGTTAATTTTTAGGTAACTTCTAGGTATTACAGTGACACTCATATAGTGTTTTTATATACGCCTGGCTAGAGTAATTTATGAGTAACATAATGCTTTCTATTCCGGATGTTAAGATTATTGTTGGCTAAATCCAGGTCTTGCAATAACATTAGTGTATTGTTTTTTTTTTTATTGGTTTGTTATACACTTGTGTATTATTATGACTTAAGAGCAACTATGATTTCTGTTCTGGAAGGTGAGATTATTTTTAGCTAAATATCAGGTATAACGGTGACACTCATGTAGACTTGTAGTATGTTTTTTTATGTGTGCTTGTGCACGGTATACTATGAGTCCGTGACTTAAGAGTACAATTGTGATTTCTGTTCTGGAAAATAAGAAGAAAAAATCAGCTAAATTTTCCAGTATTCCAGGTACACCTTTTTAGTGTTGTTTTTTCTATACACTTGTGCACGGTATATAATGAGTGGAATTATTTTTTCTATGCTACAAATTGAGATTATTATTAACTATGTTCTAGTTATTACAGCGACACTCATATAGTATGTTTTTTTGTTTTACGCTTGTGTACGATGATTTAATGAGTACAATTCTGGTTTCTACTCTGGGAAAGAAGATTATTTAGCTAAATTCTAGGAATATAGTAGCACTCGTATAGTTTTTTTTGTGTGATACTCTTATCTACGGTATTATACGACTTATGAGTACAATTATGGTATCTGTTCTAGATAATGAGATTCTTTTTTAGCTAAATCCATTGTATTGCGGTGACACTCATGTAGTATATATTTTTTGGGGAGTTACACGCTTGTGCACAGTATATTATGAGTACAATTATGGTCTCTGTTTTTGAAAATAAGATTATTAGTATTAGCAAAGTCGGAGCTATTACTGTGACACACAAACAGTCTCAATTCTATCATGACTAGTAACACTATCGATACCCTAAAAAGAGTCAAATGATTATTTCAGTTCAATATATGCTAATAAGAGGTCAAATGACACAATTGCACTAAGCAATAACACTAGTTTTGGCATGTAGAATAGCGGAGGAAAAGGTTCTTGTTACATCCATGACTTTGAAAAAAAAATAATCTTTATCGTTATACTTTTCAACGAGAAATTGTGCACTTCACAGACTGTAGACTGTAGAGGAACAATTCTGATAACCAAGAACTATCTAGTACAGTATCGTAGGACTCAAAGCCTGTCAAAGCACGCAAAATTATTCAAGGTAAAGTGTTGTCAGAGAGATTATGACATACGGGGCATGTCTGAATGTTGTTTAGCACTTATTATCTTCTTTTAGCCTACTATCAATTTTGTAACTACTATGAATTTTTGTGTTAATCAAAACCAGAAATTTATGTGTATTTGATAGCTAAAAGAAGACCTTTTTATCACGGCTTAGTAGGTAGGATTGTTGAAGTCATTTCCTCATTATTTCTCTTTTATCTATAATTTTCAAAAGAGCACCTGCTCTAATTGAGTTCTGATTAGTTTTCTGTATTGCTGCCTGCACGTGCTCATTTTTTAGTTTACTGAACAAGAACCCTTCAATCATAAATTTGCTGTTACATTTTCCTGATTTGTCAACTTTTCTTAGCCGCAAACTTGTTCACATTCATTGAAACCTACAAAAATATGTTTCTTTGTGCGTGTTTAGGTATCAGATGCCTTTTGCACTTGTTGGCTTGATATCAAGTTTAGCACTCTGGGAAGGGTTCAGATTCTGTGATGATCACTGGGGTTTAGATCAACGACCTTTCATTCGACAAAGCTTGGTCCGAATTGCTCAGTGTGGTGAGTAGTACTTAACAACATTAACGTTGTTTTTGTGGAATTATGAGTTTGGATATATGACTTGTATTGCTGCAATAAGTGTAACATAGTGTCGTTTGTCAACTAATGTAAAAGATTTAGTAGTAGCCCCCTTTTTGTTAGTTAATCTGATTTGTTAATTTATTGTGCTATGAATTATCATCGGTCGTATTTTTAAAAAAAATTATGGTCATAGGGGCATAGGAAAACACCACCGTTTCAGGCTATTTACGTCATCCTCTTTTGAGATAAAAAGAGGACAAGCTCCAAAGGATTACATTTTTGTCATAGTTGACTAGAAATGCAGGTCTATGAGTTAGGTATGAGATAGGTTGATATGAATCGACTAAACCCGCAGATCATCATTGTAATGAGTGGACCTTGGGTTACAGTCACATTTCATAGATTACCATTTTATTCTTATTTCCTTTGTTTTATCATGAAACTTAGTCTCTGTGCTAGGAAATTGTATATGTCTCCAACTCTCCATTTATTTACCTATTTTTAATTTGGAAATCATTTGCAGGAACAGCTGTTATTTTGTTCTTCTCAAATGTCCAGATGGCTTTTTTTTGTGCTCTCGGTGTTTGCTACGCAGGTAATTTTTATACTTCACTCCTCTGGCCTTTTTTCCAACGGACTATTTTTTATTAAAAAGTTATCAATATGCAGTGATGATTTTACATGCGTCATTTCGGAAGCTAACTCTTGCAAACAAACCTTCTCGGGGAAGATGATGAAGCGAAGTTTTCTCGTTTGTTTGTTAATTTTCCGGCCTGTGCATATTCTACAGAGGATTAGCATCTCCAAGAGATGTAAGATTCAATCTCGTTGTAAAATTTGGGAAATAATTCGAAGTGATATATTGCTGATAATCTAAAATTGATTTTGATCCTTCGTTGTCCTTAGTTTTTAAAATTATTCTACCCTGTCGACGCTGTCGTTATTAAGGCACAAGAATGCCTGAAATACACAGTTTATTCCCTATAATATTTTAAAGATAGGTCGTCAAATTGAGCTTGGGATAATTAACTAGCTTAAAATTATGCTAATACAAAATTGAGGTGGGATTATTGGTAAATAATCACTCACAATTCGTAGCATGAAATAATTCCTTCAAAATTTAGCTTAAGCTGCACATAATGTGAACTTCATATGAAACAAAAATGAGAACACCAAATTACATGTAAATATGTGATTCCCTCAATGCCTGTCAATATAAAATATTAATGGGGATGGTTTATAACATTGTTAAAAGCAAATTAACTTTATACTAACATCCCTAAAGCTATCTAGCACTTCCATTGTTGAAATGTAGCAAATTAACTTAGTCCCTTAAACCCAATTTGTAGACATGTTACTCTTCCATTTTTGACTAGTATGCATCAACAATTGTCTGTAAGGAAGCTCAACCAAAAGGTACATGATTTAGTTAAGACATTCAAAATCAACAAGATGACGCTTCTGACAGTTGAAAAATTGGATCACCATTATATATTACAATTAAATTCAGCCAAAAGAAATCCCGAATGTTCTTTTCTTTTTCTTTTTTACATCATAAGATGCTCATTTCGAAATGAAGTGAGCAAACAATATCAGAAGTTCTGATTTTGAAGAGATGTCGTTGTCTTTGCTTGTAAGCAATTGTAAAAACAAAAAAGCGAAATTTCCAAACCCAAATGCTTTCATCTAGGCAACCCATCTTCGCTTAGAGGTTCTATAGAGTGACATTTTTGGCACACCCACACAAACCACTTCAAAATCCTCCAACAAAAGGACACTTCCCCTGTCGTGTTCTTCTTCTCTCTCACCACAGTCTCTCTCTTCTTTCCCCTCGGACCTTGTTTCATCATTGGCGCTGGTGCAATGAACTGCCACTGTTGAGACGAACCCGCATATTGCTGAATCAAAGCGGTATTGGACTTCTCGCTTACCATTTTAGGTCTCCCATTTTTCTTAAAAGCCCTTTTGTGTTCGGACGCCTCAGTACTAATGCTTGTTCTCGCACTAGAACCGCAACTACTGGTCCTGCTTATGGTACTACTACTTCTAGATGAAATTAACGAGTCTTTACTGTTGATAGTGCTAGTTCTGCTCGTTGAGCGAGTGATAGAACTAGCAGTTTTTACCGGAAAATAATGAGGTAAAAGACGACCATTGGAAAATAAATGATCGGCTGGAGATTTTGGCGAAGTTGGTTCTGTTATGGAACCAAACTCGAATTCCAACTCTTTGTTTTCTATTTTGGGGATTTGGTCACCCGATATGCTGTTTTGTGGGCGAAGGTTTTCCATGGGGTTTTCTGTTATGCTGTTTAGTGAGTTAAGGTTTTCCATGGGGTTTTCTGTTATACTGTTCTGTGGGCTAAGGTTTTCCATGGGGGTTTTCTGTTGGTGAGCTATGAAGGTGTATCAGTATATGCATGTATATATATTTGATGAAGTAGATGGTATAAACGAAGAATGGGACCAAAAGTCGGCCATGTGATATAAAAGCATCAATATAGTACTATTTATTTTGGACCCAGGCTGTTGGGGGAATGCTAGGAATGCTTTGTGATCTTAATCATGAGTAAGAATATCTGAATAAGTTGTAATCATCTAACCATTTCTACTTGCCTGAAAGACAGTCTTCTTGAGCTTACTTTTAGTTTTATATATTTAGGGAATGTTGTATGGACCGATATTTTATAAGGGTTGTTTGGAAGTATCATTACAATTCTTATGTCCAGACTAATTTGTTACAGTTCAAAGTTCAAACTCTATTCCGGATTTATCAAACTTTGCATTGCTAAAGGTCGTGCTCTAGGAGTTTGATTGGTTACAGCTTTTAAGGTATACTATTGTCTTTTGTTAGCTGGTTTGAAGCTGAGCTTTTTGTTTTTTTTCACATCTATAAAGCTATGATTTCAAGCTTTAACCCAGGTCTCTTCTTCTTTGAGTCTCAAGTGAATTCAGTTTATTTCTAGGTGCAGCCAAACAGTCCCTGAATGCTGGACTTATATTATTCTACACAACGTTGGATACAGAATATTTTTGAAACGCTTTTGTTTTTCTTTTATGGACTGTATGTTCCCTAAAACACTTCTTTAAAGCAAAAAAGGATTAGAATCCAGAGAGTGATACAGACATAACTAGTTTAATTACTACTCTATAAAATAATGCCATATTGGAGCTTCCACAACACAATACAATGATGGGTTGAACACATCTCCATATGTTGGGAAACAAAAGGTAAAGCTAAAGGCAAAGGCAAAGTTCTTGCTTTTAAGCATGTACTAATTTGATAATGGACATTTTCACTACCCTCAAACTTGACGACAAAGCAGTTTTACGGGGTCTCCTTGTCTATTTTGTTGGAGATTTAGAGGCATTTTACACCTCCTAGTACTCATGGGACCGTCGCTTTACACCTATGCTTTGGTTATTCAAGTGAAAAGCAGATTAGTAAGCGCTAAGCCTTTGGTATCACTTATTATCTGTTTGTGAAAGCCTAGGCCTAGACCACTATCAAGTTAAGTCACTGTTTGTTTATAGTTGCAACATGGAATTGGTTTGCCCTCATTTCTGGGAGTTAGACCTTATAGATGCTATTGCCTGGCGGCATTGATAGTAAGCGTAAACCAGAATATTGTATATGGTACTAATTTTAGGACTGTGACGCTGTACGTCATGCTGAACTGAATCAAATAGTGCTTCGAATTTGCCAAATACAAATCGTGAACTGGTCCCATACAAACTCTTGGGCTATGGACTGATAGTCACCCTTAAGAGTCGTAACCTTTCTCCTTCGGCTGGTATTAAAAAAAATTTGATTTCAAAAATAGGTAAAAAATTTACAGATCAACAATAAATTGAATTAAGATACATATGGACAAACAAAAACAAGATAGAATCACAACACTAAATATTAAAACTGAGAAGAACCCTTAAATTATAGCTTACTCGGAAGAGGCTACAGTTTTCGAATACAAGCACCAAACATGAAAACTCACAAGAGCTACTCATTACAAACAGAAAACCATTTATTCAGTACAAACATAGATAGTAACAGAAGCACGACAATGAGGTAGAAAATGACAGAAGAGAGCAAGCAGAAGTGAGAGAGTCAAATCTCAGAGAAGGTCGACTTGTTCATAGTAGTGGTAATTTACGTTTATTTCTTCATTTTGATCAAGTCCCACATAGTTTTTGTTCAAGATAATTGAATCTTCGGTGGGCTGAAGATCCTTCTTGTGGTGACCCGGTTAAGTTTTTCCTACGCCTTTCATTGTGTCCTGCCAATCGACTGCGGCAACTCCTTTTGGTAAAGTCGAAATCCGACAGCGGATGGAACCTGAGGTTTTGTATAATTAAAACAAAAATATTTTATATAAGAAACGTTAACTGAAAATTTCAAAACGACCTGCCTAAATTTACAGCTATCACATAAAGAACATACTGAAGTAAAGAAGTTTTAAGTTTTACGTCATCTGACTAGCAGCAATTCGATAGTTTCTGAGCGTGTTGCACATAGCTGCTACTTAGAGAGCTGTAGTTGGTGAAACTTGATTTCCCATCAACAAATAAGATATATTGGGATGTTTTGGACTTAATTGCTACAGGCTGATCTATCAGTCTCTGGTATGTTAATCACGAGATTAAATTTTGTAGTTTCGCTAAAAATTTACTGTTTTATTTTTGTCCAAACCGCAAAACAACATTTTGAAATCATAAATCAAATTTCATTACCCGGATTCGTCTAAACAATATATAACGATTAGTAGTAAACTCAGGCACAGGTAAATGCAATATTAAGAGCTAATTTTTTTTTGCGATTAATTTTCGTTAGTTACTAGGCATACTTGCTGCATTGCTGGCAGAACCTTTGGCGTAGACCTGTCACGATAACAGCCTCAGATTTTGCATGAACCTCACAGACCTTGTGCCGACGATGGTACATTTTCCCGTTATTCAAGTCCACGTCACAACCCTGCGCCTGACATCTCACCATCACCGCTCTTCTGCCACTGCTGGCACTATCACCGCCAGCGCCATAATCTCCCGTCTGAGAACCACCAACAAACACAACTCTCTTTTTCGTAGCATATTCCTCCTCTTCTTCGGTGCTCTCACTCGAACCAGAATAAGTATTTGTATCCATTCCTAAAAAAGTAAGTGTTAATTTAGCTACAGTAGTGAAGGAAGAGCATAGTAGTTAACTAGTTATGAGATCTTGTTTTAAACAGTAAAGACTACAACACCTGTCCCTCTCTTCTTTCTCTCTCCAATTAGTTTGGACTCTCGAGGAACCAATTCTGGCTCTAAGGTGGTCACTGTTTTGTGATATGCCAAAGGATATTTTTACTTTATTTTATTTTGGTTTCTAATGCAATTTGGAACGTTTGGTAAAAACCTATTCAGAGCTTAAACCAATTGTCAAAAGGTTAAAGGGTGCTGTTTGATGGCATTACATAGCAGTGAAGATACAATTTGCTTGAAGTTTACAGTGTTTCTAGTTTGATATTCCTTAGCTAGTTGAAATAAAAAGAAATACTTGAGTCGTCGTACGGTTACGGTGAGACTCGATGATGTCATTTAAGTTGTCTCGCAACGTGACTATAACCGAGGCTTGCTATGTACACAGACACACCTACAGATTGGATCACAAATGGGGTGGTACTATAGCATTTTCCATTTTGCATACAAATCTAATACTAATCCTGGAGGAAAATTAGAAATTTCAAAAACTACTTGCTACTTAACCTTTTGCAGTCTGTTGAATGATTTGTTTAGCAAATTCTTCATTTCATTGATTTTATTGAGTTATAAGTCTAGGTATCAATCTCATACCTTAACATTACTCAAGAGTTACAACAGCACTTGTATATTAAATTCCAACAATTTAAGTCACTGGTTTGTTTCAGAGTGGTGCAAGTACTCTTTGAATAATTGAAGTGAGAGCTTATGGTACTTGGTTGTCTGGTTCATAGTGAGGCAAGAGTTTTCAGGTTTTGGGTCCATAGTGGGAGTACAATTTCATCCACCTAATGCAATAGAGAGGGACAACACTGTTTAATCATGAATGCACAATACACTACCCACATGTTTGTACCGGTGGTATATATGTTCAATCACGTGCCAATTGCCATACATGTTTATACTGGTTGTATATATGTTCAATCACATGCCATATAAGCGGACATGCCAAAAGGATGGCTCACGAAAGCTACCGGTACTATCAGCTTTCCGCAATTTAAGACAGTGGGCACGGATGCAATAATATCATCCGGTAGATTGTAAACTTGTCTATTTTGCTTTTTTCGTCACAATTTTTAAAAGCTCCGACGAGGAACTTTAGGCCTTGCTTTTACACGCAGAGCAAAACGATTTGCTAAGTTTTTGACAATCAGGACCAATATCATCCCAATCAACATTGGTAGTAAACTCCCTTGTTCGAGTCTATTTTAAATTTAACACTTGTAAGCTGCACGTTTTAGCTAGCCTTTTAAGTTCAATCAACCCAGGTCAGGTTTTCTTCTCGGAGAAACTGCAACCAAACGAGGCGTTAATTTAAGAAAATTCGAACCAATACTTCCTCTAGAATTTCATTATTATAAGGCCAATAAAGTACGGTATATATTTTTATTAGCATTCCCAGAGCAGTTTCAAAAAACATAAAACATAAGGAAAGTAACAGTCGACAATAAAAACAATTGAACCATATAGGTTAGACCCAGTTGGTCTTTCTTTGATCAAATCTCAATAATCATAACCCCCATCACGGTTTCGTAAATTGTCAACAGGCCTATTAGTTGGTTCATAATTTGCTTGTGCCACCTCATCAGCTTTACTCTCCCTGTCTGCTACCGTATTTTTATTTTATTTGCTGTATCTTTCGTTGTTCGCCACACGTCATCAGCGGTCTCCTTGGCCTTTTCCCCAGCATCGATCACTGTATCAGCTGCTTTAGCTACCCCTTCTTTTGCATAACCGGCTAATCCACTGCCTTCGTCGTTTGCGTTATTATCTTTATTTTTTTAATTATATGGTTTTCCTGTCAAGAGTCTGCGCACCGTCGGGTCATCAGAGTCCTGTACCATGCCTCCCTGACAATAATAAAATGCCACTTAAAAACATCACAAATTGGTAAAACTTGTTCCGCGTATCTAGAAAACGCAGCCTACAAAATCATACCAGAACTCATATAAACGACATTAAGCATATTACTACCAAATATTGAAATATTGGTTCAATCATTCCCAGGTTCTCGGTCCTACTCTTTTATGATAAACTGAGTGTAATATTACTATGATTCATTTATGGAAAAAAAATCGTCCTAACAAAAATGAAGTCCTGACAACAAAATTATAAACCAATGCTCTACAATAATAAAAACAAAATTATTTCATCATTCATAAACACATATCCTCTAGAACATGCTCAATTATCTCCTTGCTGCAACTTTGAAGCAAAAAACAAAATTACTGTATATTGACTGGCAATAGAATTAAGGCATTCAAGTTTACTACCTCCTTTTCCATACTAGACAGAAAAATATTAGATTCTTGATTACTGATTAGCGATAATTGAAAGGCATAGCAAACTTTAGTTGTTTTCACTAACCCAACCAATATAAATTGGCTTTCTAAGGCCGGTTCCGAAACATAGTGCAACTTAATTAAAAGCATAAAACTAACTTAACAAGTCCAACCAAACAAGCCCTGGTGTATTACCTCGGTCTCGGAATATCTAGAAACAGTGGAAATAAAGCCGCTGAGAAATTGTTCTTGTGGTAAACCTTGGAGATGCTAACAACTGCTTTAATCTTTTCCAAACTTTTGCTAATACCACTCATCACTTGATTTTACAAAATTCAAAAACTGCAAATTTTAGCTCTTGTATTTGAGTTTCGATTCATGAATAACTAGCTCAAAAAAAAATAACTTTACACCTTAAGCAGTGCTACATGTCGGTGACACTTAAGAAAATTTGTTAAAGGTAGTTCTGGGTTACGAAAATTAGCCAAAATAGTCCCATCTCCCAAACGAGTGTGAGGTCTACACTCTATGATCAATTGTCAAGGGTAACAAAATAACGCTGAACGTTCGCACAAATATTCCTGTCATTGTTAGAGAAGTCGAAAGTTATGGAGATGGATCAAAATCTCTGATCGTAAGAAAATAAACGCCTCCCGGATAAAGTAGAAAAATACGTTATGAATCAAAGTCTAACTTAATTGAATAAAAAAAAGTTATTCTTGTCAGAATTGTGGAATTATTTAACTCTTTTTATGTACATAGAATTTTACAATCCATATTGATAGACGATAGTAGTTCTTTTATCCCATTTACAGAATTGTGGATTTATCTATTTATGTACATAGAATTTACTACTCGTATCAATATGAGTCAGTGGTAGTATTTTTTAACTAGTAGGAGTATTGTTGTTGCTGTTCTTATTGATATTGACCCTGAAAGCTCAAAAACCTCGCAAATAAAGGTCATGCCGTGATAGTAAAGCTTTGTGAAAGTAGAAAATAAATAAATAGCAAGATATAAATTTCTAAAATTGAATTGCATAAAGTAAAAAGGTTTTGTGCTTTATTTGAAAAGTCCCCTTTCAAAGCCTAGCGTGCAGTAATTTGGCAAACACATGCCATGAGAAAGCCACTTTCATGGTCAAATAGAATCAATGCATTTAAAAGACAGTTCCATCATGTTAAATACAGCTACTGAAATTATCAAATATTTTATAGTTCGTAGATAAATAAAAGCGAAATGATGTTTTTTTTTTTTTTGTAAGAATAGTTATGATCTCAGTTACCGGAGTAAAATCCATTGATGGGTAGGTATATAATAATTTCAGCTGATTCAGTTCACTTGGAAATGCAACAAGTCTCTATTCTCATGGTACCAAAAGTCAAAACATTGCTGGCTATCTACACATTGGAAGATAAAGTACACACATATAAGTTACTTTCACACTTAAAAACTTTTTCCAACAAACAATGATTTAAATTCTACAACTATCATATTATAACCATGAGAAAATATGGATATATATGGCATGGGCCTTGTTTCTTTCTGTGATATACTTTATAACAAGTCACTTATCCAAACAAGGTTCGGATTAAAAGTCCAATTAGTATAATTTATCCTCTTTTAAACTCGAAACAAACGTCTATAAAATTTTACATGTAGCAATGGCCTAATAGGTATACACACTTATCTATAACCAAATGCAGAACACACTATACATATGTGCCCTTTTTCGCACTTTTCCCGTTTGGGATGAACCTTGTGCATTTGTTGTGGGGTTTTTCATCCACATTTAATAAATAAAAATGTGGGTTTTCTCCACCGTTGAGATAAAAACACTATACATATGTGAGTGCGTCCAATAGACTAAAATCACAATTTATATTTCTAGTACGAAAAAGTCGAAATTTTGTAGCTTTACAAGCTTACTAGCCTCTTTGTACATATACAAACATACAAACGAAATCAAACAAAATCGGTCCCCAAATTTTCATCTCCGACCCCATCAAGCCACATAACAACTTCATCAATATAAGGCCTTCGTCTCGGATCTCGATTTAAACACTTACAGGCTATGCCTAGCACCTCAATAAGTTGCTTCTCAATATTCTTACTTCCCAGTAACAATAAAGGATCGAAAATTTCCTCTTCCCTTTTATCATTTTTCATCTGAAAAACCCACGATACCAAATCCCGACAGTTTTTCCCTCTGCAAACCTCAACAGGTCTCCTACCCGTTAAAAGCTCGATAAGTACAACCCCAAAACTATACACATCGCCTTTAAATGTAGCCGTTAAAGTTTGGCTATATTCAGGTGGAATATAACCTAAAGTCCCCACCAAATCTGTCGTGACATGTGTATCATATGGATGTAATAATCTTGATAATCCGAAATCTGCTAAATGAGCCTCGAATTTCTCGTCCAATAGAATATTACTCGTCTTTATATCTCTATGTATAATATTAGGCTCTTTGTGCAAGTAGCTTAGCCCGTGACAAGACCCTTTCGCTATCTTAAGCCTCCTGTCCCATTTAAGAACGGACCCACCGTCTACCCTCTCGTGTAGCCAATAATCTAAGCTTCCATTTTCCATATACGAATATATTAACAGTCTATCGGTCCCATGTATACAATACCCTTGTAGAGATACGAGATTTTTATGTTGGGCATGAGAGAGAGCTTCGACTTCAGCTTGAAATTCACGTTCCATTTGGCCACAATCTCCAGATAATCTTTTCACCGCAGCTTTAGTTCCGTTAGGAAAATTAGCTTTGTAAACTAGCCCAAATCCTCCACACCCGACAATATTCAATTGACTAAAATTACCAGTCGATTTTAATAAATCCGCAACAGTAAGATCCTTACAATCAGAATTTTGAAAAAGAACTAATTTCGAGGCTCCTTCGGATAGCCTGTGGGCCCGACCAGTTTCCTCATCGAAATCACGAACCGAGTCCCCATTGTCTCTCCTTGATAATTTGAGCAAAATAACGGCTGAAAGCAACGATATTCCAACCCCTGCACCAATTGTGATTCCAAAAATGGTTGCTTTTTTAAATCCTTTTTTCGAAACGTATTTATTACTGGGACGATGTGCTTTATCGTTGCTACATGGAGATTCTATTGTCCAACAAAGTCCCAAATTACCCTCGAAACTCGAATTTGGGAAGCTCAAGAATTGGCCACCTTTAGGGATCGAACCATGTAAATGATTATTCGCGACACTAAATTTTGACAAAAATGTGAGCTTGGTGAAAGATGAAGGGATTTCTCCGGAAATATTATTCGACGATAAATCAAGAATTTCAAGATTGGCCATATCAGAAATAGAACTAGGGATCATCCCACTTATTTCGTTCCGGCTCAAATCCAAAACATGAAGCTGGTTTAATTTCCCAATTTCGGACCAAATCGTACCGTTAATTCTATTATTGCTAAATAATATAGATGGGGGGAAACTTGAAGCTTGGTTATATTGTAAACCAAGGGCTGTTTGGTTACGTTTAACGTAAAGGGGAATACCAGATGAAGGGATGAGATTTGGCGAACAGCTACTCTGGCTAGTGAGACATTTTAATTCGGTTAAACTTTTGGGAATTTCCCCTATTAGAGAATTATTCGAGAAATCAATATAAAATAAATTCTCCATTTGACCAATCCAATAAGGAATTTCACCATTTAAATTGTTCCATGAAAGATCGAGAACTTCTAATTTTGAACATTTCGTTAGCCAAGCCGGGATTTTTCCAGTAAGTTTGCAATTTCCCAATGCTAAAACAGTTAGGTTTTTGAAACCAAGCACATTATCCGGGATTTGTTCCCCGTGAAAGTTCCTTGTGAGGATAAGGGTCCCTAGATTTGGGCAATTCTGAAGCACTGATAATGCCCCTGATAGATTAGTACAGCTGTTGTTCGATAACGAAAAAAATAATAGAGATGTGAGGTTTGCATAACTCTCAGGTATTTCGCCAAGTAACAAATTTTTGGCAAGACTCACAACTTTAAGTTCACTGTTATTTGATAGATCCGGGAGTGCACCCGAGAAATGATTTGTTGCAAGATCGAGTGTGCACAAATTGGATAAATTGGTGAAATTAAGGTCAATGGCGCCCGACAAAGAATTGTTCCGGAGATCGAGCACACGGAGTTTTGAGCATAAGGAAAGAGTATGAGGCAATTTCTCCGAAAATGAATTTGAATAAGCAACAAAATGCTCTAAATTTGTTAAATTGCCAAATATGTCCGGGATGGGACCCGAAAACAAGTTACCATTAATAACCAAAGTTTTAAGGCTCGAGAGATTACCGAGATTGTCGCTCAGCTGGCCCGCAATATTGTTCGACGAAATAGAGAGCTGCTCCAAATTTGGGAATGAATACAATCCTTCAGGAATATGGCCTGATAATAAATTCCCATCAACATATAGTTTTTGCAAAGATTTACTGCAGTTAGCAAATTCATCAAAACTCCCTGAGAACCCGTTCATCGATAGATCAATAGCTTGGATCCTCTTAGAAAAATTGCAAATTTGTGAACCTAATTCACCGGTAAATGAATTTCTACTGAGATTAAGTTCGATAAGGCTAGTAAAGCCTGCAAGATCAATCAACTCCCCATTAAATGAATTTCCAGAAATATTTAATGAACGAATCAAATTCGGCTCGACAAGAGTTTTAGGCAACGGGCCCTGTAACGAGTTATGGCTCATATCGATAAATTCAAGATTCTTCAAGTTAGAAATCTCCAGAGGCAAAATACCTTCGATATGATTGTAAGATAAATCAATCAGTTTCAACTGATCTAAATTTCCCAAAGACCGTGTAATAACACCTCGAATGCTCTTATTCGACAATTTTAACATAATCACTCTTTTAAAAAGTGATGAATCATTACCACTGTGATCACATTTGACACCTTCCCATTCACAACAAGTCGATTCATCAACCCAGTTCGAGATTATTGATCCATTAGTTAGGTTCCCAACAAAATCTTTAAGGGCTGATAAGTCATTTGGATCACAATTTTCGCTCGAGGCGGAAAAGGCAAAACTATAGAAGATCAAAACTGCCAATAGAAGAGCCTTGAGTAGAGCCATTATAATAAATTTCAGCTCAAAACACTAATATCATCACCATGGGTTATATATCGGTAGCTGAGAAGAGTGATAGAATTTTGCAGCAACTCAAATGAAAGAAATAAGCCAATATAAGCTCTTGAAAAGCCCCCAAATGAGCACTTGAAGGTGAAGCAACAAGAATAGGCAAAATTGAGATCTTCAAAACCCCTTTTGAGAAACAGATCCCTAGACCATATTATTTAAATAAACCTGAAAATTAGGAGGAAAAAGAGAAGAAATTTCAAACCCAAATCCCAAAAACACCTCAATTTCCTCAAACGGTAATATATAAACTTGAAAGTTGAAACTGAAGCAAAAGGCTAAATAAAAACAGTTGTTATTAAAGAGCTCTCTGCAACTTTTGTAAAGGAGGATAGAAAAGAACCATTAATTTGAATTAAATCACAAAGCAATAAAGAAAAAAATAAAGATGAAGATACCCTTAGAGCTTATAACTGAAGCAAGCAAAAACCCTAGTTTGAAAATCAAAAATGAAGACAGAAATAAAGGGGAAACCTTTAGTTGGTGCAATTTAGACCATTAAATTAAGAAGACTATATAATAAATGCCAAGAAAGTTTTTTTTCTTTTTTCAATCACTTACAAGTGAAGCAAGGCTACCCTGTGATACCAACACTTTTTCCTTAATTTCAAACCTTGATGACTCTCTTCCTCTCCCTGTCAAGCACACCAAAATAGAATTTGGGAAAATATATATTTATATATATATATATATATATATATATATATATAGTAGGAGTATATATTATGGGGATATCAAATCTTAGCTTCTGTGTGTATGATACTGATAGATTTTCTTAAAGACAAGACAAGGGTCTGTACTTTCAAAGAGCTGACTTTTTTTTCTATTTTATATTATGAAATTAACGTATTTTTAGTAGTCAATAATTTGTATTCAAATTATTGAAATGAGTTTTTTTTTAAAATGTTTATTTAGTTCAAATGTTAAATTTTATAATTAAATTTTAAAAAATTAAGTTTAATAATTTTGATAAAATTTATAAAGAAGTTAAAATTGTAAGTAATTTAATAACAGGAGTGTGTTTGTTGTATTTAAAATTAAGAATCTGAAGTTGTTTGCATGCCAGGTCAGTTTAGTCAGAGTCCTCCTCAGTACCCACATTTGTCTCTTTCTTCATGGTTTTAGCCCTAATAGTTTAATATATTATTGTTGTTTTCTCTTACTTTCACTTATAATATAAACGATCACAAGTTCTAATAAAGTGGCTTATTGTCCCTATTTTAGATAGCCATCGTGAGGGTTTTCTTTTATGCAGTCAATCAATTGAACAGTACAAATTTTCATTTTCAAAAATAAATATTCAATTGTTATTTTTTTTCAAATTTTGATTAATAATTAAATTTAGGATAGTATCCACTAGGGTTCTATATTTTTATTTGGGTTTTTATTGTGTTGTAAAATTTATTTTTAATATATTACATCTGAATTTGTTTAATATACGATAAAAAAATGAAAAATTAAATTAGTTATTGAAAATGTATCATCCAACCATCCATTTTTTAATCTAATGGTTGTAAATGTGATTACACATTGTACAGTCTAACTCAATGACTGCACAAAATGGGGGCCCGCCATCCTAAATGGTAAATTGCGTATAGTAAATTGAGGCTTATAAAATTTTCAAAGTAAATTATTTTTATTAAATAATTATTACTACCTTTTTACTTCAAGGAAACACTCAGCATATTTTGTTGATTGGTGTGAAACATCCCGTTCGTGAATTTTATACGAGTGATAAATCAGTGATGGTCGCAAAATTGCGGTGTACTCGTCAAAATTTGAAATTCC
This sequence comes from Primula veris, assembly GCA_963682055.1. Lineage (NCBI taxonomy): Eukaryota > Viridiplantae > Streptophyta > Magnoliopsida > Ericales > Primulaceae > Primula > Primula veris. Next base: position 4,336,151 of record OY821746.1, read on the forward strand.
GAATTCATAAATAAAGAAAACATGTACAGCGTGAATGAAATAAAAATAAACTATACACTCTCATGTTGAAACCAGTACATACAAACCAATTTTTAGTTTATAACCAGTAAACACAAAAAACAATAAACTAGAACTAATGTATTTATAATCTTTAATCATGATATCTCTTTTTGTTGCAATGACGGAAAGGTATTAAAAGTCAGTTGCAGACTAATTAAACATTTTTTGGTTCGTGGGGATTTTTATGTAAATTCAGTTGTGGATTTGAAAACTCATTTGAAACAAGGAGGACCTAAGTACGATTTTGGGGAAAAAAAACCTTTTTTTGGGTAAAATCTAAAATTAGTAAAGTGGGGTGGGGTGTGATTTTGTCCGTGTTTGGTGCGGTCTAACAAGGACCATAAAATAAGCTGAACTCATACGCAAGCTTCTTGTGTTTAAACATCACGCTCTATAATCCCTTTAAATTTTTAAGATCAATTTTGACAAATTCTACTATTCTACAAAATGTGAATTCCTTTACTATTTTTCTAAACTATTTTATTTGTTGGTTGAGAATATGTAATTGTAGAAATTTAGTTCCTCCAGGGTGGGCACGGGACGGATTGGACCGGATTTGTTTCAATTATAACTCAACCCGTAAAATAAATAGCGGGACGGATTGGGACGAATTGATAAAATTTAAATATTAACTCAATCCAATCCAACCCATTACAATTAAAACTTCAACCCAACTCAATCCAACCCGCAAAACAAATTGCGGGTTGGGTTTAGATTGATTCTTAAATTTTTATTTTGTTCCTTTATTTTTCATAGTTTGCATAATCAAACCCCAATTTTAAAATAAATTGAATATTTCAAACAGAAATATAAATTAAACTCAATCAAAGTACGTTTAGAATATTCACGAACAAGTAATAAAACTAAAATATAACAATAATTAAATGTTGATATCTTAAAATACACAATATATATATATATATATATATATATATATATATATATATATTACAGGTTGAAACGGATTGGAACGGATTAACCCGCGGTTTGTGAACCTCAACCTTAAACCAACCCGCAAAATATATAGCGGATTGGGACGGGACGGATTGATTTTTTTTGACATACAATCCACCCCAACCCGCCTCAATCCATGTTGGTTGGGTTACGAGACGAATTTACGGATTTTTTGTCCACCCCTACTACCAAATGTGTAATTGTGATGTATTATTTCTAAATCTCTCGATAGTCGAGATTTTAGTTTTACCACCACATGAGGCAAATTTTGTAGCATTTTTCAATATCTTGTTAACGTTCATACATACAATACAAAATAATATATATGAGAGTATGTAATTCATAACCTGATAAAATTATATAGTGGCAGAACTAAAATCTTATCGAGAGATTTATAAGAGTGTTCATCCATTACACTGTGCTGATTGGAAAGAAATTGTAAATAAATATGTATATGATGTTACTTTATTAAAAACTAATGTCTTGCTTATATAATTGTCCATAAAAGCTAATTATTGTTGAAAGCGCAAAATAATTCAGAAATATTATCGTCATAAGATAAGCTAATTGACTTATCATTTGTTATATAATCCGTTAAAATAAACATTAAGACTATATAGTGTTATTTGTTTTCAACTATGTTACTATAGACAACATTGTTATTTATATTTTATTTTCAACAACAAAGAATAGATCACATGAATATATCTAGCATAGTTAATTAGGAGCTAATATTTGCATTCTCATCATATAAGATGAACTTATAGTGCAATTTCATAGCAATATTAAATTGAGTCTAGAACACAACTGTTTAAAAATGAGAATACATAAAGAAAAAAAAAATATGAAACTATCTGACATAATTCGTACCAAAGTGAAGAATATTCATTAAAAAAAAGATAAGTATAAATTACTTTGTGTCTTGGTATGAATTTGAAATGTACTTTGCATTATGGCTTCCGAAAATCTTGAAATCCTGATCTGTACACATCCAAAAAATTTCGACCCGAAACGTATCGTGGCCACTTTGATTTCGTCGGGTATCTCGATCCGACCCGAATTTCTAATTAATTTTTTATTTTATGTTATATAACGTGAAATTTTTTTATTTAAACACTAAAATGTAAGTTAATCTATATCAAATAGAAGTGATGAGAAACGAACCTTGTACCTCTAGGATGTAATGTAATAATCACTCTACCATATGACCTACAACCCTTTTTGTTTCATATATTAGTTATAATTAGATAAGTATAGTATACATTTGTAGTTTTGAATATATAAAACTGTTAAAATAAAAAATATAGTTAAATTAAAAAATTTTATTGTTACTTAAAAAAGATAAGTGATCGTTATTTTTCGATTATAAAAATTATAATGATAATTTATCCCATTTAGTATGATTATTGTTTTTTTTTGAATAAAACTAAATAATAAAAAAATCTGATAAAAAATGTATCAATTTTTTTATCTATTCCATTATTTGTATTTTTACACTATTTTTTCTAGTACACTTTAATTTATTTTTGCATTTATTAGAAGTGTTATTTTTAAACTAAAATTATGTTTCGTGTTAATAATATGTTTAAATTTATCAAATAAAAATTGTTAATAAAAAATAATTTTGTCTTAAAATAAAAAAGATATGTCGGGATATTCGGGATAAACCTATCCCGACCCTACGAGATCCCGAAAACTCGGGTCCCGACTTTTGTCAGTTCGGGATTTTTTTTTACTTGCAAAATAATCAGATCGGAATACGGATTTACTCCACGTTAATCCGGGCTGTTGCATCATCACGCGTGTATGCAAGTCATCAAAGTATGACAGAAACTGAGTAAGAGTCAGACAGAGTTTTGGGAAATTAAGATTCGGTTACCGGCTATAGCCTGTAACTTTCCACCAACAACGTATGCAAACGTCACTGGTTATAGCAGGTCAACCACTCCCAAACCTGTCCCTCCTACGCTATCATGTGAACCCACTTAACCTAACCCACCCCCTATTTTTATATACTTATAAATTGTAATGTTATTTAATTTTTCATTACAAAAATATGTGCAATTTTAATTGTTTTATAATTTGTATCAAAATTGTCAAAGTGTTTTTTTTATAAATCTAATCATAAATTTAACATTTAAACTGTATGATTAACTTTTGAAAATTTCCATTCCGATAATTTTGATAAAAGTTATTGACCAGTTAAAATTACACATAGTTTAGTAATGTACAATTAAATATGGATGGATCGAGTATATAGATATAATTTGTAATATTTCCCTATGTAAGTAGGTGTCCTGATGTTTATTTTGATACGCCAAGTATCTACTTTTCTTTTTTAATAATTTTTTTTTTGAATTAGCCATTTTTGATAGTCTCAAAACATATAAAATTCATACTTATAACCTCACATTTGTATTACAAAAAAAATTATATTTGAAGTACTAAAAGTTTTTTTTAAAACATTTTGAAATTTGAAATTTTCTTTTTGAATTTTAAATGAAATTGTTTTAAATAATTAAATATCACAAACATGAATATTAATTTCTACGACGGTATTTAATCCACCACATGATATCCGCATTGTCGTTTCCTCACATTTATGATTTCACCTCCCCAATTCTGAATTTTACCAAATAACAACACCTATTTCCAAATTAAATGCAACTGTTTTGTAGTTTCCCACTTTTACTAGTGTACTGGTATCATTTATTGGAGCTGATTGAATTTCGTAATTAGTTGCTCTGCAAGTCTACAAAGGAGTTATAAAGGAGGCTTTGGAAATGTCACACACTCACACACGAGCAGATTTTTTATTTATTATGTATTTTTTGAATTCAAGAAATACATCAGAGTAGATAGTTATAATTTATAACTTATACGAAATATTAGACATTTTTATTTTCTAATATAACGATGGTTAAAGTGACTGTACCATAAACGGTCAAATAAAGTGATTGTTACGAAAATACACTTGTTAATTTGTTTATCTTTATGAGTAATCAATATATACGTGCGGTTTCCGGTATCAAGGAAATCAAATTTAAATGGTAATTAAGTAAACTTTAATTATTATAGTATAACATAAATTTAAAAAAATTGCATAGGCCGATCGATACAATTAATGGTATACTACATAAGATCGGGACTTCTTTTTCTTAAGTATCGTTTTAAATCTGTTGCTAGAGTGTTATTACATTTTCTGTCATTTCCGATTTCCATATACTCCCGGGACGTTTCTTTCAGTTTACTCACAATTAAGGATACCGCCACTAGCTAAGTTCAATATGCCTATTTTTTCTTCTTCTTTTTTTTTTTTTTTTGACATTTCTAATTTGAAACTTTCTTGCAAATAATCATGGCCTTCTCGATATGTTTGCCATGATATAACAATTGTTTAATTAGACATTAAAGGTGTGCTATTGTACCAATCGTCAGCAATATTCACTTTCAATCGAGAAATTAAGAGTCAACTTTACACACCTTGTAGTGTCGTATATCCATCTTCCATATATGGAAGGATGTAGATAAATTATATACTCCACTACTACAATTGCAACATTAATTATAAGCACAAAAAGTCACGTATCTCACTAGTTCAAGCGTCAACCAGAAAAATATTGTATACCTAAACAAGCAGTGTTAAACAAATATTGTTGACACAAGGAAACAGTGAAGCAACAAGTATGACAGACAGTACTCCAGTTTTATTTTGTTTTCTTCTGACAATACGAAACACATATTTTTCGTGTTCCAAATTTATTTGTAGATATTCATCCAAATCTTCAAAAAAAATTTATAATATGTTTTATTATGTTAAAGATAGAATATATAATAGAAATAGTATATTTAAAAAAATAATATGAAATTTTGGTATATAGACTCATATAATGTAAATTTTTATTTAATTTGTCCTAAATATATTATATAAGTCTACTGACATATTTATAAATATGGTTGCAAATGAGATAAGCATATCCGGTACAGTCGAATAATTAAGTTCCCCCCATCATACAGATTATCAAAGATGTAGTGAAAGTGTAAAACGGCTCGATAAATGTCACGCTATACAAAAAGTTCTCTACCCAAGGTGCCTTGTAAATTGCATCGTTTTCCCTAAAAATAATGGAAAATATATTGTATGCATGGACTACACCATCCTTAACAGGTCGGTCCTATAGACTTTTTTTCTCTCCCAAAAATTAATCAACGGGGGACGTCAGTTTGGATGTCGGACCAATAAGTTTTCTTGACGCATATTCCGATTATTATCAAATACAAATAAACGGACCGACCGTAAAAAATAAAAAGGCCTAACTATGATAGGCAACTCTGCTATAAGGTGTTTCCCGTTTGGGATGGAAAATATTGTATCAGCCTATCATCGAATGGTAGCCAGAATGTTTGAAGTCTACATTCGGGTACTATACGGCATTTGGAGTACCCGGCACGCCATTTGAATTATTGTTTACTTTGTCTATTCTAATACGTCTTCCTTACGGGTGAAAATCTTAAAATATTTTTTTATTTAGAAAAATAAAATAAATTTTAAATTTAATAAACTTGAGAAGATAAATATATTATAATCTACTTATGTAATGGCACTTGGTTATATTTTAATTTATTTATCAGTGGTGAAAATTTAATTAATTAATTATGCAGCGGTTACTGGATATAGAATATCAAATATTATTATTGTACATAGAATCTATTCACAACAATTTCATCTATCCCCACAATTTTCTAAGGTTTAAAGTGCATGAATTTAACTCTAATCTTAATTATAAATACTTGTTTTGATATATTTGTTGAATCTATTTATATATTAAAATGTTAGACATTAAATATTTTAAACATAACATAAGTCGAGTAATAGAGAAAAAATACATTTAGTGTACTATATTATATGTTTTTAACTATTTAGATATCAGACTACCAAAGTTAAGAATTGACGTACTGAACTTTCATAATATTCACAATTCAGGTGTTGCCGTTAATTTAGTTGGATGAAATTTAGTTTCATTTTTCATTTTGGCCATATTATTTATAACTTGTATAAATTTAATTATGTATTTTCGAAACATTACAATTTACAATCTTTCTAATAAAACACATACATATACATACATAATAAGTATATCAGTTTAAAATAAACATATTATTTGATTAGATTTTCTTTGATTTTTTTTATAAAATAAAAAAATTATAATTTTTTTTTTACACTTTTTCTAAAACGAAACTAAAGTATTCATGAATATATTTGTTATGAAAAAAAGTATTCATAAAACGAAACTAAAGTTTTAGATTTATGACATTCGAGCAAACATTATTTGAGCCCACATCACTATTTGAATAATTTCATGGAAAAACGGCAAGAAAATTATTATCTTTTTCAAAAAAGTATTTATTTTTTATAAGTAGAATATATTTGTTAAGTATTTATAATTTTTTTTTATACACAAACATCATCTAGAATTTATAACATCATCTGGAATTTATATTATTTAAAATAATATGTATGCATGCATTATATTATATATATATATATATATATATATGTATTATATATATATATGTATGTGTATTATATATATATATAATTACATATTTTTTAATTTATATTAAAATGACACATTTCATCAAATTAAAAGTTATATTTATACAAGTTATAAAAAATATAACCAAAATAAAAACAGAAACTAACTTTCATTTAACTAAATTATCGACCGTACCTAAATGATGAATAGTAATTTAATTTGGCAGTTAAGCTATGTTCCTATTTAATTATCCATTTTTATCACAAAATAAATTTTGATCAAAATTATTTAGATTTTGACATGATACTAAGTTACAGACACATCAAAATCGGACGGACAATTATTAATAAATAAGTCTTAGTTTTTTTGTTTTTTCATCACAAACAGAAGTTTTTATTAGTAAAAAAAATGATGTGGGAGGTGAATACGGTGGGAGTGGTGGGCGCCGGTCAGATGGGTGCCGGAATAGCACTAATCGCCGCCGCTAACGGCGTCGATGTTTATCTACACGACGCTGACCCGACTGCCCTTACCCGTGCCCGTGATTATATATCCAATTTCACTCAAAACCTCGTCTCCAAATCCCAACTTTCTCAGGTCCCGTTCTATCTTTTATAAGCAGGATTTTTTTTGAGTTTTATTTAGAAACATTGCTGGCCATTTAGTTTAATTATTTTAGCTTTTTCAAGAGGAAAATAACAAGGATGCGTTTTCTCTTTTTGTATGCAGTAACTAAAATAAGGGTTTCGATATGTGTTTGTTAATCATAGAGTAAGCTGTGTTTTTTCGGTGTTTCGAGAATATAATAAGGGGTGATGATATAGGTAGATACTTTTTGTCTTTGATGCACGGTAATGCAGAGACTATGTGAGGGGCTGTTTGATCGATGTATATCGAGATAGATGAATGCTACTTGAAAGTAGGGACGGAATGAGGAACTTTTAAAACGAGAGAGGCTGAAACGCTAATTTTGGTAAACGGGGGATGAAACGCTATTTTTTGAATATTTTAAACAAAACATATTGTAGAATTTTTCTACTTTTCATTATATTTTATCAAAATGGACGGGGCTAGTGCTTCGACTGTGTTATTTCTCCGTCACAAAGTGTGTTCAATAGTCTGTGCCTATATTATCACCAATATAAGAGAAATAATTATATTAGCAAAAACTTAATACGTATATATGGTAACGGTATTAACGGATAAACATCAAATGTGCATATTCCAATTTATCATAAAATTTAGTTTTCAAAAAATTAAATCCAAAAATCGCAAAAATTAAAACACTACAAAAGTTGGGTATCGCAGAAGTTTTTTCGGAGTTTGAGTAACGTGGTGTTCTGAGGATTTACATTGATGAGTATGTGGTATAAACCCCCTTCTATGAGAATCGGTTTGATTCTATTTAATTGTAGTGCTTACTGTTTAGTAACTACGACTGCTATATGTAATACGAAGTTACACAATGGCATGCGTCTGAGGTAAGAAATTCCAAAAATCAATAGAGTATTTGATCTCGGTTGGGAAAGACATTGCTATAATACTTGTAGCAAAGCTACATGCACTTAATCGTGATGTGCATATGCATAGACATGCAGCCAGAATTCATTAATTTGGAATGGCAATTCCTTATTTCAAGACGTTTTCATGATTTATTTGTTCTTCTGTAGTAAACCATATCGGTCAACTAGAATATGTAGGTCTAACTATGTAGGTGTAACTATGTTTGTTAATTATAAGAGTAAGTTGATAGCCGCCTGTGGCGGAAGCAGCTAGGTTTCTTCGGGGTTTGAAGAATATAAAAGGGGTGATAATATAGGTAGATAATTTTTTATGCACACTAATGTAGATGTTTGATTGATGTATATCGAGGTAAATCAATGATCCTTAAAGCAGGGACGGAACGAGGAACTTTAAGTGGGAGAAGCTGAAACACTAGTTTTGGTAAATGGGGATGAAACCCTTTTTTTTTGAATATTTTAATCAAAACACATAATTTTTTTTACGTTTCATCATGTAGGAGAAAATACTGGAAAAAAAGAAACTAGAGAGAAGAAAACTCTCTTTTTTATTATATTTTTCTGATAAGAGCTATATCAGTTTAAATAGAAACTACACAAGCTTATGCTCCTAAAAGTGAGGAGATAAGATAAAACAGAAAACTTAATATTCAAATTTGAACTCTGATCCCATACAGATCAGATTAATTTCCTAACTTTTCTACACTCCCCGTCAAGTTGGCGCATAGATATTAATCAAGCCCAACTTGCTTACGAAATGTTCAAAAATATGTCTTGCAAGTCCCTTAGTTAAGATGTCGGCCGTTTGCTGGCTAGAGGGCACAAACGGTAAGCAAATAATCCCAGTTTCAAGTTTCTCTTTAATGAAGTGTCTATCAATCTCAATGTGCTTCGTTCTGTCATGTTGGACAGGATTGTGAGCGATACTTATTGCAGCCTTGTTATCGCAGTACAATCTTAGGGGCAGTTTCAAAGTTGTCTTGAGTTCTTTAAGGATTCTATGTATCCACAATACCTCACAGATCCCGTGGGCCATCGCTCTAAACTCAGCTTCAGCGCTACTTCTTGCCACGACAGTTTGCTTCTTGCTTCGCCACGTAACCAAGTTTCCCCACACGAAGGTGCAATACCCTGATGTCGATCTCCTGTCACTCACCGAACCTGCCCAATCAGCATCAGTAAACACTTCAACGTTTCTTTGATTTGTCTTTTTAAAAAACAGTCCTTTTCCCGGAGTAGACTTCAAATATCTCAAAATTCGGTAGACGGCCTCAAGGTGTTCTTCATAAGGTGCATGCATGAATTGACTAACAACACTGACTGAAAAAGCAATATCCGGCCGAGTATGTGATAAATATATTAACTTCCCGACCAACCTCTGGTATCTACTAGTATCAACGAGAACACGTCCTTTTTCCCATAGTTTCACATTGGGATCCATTGGAGTTTCAGCTGGTCTGCAACCACTCATACCAGTTTCCTTCAACAAATCAAGAATATATTTTCGTTGCGATACGACAATGCCATTCTTTGAACGAGCAACTTCCATGCCAAGAAAATATCTAAGCGCTCCCAAATCCTTGATTTCAAATTCTGACGCAAGCTTTCTTTTTAATCTCTCCATCTCAATCACATCATCACCCGTCACAATTATATCATCTACATAGACTATCAGTATAGAAACCTTGCTTTCAGGCGAGAATTTGAAAAACAATGTGTGATCCGTTTGTCCTTGAGAATATCCTTGTCTTCTAACAGATTGAGTGAATTTCTCAAACCAAGCTCTTGGGGACTGTTTGAGACCATACAAAGACTTCTTTAGCTTACATACTCGTGAGCCAAAATTTCCTTCAAAGACAGGTGGACTATCCATGTATACTTCTTCCTCTAAGTCACCGTTGAGAAAGGCGTTTTTCACATCTAGCTGTTGCAACGACCAATCCAGATTAGCTGCAATAGACAACAATACTCTCACAGTGTTTAATTTTGCAACAGGAGCAAAAGTCTCGGAGTAATCAATGCCATATGTCTGAGTGAATCCTTTCGCCACCAATCTAGCCTTGTATCTCTCCACTGAGCCATCAGAGTTGTACTTCACAGTAAAAACCCATTTACAACCCACAGTAGTCTTCCCTTTCGGCAATACTTCAACACTCCAGGTCTTGTTCTTTTCAAGAGCTCGCATCTCTTCAAGCACTGCTTCCTTCCACTTCAGAACTTTTAGAGCATCATGTACATTTTTAGGAATTTCTACACTAGATAACTGAGAGGTAAAAGCCATAAAGGATGAAGACAGTTTCGAGTATGAAACATAGTTAGACAAAGGATGACTAGTACTAGATCTTTTTCTTTTACGAAGAGCTATAGGAATGTCAGAATCGCTAGATTCGGACCGACTGTTATGAAGAGGGAGAGAGTTACCTATAACAGACTCATATTCTTGATTTGTCCTTGGTTCGGAATCATGGCAGTGCTGTAGAGTCGACTCATCTTTCTTCTTCTTATTGTTTTTCCTCAAGAAGACATTCCCTTTCCAAGTTCAGTCACCTTCCTGGAATCTATTATTTGTTTCTTCTACAGAATTATTAACATGTTGTACTATTATAGTAGGTTGTTCTGTAGCTACAATTTCTATAACTTCTTTTTCTGAATTTTGATTTTCATTTTGATTTTGTAATGTAGGCCTGGACTCCGACGAAACATCACTCACAGTAAGAGGAGTTTCAATGAAGGAGTCTTGGCCATTCTCTGTAGGTGCAGAAGTATTAAGCATAGAATCTTGTGAGAAAAACACATCAGTTAAGAGAAAAACATCACCAGAGTTGATAAATGAATCTTCTTTATAATTCTCCCCCTGAAGATTAATGTCCTTGAAAAAAGGTTTTTTTTCAAAAAATGTGACATCCAGTGTGACAAAAAATTTCTTCAGTATGGGATCAAAACATTTATAGCCTCTTTGAGTTGGGGAGTAACCAACGAAGACACATTTTATAGCTCTAGGTTCGAGTTTTCCAATTGTTTTATGTTCATGAACAAAGGCTGTACAACCAAATATCTTTAAAGGTAGATTAGCAGAAAGTCTAGAAGCCGGAAAACAATTTTTGAAAACTTGAAAAGGAGTTTGAAATTGTAAAACTCTTGAGGGCATTCTATTTATTAAATACGCAGCGGTTAAAAGAGCCTCTCCCCACAGATACTTAGGCACTTTAGTTGCAAAAAGTAGCGCACGAGTCACTTCCAACAAATGTTTATTTTTTCTTTCTGCAACACCGTTTTGTTGCGGTGTATTATTGCAAGAACTGTGATGAACTATACCTTTTTCAAGAAAAAAGTTTTCCAAAATCGAGTTAAAAAACTCTTTCCCATTATCACTTCTGAAAACTTGTATGTTAGTTTGAAATTGGGTCTGCACCATATTGTAAAAGCTTTTAAACACATGTTCTACCTCTGATTTTTCTTTTAATAAGTACACCCAACAAAGTCGAGTATGATCATCCGTAAATGTGACGAACCATCTCTTTTTAGAAGTTGTACCTATTTTATTAGGACCCCAAACATCACTGTGAACTATAGTAAAAGGGTTTGACGGTTTATATGGTTGTGAAGGAAAAAAAGTACGATGGTGTTTTGCAATTTCACATACTTCACAATGAAACAAGGATGGGTCTTTATTGCCAAATAACTTAGGAAACAAATGTTTTAAATATTTGAAACTTGGGTGGCCTAATCTTAAATGCCATAACATAATATTACTATCTGAAAGAGAAATAGATTCAAAACAGGAACTTATTCGTTGAGATTGATGCATTAACTCAGATCCATTGTCGAAGAAATAGAGGCCTCCACTTTGCTTAGCACTGCCAATCATCCTCCCCAATGTCATATCCTGAAAAACACAATGAGTTGGGAAAAATATAGTTTGACAGTTTTGATCACGGGCGAGTTTACTGACAGATAAAAGATTGCAAGAAAGTTTAGGAACATGAAGGACATCGTAAAGAGTAAGTGATGGAGAGACTACAATAGAACCTTTTCCTGCAATGGCTGAAAGAGAGCCATCTGCGATCTTAATTTTTTGATTACCAGCACAAGGAATATACGAAGAAAACAGGTTTGACGATCCCGTCATATGGTCGGTTGCACCCGAATCGATGATCCAGGTACCTACATGATTGATACTAAGGAGAGCTGTTTTCGGGTAATTACCTTTTTGAGCTAAAGAACAAGGACTTTGCTGAGACTCGAGAAGCTTGTACAGTTGCTCTATCTGTTCTTTGGTAAAAGGAGACAAACTAGAAGAAGATTGTTGCTCTTGACCAGATACACTAACCTGAAATGCACGCCCCTCTCGACTAGACTTATTTTTCCAATTTTCAGGCTTGCCGTGAATTTTCCAGCAGGTTTCGCGTGTGTGCCACGGACGTTTACAGTGGTCGCACCATGGTCGTTCAGATCGCTTACCGTCTTTCTTTATTTCCTCATGAAAATTCCGAGTTACAAGGGCGGAACTCTCAACTTCTGGGAAAGTATTAGCCAGAACAGACGTGTTAAGCATCACACCTTGTCGTCCCTCCTCTTTCCGAACTTCTGCAAAGGCCTCGCGAATTGTTGGAAGAGGAGTTTTTCCTAAAACACGCCCCCGCACGTCATCTAACTCCTTGTTAAGCCCAGACAAGAACATAAACACACGATCATTCTCTTGTCGTTTCATGAAGCGGACGCTATCATTCGCACACTCCCATGCGTCATCATAACAGAGGTCTAACTCTTGCCACCAAGTCATCAGCTTGTTATAGTAGGAGGTTACATCCAGGTCACCTTGTTTGGCCCGCCAAATTTTAGACTTTAAACCAAAAATTTGTGAGGAATTGTTCAAATCAGAATATGTATCCTTGACCGCTTCCCAAACATCTTTGGCCGTCGGCAGGAACATGAAGGGCTTACCAATTGCGGGTTCCATCGAATTCACCAACCACGCAATAACCAAAGAGTTCTCCGATTTCCAGGTCTTGAGAGCCTGATTTCCATCTGCAGGTTTTGTCACTTCTCCTGTCAGATATCCAAGCTTCCCCTTGCCTTCCAAAATCAAACGAACGGTTTGCGACCATTCCGTGTAATTTTTTCCATTGAGACGATAAACACTCACTTGAAGTGAGTTACTGGACCCATCTAGGACATTCAATGAGACTGAGGAGTTCATATTCGAACTCACAGTGCCTTCCCCTGACGCTGCTGAGTTCGTGCTACCGGTTAAAGCCGTTTTCCATGGAGTTGGGTTAACCATAGATAATCACTAGGTCAGAACCTAGGCATCTGATACCATGTAGGAGAAAATACTGGAAAAAAAGAAACTAGAGAGAAGAAAACTCTCTTTTTTATTATATTTTTCTGATAAGAGCTACATCAGTTTAAATAGAAACTACACAAGCTTATGCTCCTAAAAGTGAGGAGATAAGATAAAACAGAAAACTTAATATTCAAATTTGAACTCTGATCCCATACAGATCAGATTAATTTCCTAACTTTTCTACACATCATATATTATCGAAATGGATGGGACTGGTGCTTCGACAGTCTTTACCTAGCTACTTCCCTGCCACAAAGTGTGTGTTCAATACAATAGACTATGCCTATATTATCACCAATATTAAAGAGATAATTATATGAGCAGAAACTTAACAAGTATGTATGGTAACGGTATTAACGAATAAGCATCAAATGTGCATATTCCGATCATAAACATTAATTTCCAAAAATTAAATTTCAAAAATCGCAAAAAATTAAACATTATAGAAGTTTGCTATCGCAGAAGTTAGTTTTTCTCAGAGTTTGAGTAATGTAGTGTTTTGAGGATTTACATTGATGAGTGTGTGGTCTAAAACCCTTTTATGAGAATCGGTTTGATTCTATTTAACTGTAGTGCTTAGTAACTACAACTCCTATGTGATATGAAGTTACACAATGGCATGCGTCTGAGGGAAGGAATTCTAAAATTCAATACTGTTTGATCGGGTGGAAAGACATTGCTACTAATACTTGTAACGTAGTTACACGTACTGAATTGTGATGTGCATATACTGATATACCTAAATATGCAGCTAGGATTTATTTATTTGGAATGACAGTTCCTTATTTCAAGGCGTTTTCATTATTTATTCTTTTCTTATTTAGTGAACCAGTATCGGCCAGCTAGAATCTGAGCATGCCTAATTATGTAGGTCTAAACACTTGGTACTCATTACTTTTTCCTAACGAGGTCGTTGACAGGTTGTTTTAAATGCGCAAGGTTTCAAATCATAGTCGTAAGTAACTCTAGCAAGTGTCAAGTTAGAAATACTCCCATATGAGTCCCTTTCTATGGTTCCTGTCCGTTCAGAAAACAAACGTAGTCGAAATTGAATTTACCTAATCAAATCACATGTTTTCTTAGATTGGCATTTCAGTCATCAGCTCTCAATTTTTTTCGATCTATAAAAATTATTTTTCCCTACTGTAGGATAAAGGAAACGATGCCCTCGCACGCATAAAGTACACCTCGAACTTGGAGGATTTTCATTCCGCCGACATGATTATCGAAGCCATCGTTGAATCAGAGGATGTGAAGAAAAAGCTGTTCGCTAACCTTGACAAGATTGCAAAGAAATCAGCTATTTTAGCGTCTAACACGAGTTCTATATCTATATCTCGTTTGGCAACAGCAACTAGCAGATCTCAACAGGTTCCTTCACAGACTTTTTTTTATGTATATCTGTAAACCTTTTCTCAACAGGTTCCTTGAATCTTCTGACGTTTCTGTGGTCAGTAGAGTAGTACATACTTCTCCATTTAGTGTGTCAAAGTAGTCATTTACTTAGGAGACCTTTGAAACATTGATTTGCAGGTAATTGGCATGCACTTTATGAACCCTCCCCCGATTATGAAACTAATCGAGATTATCAAGGGTGCTGACACGTCAGACAATACCTTCAGAATAACAAAAGCCTTGGCAGAGAGGTTTTGACTTGAATGTTGACGTTTAATTCTTTGATAATTTATCTTATTGTTTTCTGCTTATTCGGACTTCTAAGAAATTTACTCTCATTTCGCGTTTAATCCATTGCAATGACTCGTGTATCTTTTTCTTTTGTATATCATATAATGTCTTGTTAACGGTATAATTTTCACCTTATTGCCTTTTTTCCTCCAAATTGGTTTTCAAGATCAACATGTCAATCATCATCTACTATAAACTTTTCATGATTTTATAAATCACTTTTTAGGGTAAGTAGAAGTGTAGAACTATATTACATTTAAACAGGACCCTGTCTAGTTTCTAACTCTGTCGTAATAGCAAGTTTCTCCCCATTTTGCTCAAAAACAAGATACCAGCTTTCCTATCAACTTTTCCAGGTTTACTTGTACTGATATATTTTCTATATCTCTGGCAATATTTTAACATTACCTTGTGCATTCACGTCTAATAGTTTTGGTTCTGTGCGCAAAAAAGAACAAGAAATTATAATTATTTGGAACCAAAATTTGAGATTGCATTTTTAGCCATTGTTAGCCGGTAGGTACTTCAGAAGCAGATACAGTAGCGTTTTTTGCTTAAAATCTGTAAACAAACTCAAGTCTTAATAATTTTGGTAAAGGGAAGCTGGAGTAGCTGATCCTATTTTTTTTATCTCCAGTTTTAAAAGCAGAAAATTGTTTCCGAAATCATGATGTCATAATATTCTGACGAGTCCCTGTCTGTGCCTTTCCAGGTTGGGTAAAACAGTAATTTGCTCCCAGGATTACCCAGGTTTCATAATTAACCGAATCCTAATGCCGATGATTAACGAAGCGTTTTACACGCTCTACACAGGGGTCGCGACAAGAGAGGATATTGACACTGGCATGAAGCTAGGTACAAATCATCCAATGGGTCCTCTCCAGCTGGCAGACTTCATCGGGTTAGACGTGTGTTTGTCAATAATGAGAGTTCTTCATGCAGGACTCGGTGATGATAGATACGCACCTTGTCCTCTTCTCATTCAGTTGGTTGACGCTGGTCGCTTTGGAAAAAAGCGGGGGATTGGTGTGTACGATTATCACAAAGGAGCATCTCGAATGTGAAAATGTATAGCATCTGTGTGATTGGGATAATGTATCACAGCAATTTGAATAATCCCTTGAGGGTACTTGAAACAATTTGTACAAGTATTGTGTTCGAGAAGAGGTGTATTTCAATCGCTGAATAAGATGCAACGGTGTATAGTGGATCTTTGTTGTACCTTTCTAAGGTGAAAGCTGTTTTCGTTTATTAAATTCACTCTGTTTTTTTGTTTTTTTTTTTTATCTTTTTTGTGTTACCAGTTTCCAATCTGACTTTTAAAAGTCACAATGTATTTTTGTTTAATAATTTTCTTATTTTCTTGTCTTAATAAGAAAAAAAAAATCAAAAAAATTGAATTGAGTTTGTAAAACTTAAAAATAGATTTTCAATAATTTTTCTTTTTTGTATTTTTTGTCCTTTTTTTTTAAACTTATCAAAGAGTTTTTATGAAAAAATAAATTAAAAAAATTGAATTTCAAATTTTTATCACTGTTTCTTACTTTTATAACGAAGTTTTAGAATTTTACATTTTTTTTTTGATTTTTTAATAAAAACTTTAAAAAACTCAAAAAATACAACAAAAAATGACTTGTAAATCTTGAAAGTCTGTTTATAACCTTTAAAAACCCAGTTTTACTATTTGATTTTTTTTTCTTGTTTTTTTGTTTTTTGTTATAAAAAGTCAAAAAAGAAAAGAAAAAAGTCAAATTCGTATAGGATAGGTGCGATTTCGCACTGTATTAAGAATTTTGGCCTGGAAAAAGACCTACCCAATGTTTCGAGGTTCTGTATCCTTGCCGGTTTTTACCTCTTTCATTTTTAGGTACATGTTCGCAAATCGCAAGTATTATTCTTTTTTTCTTTAGAAAAGCATCATGAATTTATAAACCAAGATTGAGTTTATTCTAAGATCGTACTTTTATATGGCAAGGCACACGTTTTAACCGAGGACGGGCTAGAGATTTAAGTGTTTTATGACTCATTTTCATTCCCGGGAGAACATGTAATTAAACTGCCCCAAGAGCGACTAAAGAAAAGATAAAGGATAGACGGTAACTCAAACGTGGAGTTGTTGCCCATATAGAAACCTCTTCGATCACATCTTATTCTTTTTCGCGAAGACAATACATCACATGTCAGTTTTAATCAACTTGAGGGCAATTTTTGACTACCTACTTTCTTTAGTATGCAGATGAGCCTTAGGATTTGTTCAAAATTTTTCTTTATATTGGTCACCTTAAAATTTTCGAGGATATTATTCATGAACTGCTAAAATTAGTCAGATCACTTGTATATTTTTTGCACGATTTTGGCCAAGTACGTACGATACATGGTGCATTTACTTTGCCTTCTCTATATATTTAATTTAAGCTTCATATAGCTACTTGATAATCTCTCCACTTTGAGCATAATCTCTTTATCCATACTGATCTTACATATATTTAGATTGAGGGAAGAAATTTATTGTGAGAAGAAATTGCAATCATTTTTTTTACATATGAAAGTGTGAATTAACTTTGTTTATACTTTCGACCACATCAATTGATAATGTTGGACAATGTTAATATTAAAATTGTTCATTGTACAACTTCAAGTATATATTATTTGTTTGGACCGTGTGGTCATTTATCTCATTATTAAGGAGAGTCTAAATCTTTTACCACATAATTTATACCACATTTCGTGCCCCTTTATCTATTTTTACTCAAGATTTGAATTTTTATAATTTTTTTTGTATGTTTGTAAACTTTTACTACATATTCTAGACATATTTCATAATATTATGACATATTTGTTAAGTTACTATTAAGTATATTATGGTGTTTAATTATCAGTTTTAACTTTGTAGTATTGCAAGACTAATTTGTAACTATTTATAAATAAGTGTACTGGACTGTAACTGAAGTTTTGACAGACTAAATGTGTGTATTTTGTAACTAGGAGGACTCAAATGTAAACCGGAAAAACTATGATATATAAATAGTTTCTCCAGCAAAATATTCATCAAGTTTGTCTCATTATTAATAAAATGTTTTATGTTTTTCTTTCTCTCTCTCTAAACATACGTATATATATTGTTTACGATTGATTCATAAACACAAGAATTACGAAATTCTACGGTTACATTGTTTTTTTGGATTTTATAGTTAATTTACAGTAGTGCTTATTCAATTCAAAAATAAAACATATTTGAATTTTTCGTAAGAAAAAAGTTATTAAGAAAAAAGTTATTGAAATGTATTGCTAATTGTCTAATTGTAATAGTACTATTTTTTAAAAAAAATTTAAAAAACTATTTTAGGTTAAAAATTTAAGGGGCACGAAATGAACTATATAACATTGGGTAGAAGATTTGGACATAAGCATAAATGTTTGTAAAGATACAGTGTGCGAAAGGAATTATGTGAAATTAAATACAAATTTCAAAATCCGGTTTGGATTTGTGGACATGCCGTAATTTCTTGTTGAGGAATAAATACTCGCATCAAGTAGCTTCTTATCTTATACTCGCGTCAAAACATTTGAGGAGTTCAAATTCTTGAGGATAAAAAGTTCAAGAAACAGGTTACGATTTCGCATTGTCTTTAGAAAAATATTGAAGATGGATTCGTGAACAATGCTGAAAATCAAAGAAGGCAGAATTTTGACAATGAAAACCAAGTGTTTGATCCAGGAAAAATCCATTAAAGTGTGTTGTTCCGTAGATGTGTCGGGAGAACATATAATATTTCCGGATGGGCCAGAGCACGACGCGGCGGAATTTCGAGATACACAGAAGATTGAGGACAAACTTATTTTAAGCGGTATGGATTCTAACAATACCACTTTAAGCGGCAACGGTTACTATTAAATTTATGAAGTTACATTTAATTTCGAATTAGTGTTTCCCCCCAATTTTTAGGTCTGTAATTTTTTTTATATAAATACATGTAGTAAGTATGTGTAAAGGTATGCAAAAAAAATATTGGTTATTGTAGACTCGCCATCTCGAATTGTCTATTGGAGACTCGTCATCTCGAATTGGCTACCTTTGTACTTGTTTTTATATTCTAATACTATTAAACAGTTCTCTAATTGTCTCACTGCGTGTATCGATTACAATTTCAGTTATGTTTAACTTTATTCTTAAGTGGAATCGTCACAATCAGTTACGTATGTGAACATCTCTGTATGCAAAGAACCAGGTAAGTTTAGAGGGAGCCGACTTATCGGGTTTCATTGCCACTCGGCTATTTAATGTCTATTTGTTGAACGATAAATTTTACGTTTCAACTGCGATAGGTCAGATTCATAAGTGTACATTCCGAGACACTGACTATCTAAATAAGAAATTGTGATTGGCTGATTGCGATGCTTTATTCAAATGGCTATGTAACTAGGTTTTTCTAAAGTTTAAACTCATTCAGTTTGAAGTTTGAATTATTGTACTGCATTATGGTGCAACGCATGTGGCATTATATTTGCACTAATAATTTTGGTTTTTGGAAATTACATGATTATGATATATAACTCCTTTGGTCCAAGTTTGTGTCCAATTTTTGTGTACAGCAGACATGATAATACATTTTACTATTGCTTTCTGGTAAAGTAAATTGTAATAATGCTACAGTAGTGAAATTCATAACAGAGATAGGACTAAAATTATCTTCTTCACAACATTATTTAACAATAATTTTCAGCAACTTTCCAGAATAAGACCTTATTAGACCCTATTTTTCCTTAAATTTCAATCAATCATCATAACATGCTCCCACACCTTTCAATTTTTCCTTGCCTGGACCACAGTCCAAGTTTTTCTTTCAAGTGCACACTTCACTAAACTTGTCACCCAAGAGTAAAAAAAGACGCAACATATAGATATAAAATGTTCTAAATTGAATATTTTAACAAAATGCAAAACACAATTGTCAAGGAACGAGATAAGTCCATGATGATTTGAACAACGCTTTGTCATTTTTCAAATGATAGAAATTCAGTCCTTGTCACATCCTACATTCACTTTCCGGCCTAATTATGTACTAATAATTTTCTATTTAGTTGATATCATTAAATCTACATTATATGACATGGATCACTGGTGAAACAGTAAACAGCTTTAAACCAACATAAGCATGGCAAGTCAAGAAATCATATAATCGTACACTATTTGATTATATGGTAATTGGTATACGTTCCCCATGGCAATGATACACATCCTTATTACCGGTTAACTTTTCGATCCGAAGACGAACAAAACCGAATTGAAATTCTATATGTTATACCTAGTTAATTTAATTTTAAAAATTATCACATGTAGCTTTTATGAATGTTTTGAAAATTTATCGAGTTTTAAGTTCTAACAGGGCTGCATCCCCCATTGCAAGAGTTTTTGGTGACTTACAAATTCAAATAAAGTGGGGAGATTTATTGCTTTTTTAAAATATTTTATTCAACTGTTTCCAGCTCTATAATTATGCAATCAATAGTTTTCCAAACAAGACTGTTAATTTTAAAGAGCAATGCATGTGTGGATGGTTTACCAACTTCTTCGTTTTGTTGTTCATTTTCAATAGCGGGCGCTCACTATTGTTGACCTTATTGCTGTTTTCTTGTCTTAGTACTGTTTTCTATCTTTAAGACAAGACCAATCTTCAATTAATACCAAAAGAACTACTGTCAAATGAGACAAATTCAGTTCCTTTTCAATGTTTACAATATTTACAGGTGAGAATTTACCAAAAACTAGCATTTTCCCGTGGTAATTTCTTATTTGGTTCAAATCAATTTTATTAAATCAATCTCGCAGAACTGTACATATTCAAGGGAAACTTTGTAAGATGCTACAAAAATGAGAGCATCTAACAAATTTTATCCCATTTTTTGGTACACCCAACAATAAATATATAAAAACCACACGGAATGGTTTCAAGTTAGCTTTCATATGCATTTACTTTCAAAACAAGCGGAATTTCCAGATTATGTCATAAATTTTTAAAAAAGTACTTGCATCATTTAAAATATACGTAAATTGCAATTTTCCAAAAATAATATGCCTTTTTTTCAAGTGTGACCAAATCAGATACTAAGAAACTCCGAACAGTTTTTGTTCTTTTAAATGTTTCCACTTCTAACAGATAATGTAAATTTTATAATCCCAGATAAATGAGTCAGTGGAGGTTAAATTTTCCACTTCAGTTAGGCTAAAAAAGAAAGGAGAAATAGGAAACATTTAAGTTAAATCTGAATAAAAACAAACAAAAAAGTACGTAAAAAGTAGAAACAGAAAAGAGTGGAGTTAAAAAGCTGGAAAAATGTACTCTATGGTACTTTGCCCACTCATAAATCCACAAATCACAGCTAAATTTAGTCCTTCAATCAATCGACCACTTCCTTTGCAAATCTACTGCCTTTTTTTTCCTTCTCCTGACAATGACTTTTTGTGTAAGGAATCTGGTCACGAGCATCTCAGTATAATAATATATAAATATAAAATATATGTGCATATGTATATATATATATATGAATCTGAATTTGATGCCACTTCCACTAGCTAAATATAAATGATCTAAATTCGATACGTTATATATATTATTATATTTAATGGTATAAATTAACATTATATGACTAGATATAGAATTTATACCACATCCATTACCCATTGGTTAGTAGTACTATTTTGTTTCCATCAAATCATAAGTGCATTTGTGAATAATTGCTAGAGACACTGTTTCACTGTTTAAAGAAATGAAATAAAAAGTGCATAGTAGAATTGTTTTAGCAAATTCCAACCTTATTTACTGTTTTAAGGAAAATTCCTACCAAATTGAACAAATTGACCCCAAATGTCTTTTTCTCCTAACAGTTTTGGACATTCTTGCAAATTAAATCTTTCCTCATTTCAACAACTGCTGAGACTTAGTCACTTGAGAGTAATTTGCCAAAATTATATAATTAAGTCAAAAAGTTCTTTTACAAAATGAGTTACTAAGATCTAAATTCCAATGGTTTTCACTGCCCAGAAAACATGATCAGGTGAGATATTTTTGTAATTCTGAACCCTAGACAAAAATTGTAAGTGCCCAATCAAGTAATTAACCAAAAAATGAAGTAAAAACAATCTAAAAACTGCAACCAAACAAGCCTTTAAACTCATTTCCCCTCAACTTGCACATTCATTCAATTACCAATTATCCTCAATTTGTACAACGATAGCAAGTTCTCTTTTTCGGATATAGCTAATGTTACAAAACTAAAAACTCAATAACTTGTAAAAAAAAGGCAAATCGAGTTTCTTTTCCTCTTCATTTCCAAGAAAAAGAAAAAAAGAAAAGGGTAAACCTCACTTCCGATCCCCCAATTTTGATTCAATTACAGAAATGCACATAGAGTTCCCAATCCTAACACAACCACCCCCTCAATTCTAGGAAATCGAATTTTTTTTTTCCTTCTCCTTCATTTTTAAGTAAAGCAAAAGGGAAAGACAGAAAAAAGAAAACGGTAAACCTCTCTTCCGAATTCCGATCCCCCCAATTTTGATTCAATTACAGAAATGCACATAGACTTCAAAATCTAACCCAATTCACCCCCTCAATTCGAAGAAGACTCGGACACCTCCCCCCTCGGCGACGTCAGGGGGAAGAGAGAGAGCAGCCTCGGCTCAGATCCAGGCGTTGTCGCGTTCCTTGGAGACGGATGCAAATAAAACCCTTTCTCCGCAATCGCCTTATCCTCCTCAGCAACAATCAACGGAGACGAAGAGGATCTGTTGTTGAAATGATCCAACGGCGTAACTGGGCTGAGTACAAGCGAAGGAAAGTTCAACATACTCGGTGACATAACAGGCGACGAGAGGCTATTATTATCGTGTCCACGTGGCAAGATCCCGGGGGAAGGGTTAATCATGAGTCCGTTCTTAAGGCTGTTACGGCGTTCGTATAATTTGTGAGTATTTTGTTTTTTAACACCGGTGCTACGGATAGGGGGGTGGGGTTTGTAGGTTGGATTTAAATCAGGTTTTGGGTCGGGTTGGGAGGATCCGGTTAGCATCTGGACGACT
Organism: Primula veris; assembly: GCA_963682055.1. NCBI lineage: Eukaryota > Viridiplantae > Streptophyta > Magnoliopsida > Ericales > Primulaceae > Primula > Primula veris. Next base: position 4,359,335 of record OY821746.1, read on the forward strand.
TGTTTGAAGGTCGAGGTGTCGGCTTGGACGAAGGTGGTTGGGTAAGGTGGTGGGGTAGTCGGGTTATCGGGTCGGGGGCTCGGGATTTGGGTCTGGGTTTGGGTGATTTCTCTATCTTGGTGTTGAGGTCTGGATGTGATCTCCATTGTTAGAGAGAGAGAGAGAGAAAGGGGGTTGAAAGAGAAGGACAGAGAAGAAGAGGAGAAAAAGGGTTGAATTTCAAGTCTTGTGAACAAATGTACTAAAATTGTACTTTAGCTTTAGGTTTTAGCTATTGAAGGAGTTTATTTGCATGAATGATCCTTGCGTGTTTTGATATGTTCTAGTTGGGTTTTCTTGAGTTTTGGTGCTGTAAAATGTATTAAAATTGTACTCCGAATCGTATGTCCCCTTGTTTATTTTCATCCAAATTTAATATTTGTACAACTTGTTTCGCACTTTTATAATAGATTTTATGTAAATGTCATAAAATTTGGATATAATATTGCACTAAACGATTTTCTCTTAATTTCAATAATTGATTTATATTAGTTTTTTTATTTATTCGAAATTAGACTGTATGCAATAATGTCTTTCTTTAAAGTTATTTTTGGAGTGAATCGATAAATAATCATGTTTGTAGAATCTTTTTTAAAAATTTCTAAACAAATTTTGTAGGTTAAATAGATAAGAGGAGACGAGAAGGGATAGAAATAGGGACAAATTGTACTTTAGCTTTAGCGTGATTGAAAGAGTTGATTTACATGAATGGTCCATGTGTATTTTGAAATGTTCTAGTTGGTTATTATATATTTTTATTAATATGGTGGTGGTTTTTTAGATTTTGGAGACATGAATGGAAGTTTTGTGAAAATATGTTAAAATTGTAAGTTATCTTTCACTTTAGGGAGCGATTGGAGGAGTTGATTGCATGGATGGCCCATGTGTGTTTTGAGATGTTCTCTTTGGTCATTTTATCTTTTTATTGATGCAAATATTCATTTTCATATTGTGCATAGATGACTAGAATTTGACTAAAGTCCAAAGACGTCAAAAAATAGTGATATCGGTAAAATAGTGATATCGGCAAGTTTTTAAGGAAAAATAATAATTTAGTACATATTTAGAAAGTTACTTCTAAAAAATATCGGTTGTTTTGAATTTTATGAATCTTTTACAAAAAAATACATATTTTATGAACTTATTTATAAATAGGTACATATGTTATTAAAAAATCTAAAAAAAATATTTAAAAATTAAAAACCAAAATTTTAAAAAATATATTTTTTATACAAAAAATATGGGTGATCTTGTCTTATCATTTATAACCATGTTCAATCATGTATGTCTAATCTTGTTTGATCTTGTCTAATCATGTCAAATATTGTATGTCTAATCATGTTTAATCTTATCTAATCATGTCTAATCCTGTTTGATACTGTGTACAATTTTTTTGAATTATTTTTTTGAATTTTTTCGATTTTTATGTGATATTCTCTTATCATTTATAACCTTGTTCAATCATGTATGTCTAATCTTGTGTGATCCTGTCTAATCCTATCAAATATTGTATGTCTAATCATGTTTAATCTTATCTAATCATATCTAATCCTATTTGATAATGTGTACAATTTTTTTGAATTTTTTGAATTTTTGTGTGATCTTGTCTTATCATTTATAACCCTGTTCAATCATGTATGTCTAATCTTGTTTGATCCTGTCTAATCTTGTCCAATATTGTATGTCTAATCTTGTTTAATCTTATCTAATCATGTCTAATCCTGTTTGATACTGTGTACATTTTTTTGAATTTTTTGAATTTTTTCGATTTTTTATTTATTTTTGATTTTTTTTAATATTTTGTTATTTTGTTATAAAATATGTATTTAATTGTAAATAAATATATATATTTAATTATAAAAAAATATACATATGTGGATTTTTTGTAATCAAGTTGACTAGTATGTAGATATTTATAACTCTTCCAAAATTCAAACCGCTATGAAAATAAAATTCTTTGTGTTACATCATCTATTACATAGAATTACAATTTCAGCCCAAAATTTTGTTACTATTGTTATTAACAGAATTGAATTTAGCTTTGTAAAATGTATGATTAAGTTTAAAATCACATTGAAAAAAGAAAATTTTCTACTTTTTTTTTTTGCTTGAAAATTATACTATGAGCAACCAAAAATTTTAAGCCTTGGGCAATTCATGGAGTCAGGCCGGACCTGTCGGTACAAATTGTGCTTTTGTAGTAATTTATATTTTATAACTTTACATGGCTTACTGATGTTTAATAGAGAGAGAGAGAAAAAAAAAAGAGCTGGAAAACACAAGGCTTTAGTTGAAAAAGAAATAAGGTTGAGTAGCAAGTTTGCGAAAAATGTACCGAATTGTACTTTAGCTTTAACTTTAGTTTTTAGATTTGGTGTGATCGGAGGAATTGATTGAACGAATGGTCCATGTATTTTGAAATATTTTAGTTGGTTCTTAATTTATTTTATTTTGATGGTAATGGATTACAAATTGTGAAAACGTGATAGGGTTTGTCATGTTTCGGACAAAGGAGTCTAGGTTACAAATCTTCTATCTCATTTCTCTATTTTTTTTCGTGTCCTCTTACTTATTTTATCAAAAACTTGAAAAAAATTGTACAATTACTATAATATATGTATCAATACATTATAATAATTATTTTTAAAAGAAAATTCACACAAAATTTATTTTGGAATAAATGTATAAATTAGTGTAAATTAAAAATAGAATATTAAAAAAATTGTCTAAAATAATATTATGTTCAAATGTTTTAAAATTTGAATACAATATAATATAAAAGTTTATAAAATTGCGGTATAAGTTGTGAAAATTTAAAATTTGAGTAAAAATAATCAAGGAGACACGGAAGTAGATATAGAATAACAATAGAAGATTTGGACTCCTTAAACAATGATATTGGTCCAGAACTTTGATGTTCACAGTCATTTTAATATACAATATCTAATTTTAGTGCCGCATAAATTATAATTATTCCAGAAATTAAAAATTTGAATACAATATAATATAAAAGTTTATAAAGTTGCGGTTTAAGTTGTAAAAATTTAAAATTTGAGTTGAAATAAATAAGAAGACACGGAAGGAAATATAGAATAAGGATGGAAGATTTATACTTCTTAAACAATGATATTGGTCCAGAACTTTGATGTTCACAGTCATTTTAATATACAATATCTAATTTCAGTGACGCATAAATTATAATAATTTCAGAAATTAATGCCATATAATATCTTCAGTCATGCAATAGGTGTCAAGTTTGCATTGGATGGAATCCTCTAATGGGATTTTCAAGTATTCGCAAAGCGAAAATACTATTAGAAACTATATTTTTTCCAGTTTTGAATAAACATACATGAAAATTGCCAGCGTTACGTAGCAGTTTGACAGGTCTTAATTGGAATTAAGATATTGGCAATATGTTAATGATACAGTTGACCAAATGGAAAAAGGAGCCAAAACATTTGTATCTCAAGATGACAATTTATGGTTCATAAGTGCATGCACCAACCAAATTAAGCTATGGTACTATAGAAAAAGTCGCTCGTTTAATAAACTTATATAAAATCAAACAATACTATTCCACCGCTAGCAAGTGATTTTTTTTTTTTGAGTTTTTGCAGTGCTTATTAGAAGAGAATCGGAGATGTTGATGTTAGTCTTTGTGTCCGTTTACAAACAATTTGGTCTTGGAGTTGCAGCTAAATTAGAAGAAAATACATTTCATCCACTTTTTTATATATTTTTTTTATGATTTTCGTAGAACATAATATCTCTTTATATGGAAAGTTAAAAAATCATCATATAATAATTCAGAAGTTGCAATAGAAAAGAAAAAGCGAAGTTTGTGATGATTTTAAAATCTTTTCTATTAGGTAATCTAGTATCCTTATGCTGAAGATAATCAATTCTGTCGTTGTGGTCGGACTCTATTATGGATTTTTGACCACATTCTTCGCCTTCGAGGAAGTGCTTTGCTGCTGGCCCATTCTCTTTCTGTCACGCGAAGATCCAATCAAATCATTTTTATAAAAACAGAAAAACTGTACATAAATTTATTTTATCCACATAACGACTTATTCAAGAATTGAATTCAATAGACCCTTTTAACTCAGCGGTAGAGTAATCCTTTTGGTACATAGTAAATTTATTTATTAACATTTATAGGCTTGGGCTGCTTGACATCAAGTGGTGGAGCAACGAGGGACATGATGTTACCAACGCAATCCTATAATTTATAAAAATTAATTTTGTTCGAAAAATCTTAGTACAAATCGGAATAACGTGTGTTTCAAAAAAAAAAACACACACCAATTCTTATATTTATAGCAATTTATTATTGTAATGTTGGCTCCGCAGCTGCTTTACATTTATCTGGGTATTTACAAACAAAAAAAGTTAGACGGATTCTGGTTGAAAGATGTTAAGTTGATGGTGTCTTTTTTCAGGTTGTCTGCTTTATTTATTAACAGGTCGAGGATTTAGTAAATATTTGTAGGTCCGAGCATATCGTTGCCTTGAATTGTTTTCTAATATTTTTCATTGTATATCTGGATTGCATCCCAATTTCTTAAATAAAATAAAAAAACCAAAAAAAAAAAGGTTTAAAAATTAGCAAATAAAATAGTACATTCATACTATTAAATAGTAAAACAATAAGATTAAGATTTTGTCCCCACTCATCTAAAATGAGTTTATCAAAATTGTGAGCGGTGTGTGCACATAATTACTGTGTAAAAACAGTCTTTCCGATTAGACCTTTCCATAGTCATCAGAGATGTTCGGTTAAAAAACATTGATGCACTTAACTAGATATATAGAGAAATCATAACAAAAGGTGAAAAGAAGACTCACAACTGTAGTTTTTTTTTTTAACACAACCAAACATTTTATTTCACAAACATAGAGTACAGAATCAGATTACAAGCTAAACATCTTTACAAAAAACTTACTACAGAAAATACGCATTTGCAACAACAAAAATAACAAGAAATCAAAGTTACAGTCCTTTTTTAGTCCCTAAGTTGTTTCACCGCATCTTCAAGCATTTACACTTCACTTATTTGGTAGACATTATCATCACGAAGGTATCATTCTCATCTTTTAGCGCTTCATTCTCCAACTTGAGACGATTTTCTTCATTTGCAGCAGCTAACAATCAACTATCCAGCATATGCAGGTCCAAGAAAGTTATTTTTTCTTTCTTTTAATCTGAGGCAAAAGCATATTGTCTGAACACATATGTGATCTCATAGCTTTAGATAGTTTTATTTCCTCAAAACCAGTAAAATTCTCGCCCTTTAATTCAGAAACAGCCAAACAATCAGCAAATTTGTTTTGCTCTCTATAAATGTGTATCACATCTTGAACTACCCAATCATTTAGCATTAATATTTCATCCCATATATTAAGCAGTCTAACAAGAAAATTCACTTTTAAGCCCATTAACCAAAATTAGAGAATTCGATTCTAAACTAATATCACTAAGGCCCGAACTGTATCAAATTTGTAAGTCCACTAACACAGCTCTTGCTTCTGCAAATAAGGTAGAAATTTCCTCCACTGCAAAAGCTGAAGCATAAGCAAATAGTACAGTACCATTTTCATCGCTTAGAACTCCTCACAACTGCAATTTCTCATAGCTCTAAATAGAAAATATTAAGTAAACTTCCCAACCAAATTTCAAGGTCCATAAGATAGAATGATACACCAAATTTTTGCGGAGTAGTTTATATGGACATCAACTTCTACATCAAGTTGGACACTTTTTTTTTACGAAAACGCTCCAAATAAAGATTTGATTAATGCAAATCTCAACGGTTTCACGACAGAAACACAACTTGTTTTTTTTTTTCCGAGATATATAATGACATGTTTTGAAATTTTAAATCTTACCGCAATTTCTAAAACATGTCATTATACATCTTGGAAAAAGAAACAAGACGCATATTTGTGTTTTTGTCGTGATACCGTGAAAATTTGCATTAGTCAAATATTGATTTGGAACGTTTTTATAAAAAAATGTTCAAGTTGATGTCTATGTAAACTCGCCATTTTTCACGTGTACCGGTACCTGTGTACTACCTACAAAACAATACATCCCTAGAAATGTAGTATTAGAAAAAACTAAGTAATGGAAATCAATTAAGCAGTGTCCTTCACTATTCTTTTGAGTACGTAACCACTGCTTATGCAAGTCATATTTTTTGGGGCCCAAAAGTAGTGACTACATTATAGCTGACAAAAGCCCGATTTGTTTTTGGAATATTAAGACGTAGTAGTGATTTTCTGAACGCTTGAGCCCATTCTACAGTCTTCTGGCAATTCTAGTTCTTGAACAAAATCTTTTGGATTACTGATGTTGTTCTATTTTGAGATACAATTTTATTCTATATTTTTCTTGGCAAAAAGTAACCGCAAGATACGATTTTCTTTTGTAAGCAAAGCAAAACTCGGAAGTCATGAAAATAAAAAATAAAAAAATTGTTAATTTTTCACATTTAAAAACTTTATGAACCCTAGTTGAACAATTAACAACTAACATGGTAAAGTTGGCTATATTAGTGAATGTTGTGTGCATATATAGCGTGCAAATAAAAATAATTAAATCCGCATGCAAGACGGTTCGGTTCGGCTACTGTTATAAAGGTCCGAATGGGAAACTATTAAGGTATGGTCACAGTTTGATACACTTTGTTAGACATGAAAATAAAAAATAAAAATTAACTAAAAAGCAATATATGCTCATTTTCACTCTCGTACAAATACATTCAATGGAAAAGGCAAGATCTTCATTTTTTTTTTTTATCACATTTTGACTTGAATCTATTAACTTGAAAACAAAACAGCACACTTCAAAATTTCTCCAGGACTTATTGGAATTTTGTTTTGGCATCATTGTCAATGTTATTGCCAGTGCCAGCTGATATTTATGCTCTGGGTATCACTTGATCAACAAATTGTGCATGCACATGTTTTCTCGATTGTTTGTGCTGGAGTTAGTTTTTTCTGATGCAGATACATTTTTACGACTGTATATAACTTATTCGCTGGCAGCGTTTTTGCCACACATCCTCTTGGTCGGTCTGGTCCTTAAAAGCTTACATTTTCGTGTTCATTTTCTTTTATTTGTTATCTGAGATCGGCTTTGTGGAAGCACATTGTAACTTCCAGATAAAAAATTTGACTAGTGCCGCATGTATTTGGAGAAAAAAAAATGTTTTTCGAGTTCCCTTTGGGTTCCCGGCCTCATATTTCTCTAAGTTCTTCGAAAACTATTGAGAGTGTCGTAGCTATTTTAGGGATGGGGATATTGGATTTTCACCGAACTGGTAGTATATATGGTTATAACCCAAATGAGACACTAGATTTTTATTTTTTGGAGGGTTAAGATACTAGTAGAAATATTGAAAAGAGGGGAATTAAATAGTCATGTCAAATGCAGCAATTATAGGCTAGGTGTCGATCGATATGAGCAGTGGTCCTATAATTCTTTATTAACATTATACACTCTTAATTTGAAAATTAAAGTGGAGTTACATTTTGTCTCCCCATAATCAGTCACTTATCTAATTAAATTATGGATCCACCGACTATATTCCAATGACACCGTATCAAGAGAATACGAAGGCATTTAGAAAAACATGACATGGTCCAAACTACGATGCAAGTGAGTATATAGTCTAATTATCTAAACCATAATTAGTAAGTTTACACACGTATCTTGGTTGGAAATTCTTTTCACCATTAAGAGATCATAAATTTAAAATTAGAACTAATGAAGTCAAGCAAATTGAGGTGCGTGGCTAATTATGAACACCATGGACTTTGTACATTTTTACTTTAATTAACTAAAGTGAGACTATGAATTAGCAAATCATAAGGTGACATGTATGTAGTTATAAATTATAAGGCCCACATGTATGTTTGCATCGTTACTTGTTGCAATGCAATCTCAGTTGCCTCTAGCAATTAACTCGCCGGAATACAAGATCAGGTGTCACTAACAATAGAGATTAATTAGTACTAGTTCTCTTTTAGTACAATCTAAGGAAAATCACCTAGTGATTGCATCATACATTCATCATTACTAATCACAATCACAATCACTTTCACTTGCTTAAATATGCTAAGCTTTTATGCTATGACAATTTATTATTTGAAATGGAATTTTGTTTGGAAGTATTCTACCATTTTTTTTTTCTTGTTACAAACAAGTTCCTTTGAGGACGAATAACCGTTTTTTTATAAATTATACCCCATTCATGTATATATATTTACTAATTAGTGTATGCCTGAATGCAAATATAATTTTTTCGTATTTAGCTTTTACAATGTTAATACTTCTATGCAAGACTTGGATTGTAATTCGGGACTTTCTTTATATATACAAAATAACGCCATTTTTCTTTGCATCTTTTTGAAGACCGCTTAATTACAACTTTATTTTATTTTATTTTGCATTAAATCATACTGCTATAGCAGTGAGTTTTACTTGGCTTTTGATTTGAGGAAAGCTAGAAGCCTTGAACCCAATTTCTGCTCACAACTTACCTATTGGTCATCAGTAATTATGATTTTAATTATTTCTCACGTATTTGTTATATAAGTCAAGGTTAAATTTTTATCGTTTCAAAAAATTGTAAATTGTCCCAATATACAGCTGACCTAGATATTTGCAAAACCTTACTAAAAGTCCAACCGAGTGGATTGTGATTAAAGCCAATTATCAATCAATAAATCTCCTTAACTTAAAAAATAGGCAAGTTTATGTCAAAACCAAGACTTAAAACACCCTCACAACATCCCATCCTTATAAACTTACATTCTTGTGAACAACAAACATAGCTTGGTTTAGAGAAAACATGACCAACTCTCTACTCAAGCTCACCCTACTCATCACCCTCCTCCTCCCCTCTCTCCATTCATTTTCCCTATCATCAGATTCCGATTCTGATGAGGAAGACTACATTCTTGATAACCCATCTCCAAGCACCTACCTGAGGCACAAACTCTTAGCCGTTATTAAAAAAGGCACGCAATGCAACGCTCTTTACAACAATGTGTGTAACGGAGTCTCAGCCAATAACGGAACTAGCATTTTGCATTGTTGTAAAAAACATTGTAGGAACGTGCTCGGTGACAGAAACAATTGCGGCGTGTGTGGTCACAAAGTTGGGACATTCCAGAAATGTTGTGGAGGAAAACCTACAGATGTTTTATTTAATCGTTATAATTGTGGCAAGTGTTTTAAGCAATGCAAGCCTGGTAAAAAGTGCGAAAATGGGGTATGCGGTTATGCTTATTAAATGTTTTATGAGTTGGGGATTTTTGGGTTTTATTTGAAGTTTTTTAAAATGATGAAAAAAATGGGATTTAGTAATAATGTAGGTTTGTCAACTACTTGCTGATAAAGGCTAGATCTACACATTTGTATCTATGATTCAAGCTTTGCATTCCTGTATTGGGTATACATATTTTCTTTATAAGAATATGGTTACTTTTTGCTTTGTTATTTCATCGACTTACCACTTATAATTACTCTTATACTAAAGGAGCGATGCTCTCTAATACGAAGTATTTAATTTCAGGCACCAGAAGTTTTTTCTTGTAATCTTCTTTGTCTTAGAAGTTCATAATTGAATTAACAGACGATGATCGTACAGAGCTCTCAAGCTAGCAAAGAGTGTGACAGGGTTCCACTGTTTTGTTTGTATAATCAATGCATGTGTGATTTCCTTTTGCTTGCTTGTTTTTACTTTTAGATGAAAACCATCGAAATAATTCGATACCGATTACACGTACGTGGTTTACTTACAGAGTATTTCCCCAATCGTTAGCAGGGAGCTTGAGCAATATATGTAAAAACAAGATGTGGTTCTATAAATACTTCTATAACATAAGTTTGTACATAGTTTGTGAGATTTGGAGGAAACTTCATCAAAACCCTCTCTTGGTTATTAAACAGCTAAGCTTGCTTTAGCTTGATCAGAATTTGTTTATATGGTAGTAAAAGAAAATTAGTTACCAGTTGACGTGAAAATAAGAACAAGTCACGTTCTTGACTTAAGTACTTATGTGAAACCATAACTAAACCGTGTCTTATTGAGTCTAAGCAATTTTGGGTCTCGGTCATTTGAATTTTATTTTAGCGCATGAATCTATATTGTTATTGAAAGGTAATTGCTTTGACTCAATAAGATACACAGTTTAGTTAATTATGACTGAGACCAATGTATATATCAGACTCGCATTAAATATTCATGCTTTTTCCATCCCGATGGTCTTTAAATGAACCTTTCATAAAAGAGACTGCAAAAGACATACTCTTTACCACAATTTGTTACAAATATATAGGTAGCAATCATAAACCCAGAGCAAAAACTCGGATAGGATTTGACTACACTAAAAAATCTAAGACAACCTGCCTTAAATTTTCAAGATTTTCAAGACAGCAAAATTCTATCACAATTGGATTCATTTAGTATATTTTTGGGTTTATTAATAAATGTTAGGTTTTTAGTATGTGACATAACTAAAATAATAGTGTAATAGATTCACGATAGTGTTAATCGTTCGGTGTTCAATCCAAAATACACTATTATTTAGGGTGTGTCAACCAATAGTATTTTTTAGTTTTAGTTTTAAATTAATTTTAGGTTGTATATTTTTGGATTCATTAACATGTGTTAGGTTTTTATTATTTTTTAGTTTTAATTTTGAATTAATTTTAGAATATATATTTTTGAGTTTATTAATATGTGTTAGGTTTTTAATATGTGACACACCTCAATAATAATGAATTAGATTCACGGTAATGTTAATCGTTCACGATGTTGATTTCAAAACATTAAAAAAAATATAACATACAAAATTACATTATTTAAAAAAATATATATACTAAAATACACATTTTGTTGTCTGAAAAATTCAAAGACAACGTGTCTTGAATTTTTCATGGCAGAAAAAAATCATCCCAAAAACTCATGCAAAATCACTCCCGTGTGTTTTATCTGAATGAGTGATCTAGAGGCAAAATCACTAGCGTGTGTTTTATCTGAATGAGTGATCTATTTCTAATACAAATTAGGCATATCGTTATTTGTATTTATGGTTGTAAGGATTATGTCAGTCTAGACTCGAGTTCCTTTATAGGCCTGAACTCATCTTTTAATTGAGTACTTTTTATATCCAAGTGTGTTCATTTTAATTAAACTAACCAAATTCTGTTATTCTGAATAGATTGGTTTCATAGAATTTTTGTGTTTACATACTGAATAACAATAATAAATGATTCATGTAACTTTCCAAAACGACACATGAATGTCGACTTTATGAAATATTGGAGAGAATTAAAACACTTTATTTGTAATCCATGAATAGTTTAATTTTTTTATTCATAGGTGACGACTTCTCCAATAGTATTTCATTGGTACATGTGATAACATATCAAAAAAAATACTAAAATATAGGTACATGTAATATCATTCTACTATATTAATTGGAGTGTTGTGCAATACTTTCTTTTCTTTCTACTTATTACGTTTCTTTGCCTTCTACTTGTTACGCTTCAGCTTTTTCCCGGCTTTGTATGACAAGGATAATTGTTTGAACAGTTTCATTATCTGTTTTTAACTACTCATTTTTGGATTAATTACAGTTCCAGATTCTTACTTTCCAAATCCTTTTCGACTGTGAGTGCACTAGTTATCGTTCTCAGAAGCAGAAATAATTTCATTCTATTGTTTCTTCGCATAGATTTTTAGAAGCTTCGTCGACGGCTTGTCATTCTGATTGTTGATTTCCCCCTTCTAATATGGTTCCTAAAATGGAATTAAGAACTTTGATGAGTATAAGGGATCAGTTTTTAAACATGTTAGCAACAAGTTTATTTAAGGCCTTCTATGTTTTTCAATGATCCAGTTTCGTAGCATTAACTTGACATCTCAAGCATTAGTAGAATAAAGCTTTTCTTGGCAAAAAATCAAAATAATTGTGAATATAATAAGGTTTTGATATTTGGCAGATCTAATAATATTCTTACGGACTTGTACCGGAACTTCTGGTGGTATCGGTGCTAATAATGGTAACCATGATAAGTTTCTCAAAATTTCAAAACAGATCTTTGGTATGAACTTGTATACTAAATCTAGCGTAGTCGGTGTTGTTAAGGTTACCCGAAGAGACAAGAGGTACAAAAGTAAATACTTTGAAATACAATGACATTTTAGTAGAATGTTTGTCTTTAAACGCACCTTAGAGTCTTAGATCCCAGGATGCCACACAAACATACAGACGTGATGGAAGTGTATATAGCCGGGATACCTTTCTCGGCCTTTTTAACTAAGATCAAGCGTTTATATAACCAGAAAAAATAAACTCGGATGCACAATTCAATTGTTTTGTTATATTTGTGAAAATTTGAAATGGCATTATTATTGGGTATGCAAATATATACTGTAAAAAGCACACTCCCTGTGTATATCTTTTTTCCGGATTCATAATGACAAAATCGAGAAAGTGCAGCGCAAATGTTACCGACCTTACATTTATCTTATCCAAAACATCTGAGTTCTTTGGGAAGCTTCACCATAGTTGTTAGTTTTCGAACCGGAAAACACAAACCAAAAACGTGTTTTAAAAACTACTCCAGGGAAACTGGAAAAGCTAATTGATAGGTAACAGAATAAAAATTATGTTATTACTTGAAAATACTACAATAAAGTGAAAGACTATGAATAGTCATCAACATGAGAAGGAACTTAAAAAGTAAGGTTATCTTATTAATATTATATATTTTATATACAATTAAATGATATAGTTCTTATTTTTTTTTCAGGAAACTGTTAAAAAGTGAGTATATGGGGAGTTTGAAATTTGAAGCCAAGAGCAATTTTCCTTGTTAGTTGTAATTGAGCAGCGCAATATATATAATCACTGTCACGACATAAACAATGACAAATTTGACTGCTAAGTGCTAACCCACGATTGTTACAAGTAATATGAAAAGCAGAATTTATAATTATCTTCGAGATGCATAAGTGATTTCTAATTTTGATTGACATTTTCCAATTTATAAGAGATGCATTCTTGAAGAAGAATAGGGCAGGGGTGGTATCATTAGAGATTAGAGGGAAAAAAATTTGACAGTTTTTGTATTTATTTTGATGGTGTATGTTCAATGTATTCTGAGCTCGGAGCTTTTTTGGTGGGTCTGCAAATTTGCTATTCATTAACTTTAGAAAATGTGATGGTTAAAATCGATTGCAAATCTATTTTAGACTGTTTTACCAAGATTTTACTCATTTCCATTGCTTACTTAAATGCGTGGTAAGACATTTTTTGGAACTCTTTAGTCTGGTGGGTTGTACTTTTTTTCATGTTTGGCGCGAGCAAAATGTTACAGCAGACTTACTTTCGAAAATGGGGCTAAAGAAAATTTGTGGAAATTACTGTATTGGAATCTAAATCTATTTTTGTTCCTTATCTGATAGACTGATATGAGTTAACTAATTTCCGGAAAAGATAGTGGATAGTGAAAGTTGCTAAACTTAAACTACTTATTTTACATGTATTTTGCTATGTTTTAGTACCATTACAAAATATAGTATTTTTGTTTTACTAAGATTTGCAGGGTGATGTATGGTTGTAGCTTATCGTTTTGATTTATTTCAAATGCTTGTAAATGGGTTTGGTCACCGCTTTGATAAAATAAAATTTAAGTCTTTAATAAAATAAAATAAAATAATTTTGACATTTTCCAATGATATCAATAGATTCTGGATTCAATTATTTGGCAGTCTCTAGTAATCAATCTACTTAATTACAGCACGAACATTTTGGGCGGTCGAAATTCATTTGTACATACTTTTTGTTTATATAGAAGGAGGCCAAATAGTTTTACATGAACATAATTATTATAAGTTATTATTTTTTGTAAAATGATAAATTATTTCCCTCGGTACCAAATAATTCACGAGACTTTTATTGCAATAAGCCCCATTAAGACGTTAGCTAAAATTGGTCAAGCCAATTGCGGCCACACATTTGTGATTGCCGTGACTATCATGCTATAAAAATGTTATTTTTCTTACACTTTAATTTGGTACATTGCATTGAATACTATGGTTCGCCGCAGATAATTACTTCTCCATTATTCTAGTACTCCTTTTTTTCGGAGACAACAAGAAACAATTCAAGCAATAAAACAAATAACATAAAAGGTTGGTGAACAACGGACCCGGGACCAGAATAATTTTTTTTTGTCCGGTATAAAAAAATATGTTTTAATAAATAAAAAAAATTCTATATTCAACATAACATAAAATAAATATAAAGTCAAGACAAATGACATTGGACAATAAAATAATTTTTTATGCAATCTTGTTTGAAAAAATACAATGGGTATTTAGAATTTTTGATAATTTTAAAGTACTTGAAAAAACAGAAAATTTTAGAAAAAAAAAGTTAACATGATTTGAACTCCTAACATTCCACTAGCTCATGGTCTAATTTTACCATTACACCAGCAATTTTTTTGTTTAAGTGAGGGTCATCAATATATATATATTTCAGAATTTTTTTAATTACATATATAAAAAAAAAAAATATCAACTCTACTCTTGGTCCGTCCCTACCGACAAAATTATATATTGTTCTCCCAAAGTATATTTTGATAGCAAAAATGATACACCCATTAATTTAAATGAACCGTGTCACACGTTGATAAATTGTGTAATTTTATTTTAAAAGTAACAGGCCTATCGTTATTATTACGCAAAAGAAAGAAATTGTGTACTTATCTTGGAGTCGCTCTCCATTTCATACATTTATTGGAACCCGTAAAATAAAACAATAAAGTATGGCAATTTTGTGGGGTTCTGATGCATATGGGGAACCCGTTAAACAAGACAATAAATTACATACTTTATCGACACATTAGGCATGTTTAAAGATTTTTTCAACTTGCTATTTTATATGTATTCGTGCTTTAGTGCTCTATTCTATTATGTGGAGTATAGCAAATGATGTGGAAAAAAATAAAATTATATATATATATATATTATGTGGAGTATTATGACCGGCTAACCCCACTATCCCCACTATGTACTCTGAATGGAATTTTAACAATATTCAGGTCAACTAAATGAATTTTATTTCGTCTTTTTGTTAATCTTTAATTGTAAGACTACTTTAAATCACAGGAAATTTAATCACTTTGCTAATAAACATTTGATGAACCACAAGCTCTCAAATAGTATGTTATTAACTAAATTTGATTTAATGGAGGGCAAAAATACATTTAGTACAACAAATATAATTCTGTTAACAATTTGCATACCCATTTTTCAAAATTTTCAATTTGTATAGCACGCTATAATAAATTTTCAATTTAGGTATCACCGTCTAAATTAATTAAGGAATCATATCACGTGACATTTCATAAACGTTAATTTGATCGGATAATTTGATAATTTTGCACAAAAATATGTGTGTGAAATTGGGGAAAATATTTTTCTAGAATGAAATATTTTTGTGCAAAATTATCAAATTAACGTTGTCAAATGTCACGTGACATGATTCCGTGATTAATTTAGACGGTGATATCTAAATTGAAAAGTTATTATCGTGTGCTACCCAAAGTGAAAATTTTGAAAAATGGGTATCCAAATTGAAAAATTATTATAGTGTGCTATCTAAATCGTTAAAAACAAATAGTTTGATAAATTAAACCTATAAAAACCCGGAGTAATACTTAGATTTGGTTACTAGTTTATTTATTAACTTTTTCGAACCAACTTTCTTATTCCATATCTAATTGCACGTATCAATATTCTTTTGAATTCTCTTGAAAAAAGAACAATAAATCACTCTCCCACGTCTAAAATTATATTACTCATCTCTCTCTCTCCAAACCCCTCAATAATCACTACTATGCATTAGTATAAGGTACTTTACATTTCTTTTCTTCCCTGTTTCAAGTTTGTGTTTTTGTTACTTTTCTATAGTTTCAGAAGTTTTTTTTTTTCTACGTTGTGGTTAAGTGTCAAGTGTCCTTAAAATATTTTAACTTGAAATGAATATTTTTTATATGTACCTAACTGATTCAACTAATCAATTACCAATATTGCTAAAGTTGTGTTTATTCAACTTTCATTTTGACAGTTGAAACTTATGTTTTTGTTTTTTGTTGGTGCATTTATCTAGCAAGATTATGCTTAGAGACTTAGATAACATCATACAAAGGTCCTAACATGATAATAAATTTGTGTTAATATTATCCATATGCACACACGGTACCTCATGTCCACATGAATAGTATGTAATATATATATAAACCTTTATTTTGTCACTGTTTTGTTTAATAGTAAGTAGACTTGTTCTCTTCATCAAGCATAATTTTCACACCATATATAAGCTTATTTTAATTTCTCATAGTTTCTCAAAACAGATTAGAGGAGTCCAAGCAAGGAGTTTGATCCAAGCTTAAACCTTACTGAAATTTTGGAAACAAATTACCAAGTTGTATAGAAGACTAAATTGATGGAGTACTTAATGAAGAAGCTTAATCTCGTCGCTGTGAACGTCGACCGAAAATGGCTATTTTCCATCATCTCGATCTCGGTCCTTTGTATATTCTTCCTTGGGACCTCTTTCAACACCAGACTTGTTTCTTCGTTTCACCAATTCAATTATATTTTTTCCGGGAACAATACAAATGTTTACATCCAGAATAGAGAAATTAATATTACTACCCCTCCGACGGGTCCTACTATTCCACGCTTTGCGTACCTAATTTCAGGGTCCAAGGGCGATTTGGAAAAGCTTTGGAGAACTTTGCTATCGTTGTATCACCCGTTAAACCAATATGTTGTTCACTTAGACTTGGAATCCCCAGTTGAGGAGAGACTTGAGCTGAGATCTCGTGTTGAGAATAATACGATGTTTAATAATATTGGGAACGTTCTTATGATTACGAAAGCGAATATGGTTACTTATAGAGGGCCAACTATGGTAGCGAATACTCTTCATGCCTGTGCTATTCTTCTCAAGAAAAGTAAGGATTGGGATTGGTTTATTAACCTCAGCGCCTCCGATTATCCTCTAGTTACCCAAGATGGTTAGTTTCTACATTTCCCCTCTATCTTTACGTTATTAACATCATTAGACTAATATGATTGTTGTGTTTAAATATATTTTTTGTATATCAGATCTTATATCCACGTTTGCTGATTTGGACCGAAACCTGAACTTCATTGAGCACACGAGCCATCTAGGTTGGAAGGAGTAAGCCCGTCTTCTTTTTTAGTGAGTAGGTTTTTTTTTTCCAATAATTGGAAGTTCCAATTAATTAATTTAATTTGGTTTTTCATTTTTAGGAGCGTTAGAGCGATGCCTTTGATTGTTGACCCTGGGCTATACGGAACGAAAAAGCAGAATATATTCAATGTGACACCAAAAAGAACATTGCCCACAGCCTTCAAATTATTCGCAGGTTAGTAACTAAATATCGTTACTTTTACCTTATATTAAATCTTAAAATTTTGTAAATGAAATGTAGAACAATTTTTTTTAAATGATCTTATTGCAGTTATTACAAATTGAGAGGTAGATTCATTATTTTAAATCTTCTGTTCTGTTCTTTTGTGGAATACCAGATATAACAGATTTAGGCTCATAATTTAGTATGACATGACCGAAATAGCAAAGTTTTTACCAATTAATGTGACGTGCAATTTGAGACTTTCAGAGACTATTAGTGTAAACTTTAGCTAAAAAGGTTCATTTTAGCATTCCAGTAAAGTCCATACTTTGTTTGGAAACTCTTCATCATTTGTCTAAATGGTGCTGTTTGTCTCTTTTTCTAGATTAGCTTAATCGTACAGGAAACAAATTGGTAACAATGAGTCAGTTTATATCGCTCTCAGGAACAACTTCAGTTATTATGTTATAGAAGTGATAACAATATCAAAATTTTACACTACATGAGAATTCTTTTCTATTTTCAGATATTAATTTCTCAGCTGAAATTAAATGCAACACATTTTTTTTTCAGGATCTGCCTGGACAATCCTCTCTCGTCCATTCGTAGAATACGTGATATGGGGTTGGGATAATCTCCCGAGACTATTACTTATGTATTACACAAACTTTGTATCATCACCAGAAGGCTATTTCCAAACAGTTATTTGCAACGTGGAAGAGTTTCGTAACACTGTCGTTAACCACGATATGCATTATATCGCTTGGGATAATCCACCGAAACAACACCCTCATGTTCTCTCTATTAATGACACATCTAACATGATCAAGAGTTGTGCACCCTTTGGTAGAAAATTCAAAGGAAATGACCTTGTGTTGGACAGGATCGATGAGAAATTACTGGGCCGTAAAAACGGGACTTTTACCCCCGGTGGATGGTGTGATGGAAAACCTTTGTGTTCTGAAGTCGGAAATCCTAATGAAATTAAACCGGGCCCTGGTGCTGAGAGGCTTCGTCGCCTCATCAATAGGTTGCTTTTACCGGATAACTTTAAACGTCGTCAGTGCAGATAGAAGTTATTATCTTCCGAAAAAGCGAAGATTAGTATATATATACATACTTGTAAGAACTAAATTTGTGTATTGAAGATGGTAGCTTTGTTATACTGATCGCACCTCTTTTTGGTGCTTGTCAAATCTTATCTTGAAGTTTGACAAAATATATTTACGTGTTTTTTATTGTTTGGGGATATACCACTTTTAATGAATAGAAGGTCAAATTCCATTAGCAAATAAAGGAAATTAGTTTCGAGTCTTTCAACATTTCTTTTAATTCCACAAACTTATCTGACTAAGACTGGAAAGTGAGATGTTTACAGCAAGTAAAACGATCAAATAATTTAAGAACTAAATCATGAAGGAAAACTTGCACTAACAGAGAAATTCTATAAATATGAAACTCGTCATTACATCATGGCATAAGTCATCTGCCTAACTGAAAGTTATGTTTATCAAAAGTAGGCTTAAAAAAATTGATTGTGTAATAAAAGAGTCCACCTATCATATGGATTTTAATGTACATTATTCCCCATAGGGTCCATCTTACATTGGGCTATAAATATTAAATATCATACAGTCTGACGTCGATTATGAATTAGTCACAGTTTCGGTTGCAAAATATTAACATCAGTCAGTTAGTTTCAGTCAGTGTCAACCCATTATTTAGAGCTTCAAGAAATCTACAAGATAAGCTTAGATTCCAGTTCCGTGTTGCCTAAATAAAACAAACGTAAAATTCTGAAGTTACACTCTTTTGCTAGCCAACTCGTGGCGAATTAGTTAAACACCATTTTTATAATAGAAAACGAAGTTTTTTTTTTTTTTTTTTTTAAGATTAAACGAACCGTCTATTGATAAATGAATATGTACAATCTCCGAACAAACAATTATAAGAAATTACATTACATGATAGGGTATGAAGGTTAATCGCCAACAAAGTTCGGGCTAAACTTCCAATGTCTACTAATAAAACATATTTCTACGATTTTTAGTAACATTACTTAACTTGTTCATGTTATTAATTATATAAAACTCAATGATTCTAAAAACTTGTCCGGGACTAGACTTCCTTCCTTCGTTAATTCTAGCATTGCGTTCCCGCCACAAACTATATACCGTTGATGCGAGTAAACACTTTCCTAGAGTGGCGGATGCCGATTTTACTTTAAAAACTTCACTTGACCAATTAACCCGCTCGTTCCAAGTCACACACGAGCCCATAAATCCAGCTTTTGAACAACCGATAGTTCACACTCTTTTAGAAAACTCGCATTGAAAAGATAGGTGGTTTACACTTTCCGCATTTTTTAGACAAAGCGGACATCCATTAATTCTAGCAAGCCCCATTTTTTGAAGGCGATCAAAAGTTGAAAGCCTATTCAAAACGGCTAACCAAAGTATGAAATTACATTTTGGAGGTGAGATTTTTGCCCACACCACGTGGTGCCAAGAGACCGCCTCACTTTTTTTGCGTATAAAATCCCATGCGGATTTAACGGAATAACCATATGTAAGATCTGGTTTCCATAAAACTTTTGGAGCTGGAGACGGAAGCGGGACAAAAAGGGTAGAAAGATTATTCATAGGAATGGAAGGCTCTGCACCAAACTTTTGTTGAAAATTATTAGAGAAAAGATCAGCAGTGGAGACGGGAAGTATTCTACACACACACATCACACTCACACAGACTACACAAACGCTCACAATTTTTTGTTTTAGCAATTCCCGAAGATGTAAAATGTTCCGCCAAGACCAAGAACATTGAGAAGGAACCGGGATTCGCCAAATGTCACGTACTCGAATTAGATGAATTACAACCCAACGTTTCCAAAGAGAGGAGTGAGTAGGGTCAATAAGGAAGTAAAGATGTTTTCCCATGAATGCTCTATTCTAATCTTTTATGCGTTTTATTCTCAAACCACCTTTCGAAGTTGGACACGTCACCTTAGCCCACGCTACCTTAGCCTTGTGTGTATTCAAGTCGGTCCCTGACCAAATAAAGTTACGGAGTATACTTTCTATAGAATTAACTACTTTTGCAGGGAGAATAAAGTGAGAGCTCCAATAGGATTGAATACTTAATAAAACGGATTGTAGAAGTTGAAGTCGGCCTGCAAAAGCCAGGAATTGTCCGGTCCACGAAGTCGCTCTATTTATGATACGATCAACAAGAACCGCACAATCTCCAGATTTTAGCCTAGAGGAAATTAGAGGAACCCCAAGATACTTGATAGGCAGAGACCCAATATTAAAACCCACTAAACTCGAAATTGTCATACCCATAGTTTCATCCACACCGGCCATGAACAGTTCACTCTTCTCGTAATTTGGGACCAAACCGGAAAAGCTACCGAAATCTTTTAATGTTGATGCTAGTGTTGAGGCCGAAGATAAGTCCCCATAGAAACGAAATTACACTGATTGGCTCTCACTTAGCTTCTATTTTCGATTTGCTCTAGCTCTTAGAACTGTACCTATAAATTAATTATGATAACTGGTTGAGAGAAATGCCAACTATAATGACACCGAGGAAAGTATGAACATAAGATCGGTGGTATTCCGGGGCTTCTCGTAGACAACGGGCAATAACGTCTATTGACATATTAACTACTTTATCTTATTACGTGATGATATATCGAGCAAGGACATTTTTATTTTATTTTTAAAAGTAAGGACGTAAAATATTTAACGACGTGTATGTGTAAATACATCATAACCTTTTATTCTGGTCTCTTTACGTATATAAGGGGGAAATCATACTCGAAAATAAACTAACAGCATCCGTATCTGATTCCTCAAAACATATTTTCTCAAAACATATTTTTCTTTAAAATTTGATGATTATGGTATAAAAAGTGACATGCATCAGCAACCCAATAAATTTCTTAAATTTAAGAAAACACAAAATTCACCTTATATATAAGTAATGTATATGATTTACTAGATTAATATAATAGTAATAAATTATCATGGGTTCCGTATTTTTATGTTTGTAATATTGTTATGATTATTAAATGATAATAAATAAATAAAAAGAAATAATGTAGGGTTATTATAAGGAAATTAATAAGGAATCTGTAATTTTGTGTAAATGTAAACGGTTTCTTAAAATATATAAAATGTGTTAGATTTGAGAAAGTTGTTGAGGTAACGGGTGCGGATGGTCTAACCATTTTTTTTACTCAGTCAACTTATTGGGTAATTCGATTTTAATTAGTTCTGAAGTGTAGAATATTTTATTGAGAAAACAAGTACAACATACGTCGATTGTGTAAATTGAGTACGTTTTGAGACAGAGGTACAAAATGAATCAAGTTATTCATAAATAAACTCGTGTGCGGCTCCTTAAAAGACTATTTTATTAATTGTGTTTTTACAAATGAGTCAGAGTTTGAACAAACTTGCCATGGCCTAGTTAAAAACTATATTCGAGTCGCTAAAGGACTCCTCCAATTAGTTTAATGTATACATTATTTATGTAACGTAATCTATGAATAGTTAAATGAAATTTCACCAAATTAACAATCACTCTTCTCGTCTCATGATACAGTACATCAATTTAAATTAAAACTTTAAAGGTGTCAGAATAAAACATAGATAACGGGGAAGAGTTAAAGTGTGAAAATTACTATTTTAGTTAATTACTTTATCTCAACAAGATTGATTTTCATGAATCGAAATAAGCATTGTAGACTTGGGCGATTGGCTAGCTCGTTAGAGCTTCTTTAGTTTCTAACACGTTGAGTCGAAACATGATTTCCGTACTCATAATATCAAATGACAAGTCGAGGCTGGAAAAGCCTGAGCCAACCGGACATGCTTTAAGTCAAATCAACTCATTTGCAACCCTATCTTTAATTGTATGGGTAACAATGTCTTGTTTTCGAAGCTAGAAGCCGTGAGCAGCATTTGGTTTGACGAGCCACGGAAAGAAGAGAGAAATTTTAACGAAACATTCACTAGTTAAAATATTATATTATACGGTTTAAATAAATAAAATGCTAAATTTAATTGTCAAAGTTTCCGAAACAAAAGATATTCACAATAACTGAGTAATTTGTAAAGCATTTGGCACAAAAGCTTCAAAAGTTAAAAATAGTAAAAAAAATTCCATTGCCGGGAATCGAACCCGGGTCTCCTGGGTGAAAGCCAGATATCCTAACCGCTGGACGACAATGGAGATATGTTAACAATATTGATAAAACTAAATATATCTTATATTGATGTCTCATTTCATGAAATTTCTCTTTAACCAATTAATTTAATTTTTTTTATCTTACTCGAGTACATTCCATCTTAAAAAAAGTGGGGAAGGACATATTTTTTGACAATAAAGCTTTTATGGGTGTTCGTATTCGGAAAAATATTTTCCAATTTTGATTTTAAAACAATGAGGAAAACAACTTTCATTGAAACATTCTCAAATTTGGATGCTTACACCTTTTTTTATACATCTCTAATTAGAAATAATTTAAGACTTTGTCTATTATTTAGATCCCATCGTATTCTAAACATTTGGATACCATGTTTTCCAATTGTTTAATACATTCAAATACATTTCAATACAAATGCGAGAATCGCTTTTGCTCGTTATCAAATAGAGTAAAAAAAAATGCGAGTCGCTTAATATTTCACCTCAAGAAGAAAAACAAAATTTCTAATAAAATACACCCTATTAAACCATCCCTTAATTTGGGCATGGACTTTAAAAAAACTCAACTCAAAATGTACCAAAAACATAAATAAAAATAAAATAAAATAAAAAGGAAAATAACAAAAAAAATAAAAACAAGAAAACAGCCTCACCCAACCATATGCCTCCTCCAAACATCCCCTTTGGGATTTGAATTAGGAACCTAAAAATCGGGAAACTAATTCTTCATTTTTTATTACTCCATTATATTAATATCTTAATATTATTTGATAGATAAGATCAAATTTCAATCAAATTACTTATAAGAAAAGAAATTGGCGCTCTCATCACGCCCAGAACAAGATAACTGCATATATAATAATAATACATATATTATACGATATATCTCTTTCTCTCTCTAAAAACCTAGATTTATAAGTCAAAGCGACGATTCTCATTCAGGTACATTAATCGATTAGTTTTCTTTTCATTTGATGTTGATTATACTCGTATTCTACATTTATTTCGATCGATTTGCACAATGTTACTTATTTTGTCTGTTATTTGATTCTATTAGTGTTAATTTATTCTATATCTTTCTAGTTATTATTGCTGAATTGGATTTTACAGGTAGTTTTGTACGTATAGCTCATATTTAGAGGGCTCTGTATAAGAATTAGTATAAATTAGACGATTTACGTTACTTTAAGCTATGTTTTTGGTAAATGTAGTGTTTATATATATGTACATACACATATAATATATTATGTAAATATATATTCCGAGCTCGAATACCGGGACTTATAAGCTATTCATTGTGTAAAATAAGCCGTTACAGGTTTATTTGTTGATGAAGGCAAATTAATGAATTACTTGATTTATCCGTTATTTGGTTATATTATTTATTTTTATTTTTATATTTTTTAGGGCTGCTGAATTGGATTATAAGCACTGTTTTTGGTGAATGTAGTGCTTAAATATTTATTCTGAGATCGAATACTGGATTTATATAAGCTATTTAAGTATGTAAATTACACTGTTGCGAGTTTACTTGTTGATCTAATGTTTTATACATTTATCGGATTGATCTGCACAATGTTACTAGATGTATGCGATATTTGATTCTAATTTGTATTTTATTCAGTAGTTCAGAATTAAATTTTTATTTGTAGGTACTTACAGCTCATATAGTTCAAGTGTTTTGTATACGAATTAGTATATTCGAGACTATTTACCGTGATTCGTGAATATAAAAACCTTTTTTTTGGTAATGTAGTGCTTATATATATATATATATATGTAGTGCTTAAATATGTGTATTCTGAGGTCGAATAGTGGGACTAATAAACTATTCGAGTTTGTAAAAGAATTACACTGTTGCATATTTATTAAATTGTCTTTTCATTCAATGTCGATTTGTACATGATAAGATTAAGTTCTGAATTATATTTCTATTTGCAGGTACTCATAGCTCATAGTTTGAGGGTTCTGTACACGAATTAGTAAATATAAGGTGATTTACGAGAATATAAGCACTGTTTATGGTAAATGTAGTGCTTTGTATACTCCGAGCTTGAATACTGGGACTTAAAAGCTATTTGAGTTTGTAATATATACGCTGCTGTAAATCATTTGTTGAATGAAGGCAAGTTTGGGGGATAAGAGATGACGTGGCACGCTAAGGGGAGAGAGAGACGATGAGTGGAGCGTCGTTGGGGATCCGAACGGCGAGTTGCGGATCCCTACAGCAGCCGCCACCTCAGAGTAATATCGTGTTGCAGACTCAGAATTCATTTAGTCTTCGTAAGCCTTCGAGGGTTTCTCTCTCCGGCATTCGAGAGAAAGAAAGGGTCGTTCTCCCTTTTGTTTTCAGAATATTGGGAAGGAGAAAAGTTGGGATGCTGGTTTTGGTCATTTTTGGTGTTTTGATATTTTTGACTGGATTCATTGCCGTGAACAAGGGTTCGTTTCTCTGTTATATCTGCATATTTTAATTATGTTTTATATGCTGTGTTAAGATCTTAGGACTATTTGAGAATCAAAAAGCACACTTAGGCATCTAACCCCCCAAACGTGAAAGCTACATTGCATTGACAAGTTTTAAATCAGCTATTTTTTTAAGCTCATGTTGGTTAGAGAACAGTGACATTAACTAATAATTTTTAGACCTTGAGCTTGTTTGTTTGGATTGTCTCTTTTAGAGCAGTTGTTGTATAGTGTTGGAATAATTTCTACTCCCTCCGTCCCTTTTTAAGTGCCCCCTTATAATTTGCTGCTTTTTAAAAGTATCAAATTTAAAACATAAAGTACCAATAATGCCCTTATAAATAGTATAATTAAAGTTAATGGGGGTAACTTTTTTCCTAAAAATTGTTGTTATTATAGCCATAAATGGTAAGTGTACCAAGTTTTTATGTTTATTTTCTTAAATGTTCTTTTTTTTTTGAGACTATATAAAGGGTAAAAGAGTAAATTTGATACTTCATGATTACCAAATTGAGAAAGCGGACACTTATTTAGGGACAAGCCAATAAGGAATAGTGGACACTTATTTAGGAACGGAGGGAGTATTAAATTAAGTGTCAAGATAATTGATGATGCAAATTAAGATTTGTTTTGGACATTGGACATGCCGTTCAAGTGTCAATAACTTAGTCTATTTAGTTGGTATTATACACTATTTTTTGTATGTTGGCAAGTTGGTTAACCTTTTTTGTTCTTATGTTTGCCTCTTTCGTGCTCATGTTACCCAAGGTCTCATGAGAGAATAGAAGAACTTATTGTTTGTTTTTAGTGTATTCCTAGTTTGTTAAGATCTTAGGACTATTAGAGAATCAACAGGCGCATTTATGCATCTAACACCCAAAACTTGAAAGTTACATTGAATTGACAAGTTTTAAATCAGCTACTTTCCGAGGCTCGTGCTGGTTAGAGAACAGTGCATGTAACTAATAATTTTTAAATAATGACAATGAATAATAAAAACTTACGTCTGGTTGAAAATTGAAATAGAGTTTTTTCCTCTTATGCTCATTCAGGCTATTTTTAGTCAAGGGCATAACGATAATTTACGTGCGGTAAATCTTACCCCGTTTTGTTGCTCTGACTACCTTTGTTAACAACTTATTTTAATTTCCCCCTTTCCTTTAATAGAAGATGCATCTGGAATGGCTAGGTTTGACATTGCTGCGAGACATCAAATGTTGAATAATTACATGGGGAGAAAGGTGAATACCGTTTGTGAAGAAAACAAGATCCAGCCTCAACCGCAACCGCTTGCTTTAGCAGGTGTTGCGATTAAAGGATCCGCTTCTCTTTCTGACCATCCGTGCAAACATTTTGTGTTTCCCCCTCCTCCTCCTGGTCATAGAAGAGGAATTGGGCCACGCCGTAAGTTTGCTCTTTCTCTTTGAGACCTCTGTTAATGTTTGTTCGGTTAATTTCAATCGCTCATTATGATCTTGCAGATTTTATTTTTCTCTTCGCAAACACATACTAGTATTCTACCATCTTGTCCTAGTTAGGTTTTGTTTCTCTCTATTTAATTTCTAGCCTGAAAATGCTAAGTTGCAATGTGGGGTTGTTTGGTTGCACCTCTTAAGCAAATATGCTGGATTTTCTTAGGTTTTGAGAAGATTTGGGTTCTTCCAGCTTAAAGCTTCTAAATTTTTGGAAAAGAAAAGAACATGAAAAAGCTCAGCTTTCAAGCGGCTCAACCAAATGCAGTCCAGAAAAGCAAAAAAGAGGAGCTTAAAAACTGCAACCAAATAAGGCCTGGGCTGAAAATGTTGACGGTGGATGTATAAGACATCCCATATAATATGTACTGGTTCATTAGATACTGCCTATGTTCTGTAAACAGTAAATTGTTTTTTAACATATTGAAATGCAAAAACACGCTAGAGAAAGTGAGGCGTGACAGAAATTTGTGCTAATCTGTGTAAATTATCATGTATCTTATGCTATTTAACATTGCTGTATTTTGTAATCTTTGCAGCTTGTCCAGTATGCTACCTTCCTGCTGAGCAGGCCATAGCTAGGATGCCAAGTTACCCATCAATATCTCCCGTGCTTAAACAATTAACTTATTTTCATGAGGAAAATCCACAGCAAATTGAACCACATGGAGGCTCTGAGTTTGGCGGTTTCCCTACTTTAAAGCAGAGAAATGATTCTTTTAATGTCAAAGAAAAAATGACAGTACACTGCGGGTAAATTTTTAAAATTTGCTGTAAACCGTTGTTTACTTGGTAGACTTAAATAATAGCTTGATAACATTATATTTTATTTTAAATATGCATTTAATCCATTTTTACCAGATTTATTAAAGGATGCAGACCAGGTCACCTGACTGGGTTTGATATTGATGAAGCTGATCTGAGAGAATTACAGCAGTACCATGACGTCATTGTTGCATCAGCCATATTTGGTACTAGCTGTAAACATCCTTTTCAATCTACAAAAGTTAATCAAGAGAAAATGATAAAAGTTATCTTTTATATACTTTTTTACCATTGAGCTTTAATAGTGCCTTAAAACTTTTTTTTAATCCAATGCCTCTTAATTAGTAAATGTTGTTTCGTTCCTTTCTTTGTACAAACATGGACAGTCTATCTCATGATTAATTAATGATTCTAGGAAACTATGACATGATACAACAGCCTGAGAATGTTAGCGAAATTGCAAGGGAAAATATGCCCTTCTATATGTTTGTTGATGAGGAAACTGAAAGTTACATGAAGAATTCTAGTGGCTTGGACAGCAGCAAGAGAATTGGATTGTGGAGAATAATTGTTGTCCACAACATCCCCTACACTGATCCGAGACGGAATGGAAAGGTCCGTTCCCCCTTTATTTTCATATATATTACTCTTTTTATCTTTTATGCAGGCCTCATAACATGCTTAAGGTGATTGGCACTTGCCAGATTTTATAATGTTTTATGGTGAAAATTGGGATTACTTCGCCTTTAATGGATATTTTATCGTCTGTGTAAAAGAAATGAGGGACATGAATCTGTGGCACCATTAGAAGATTGCCAAAAAGAAAGCTATCTGACAATGCACAATGTCATTCTTTGGAGCCACTTTTGCCTTTATATGTATTACGGATATATTTCATATTGTAGAAACCATATCATTTGTATACATAGAATACGAATCCAGGCATTAGTGAGTGACTAGTTTGATGCTAATATATTGTTCTGCTGCCTTTGTTTATTGTATGTTGCATAGGGTTGTCATGATATGTGTCCTGGTCAATGTGGTCATATAATTTTTTTATGTGGAATTGTTTCCCGGAGCTTGTATAATAGTATTACTTAGGCTAGTTATTTCAGTTATTAGATTGTTCAATTGTGACCCTTGGGCTGGCCATACTTTAATAGTATTTTTAAGGTAGTTCGTGACACTGGTAAGTAAGTTTGTTTCTTACAACTTCTTATCATTGTCGTGATTCAACTCTTGTTTCATGAACACTATTATTAATGAAAATGAAAATAGGAAGTTATTAGAGCGTGACTCGTACAAATCCCGCTCATTTCTTTGTAGTTGAAAGAACGTTCAATGTGTATGTGTATGTATTTTTATTTCTTGTATTTCTATATGACCAAAGAGTCTTGTTGCAGGTCCCAAAACTACTATTACACAGACTTTTTCCTAATGTCAGATACTCCATATGGATTGATGGAAAGCTTCGGCTTGTTGCGGATCCGTATCAAATACTGGAAAGGTAAGCCCTGCATTATCTGCATGGAAAGTTGAAAATGAAGTTATAGACAAGTGATTCTTAAAAACAGGTGGTTGCATAT
This sequence comes from Primula veris, assembly GCA_963682055.1. Taxonomy (NCBI): domain Eukaryota; kingdom Viridiplantae; phylum Streptophyta; class Magnoliopsida; order Ericales; family Primulaceae; genus Primula; species Primula veris. The sequence continues at coordinate 4,388,353 of OY821746.1, forward strand.
AAATGGCTTTTTACACTTACCTCAATTTACGAGATATATTCAGCCAAAATTTTATTTATCTTGGAGAGGTATGCTTGTATTGTTAGAGAAAGTATGAACCAAATTTAATGTCTAAGTATTACTCTCATTCAGTGAAGCTCTTACCTCTGTCTATAGAAAGGGCTGGCATCATCAAGATAGTTTTTTAATATCAGATATTGTATTTCAGGTTCTTGTGGCGTGAAAATGCAACTTTTGCTATTTCTAGACACTACAGGCGCTTTGACGTGTTTGAGGAAGCTGAAGCTAACAAGGCTGCTGGGAAATATAGCAATGCTTCTATTAATTACCAGGTTGATTTCTATAAAGCAGAGGGCTTAACACCGTATTCTGAGGCTAAGCTTCCTATAACTAGTGGTAGGCACACAAATTGTGGTGTCAGGTTTCTCTTTTTTCTTTTAATATTCAATTTAAGCTTCATGTTTATTTCTGTCTTTTGGCAGATGTCCCCGAAGGTTGTGTGATCATAAAGGAACACATTCCCATAACAAATCTTTTCACTTGCCTATGGTACAATGAAGTTGATCGTTTCACTTCTAGAGATCAGTTGAGCTTTTCAACCGTAAGAGACAAATTATCGTCCAACACTGGCTGGGGGGTCAACATGTTTCTGGATTGTGAAAGGCGTAATTTCGTGATACAGGTAAGAAGATATATGCATCACACACTTTTTCTTAATTTTCAGAACAAACTTCCTCACCTGGTCATGTTGGTTTTGTTACTCAGCTTGTAGATCTCAGTCCTGATTTTTTTTAAACAAATTGTACTTGCACTGGAACTATCTCATTACAAGTTTATTTAATTATGGTCTATGGAATGTTAGAGATTTAGGGTATGATAATCCTGGATAACTTCGAAGAATCGTGTTCGTACACTTTCCAAACAAAGTATTTCGACCCTATTATTGCCTGGGTTCACGAAATCTTTGTGGGGATAATTCTTGAAGAACAATCTGTTTCTGGCAAGGAGAATAGATTAGGAATGTAGAGAGAATTTTCTTATATGTTTCTGTAACCAAAACCGAGGCCAAATGACTTCTTATATAGGAGATCAATAACCGAAACTGAAAGCAAGCAACTGTTCCGGAAAGGAAGCAACTGTTCCGGAAAGGAAGCAACTGTTGGGAAAGGGTCCAACTATTCAAAATTTTCCGGAAAGGAAGCAACTGTTCCGGAAAGGAAGCAACTGTTGGGAAAGGGTCCAACTATTCAAAATTTTCCGGAAAGGAAGCAACTGTTCGGAAAAATTTTCGCTCGGGGTGCTGCCCCGCACCCCGCCCGCTGTCCTGGCAGCGGGACCCCAGCCAGGGGCTCTCGCCCCTTGGACCCCGCCAGGGGCTCTGCCCCTAGGACCCCGCCAGGGGCTCTGCCCCTTGGAACCCCGTTTCAATTATTCATATTCAATTATACGTTGGCTCGACGAGCGTGCACTCCGCACTTCCCTAACTCGTTTCTGAGTTTAACGCATTATTGCATCGGCATATAATAAATCACATTACTACTAAAATACATTGATGATACTAAAATCACCAACAAATCCCCCCCATTTTAGTGTAATCCTTGATTTACTCAGTATATACAATAATATATACAAGGGTATAACACACAGGTATAACAATCAAACAAATGCATAGATGAAAATGTCTTACGATTGAATTTTCATCTTAGTACAAATACACATTCCAAATACTCGAAAATCTGGGTGTCATAACGATTGAACCCGTCAATCCATTTGAATATCTGAAGATATAGTACACATATGTTTCTTACAATACTCTACTATTCATACTTGACACTTTACAAGCCATGTGTCCTTATCCATTAATAAGCATATAGGAAGCCAAGTCCAAGCTTCTTGAAGCGGCAAAACTTCATGCTCACATAGGTGATCCTTTTAATCTTGCACCTGCATTTGCAATTTTTCAAAAGAACCATTAAGAAGATATACTTCAACCTAGCCATCACTTGCAGGTCTGAGCACATACCTTGGGAAAATAAACACAATTGCTCCAATCTCTAACAATGATCTTTCCACATTGAATTCTGCTTCTAACGTTGTATTCGAAGGGAATTGGGTATACCACAGCTAATAGATTTAAATGGACTTTAATCCCATCCCAATTACCGACTTATTCACTAAGTCTCTAGCTAACCCCTTCGTCAAGTGGTCAGCTAAGTTTTGTTGCGACCGAACAAAATCAATAGATATCACCCAATTCATGATTAATTCCCTAATCATACTATGTCTAACACCCAAATGTCTAGACTTTCCATTGTATATTTGACTATAAGCTTTAGCCAGTGTGGCAGTACTATCACAACGGATAGAAATTGGTGATATCGGTTTAGGCCATATCGGAATCTCATATACCAAGTTCCTGAGCCATTCCGCTTCTTTACCAGCAGCTGCTAATTCTACAAACTCAGATTCCATTATGGAACCAGTTATACATGTTTGCTTCTTGGAAGCCCATGAGATGGCACCTCCCCCAAGCAAGAACACCCATCCACTTGTAGAGGATGAGTCTTCAGCATTATTTATCCAACTAGCATCCGAATAACCCTCTAACACCAAAGGAAATCCCATATATGCCAATCCATAATTCATAGTACCCTTCAAGTACTTGAATACCCTAGTTATCGCATGCCAATGATGTCTACTAGGATTACTAGTAAATCTGCTCAACTTTCCAACCGCATAAGCAATATCCGGTCTAGTGCTAATCATAGCATACATCAAAGAGCCTATAGCTCTTGAGTATTCAAGTTGATCCACAGGTTTACCTGTATTTGGCATAAGCTTTTCTCCCGGATCCATGGGAGTACTTACTGGAGAACAACTTTCATAATTGAACTTCTTGAGTATTTTCTCAATGTAATGAGATTGCGTAATTACAATCCCCTTATTCTCCCGTTTAATCTTAATACCAAGAATAACGTCCGCTTCTCCCATATCTTTCATGGAGAACTTTGATGACAAGAAATTCTTCGTTTTATCAACTTGATTTTGGTCGGTGCCAAAGATCAACATGTCATCAACATATAGACAAATGAAAACTCCTTTACCGGATGTATTAAATTTGCTATATACACATTTGTCTGCTTGGTTTAGAATGAAACCATTAGACAAAACAACTTCATCAAACTTTTGATGCCACTGCTTCGGAGCTTGTTTCAGCCCATACAGCGACTTAACTAGCTTACACACTTTATGCTCATTACCAGGCATTACAAATCCTTCAGGTTGCTTCATATACACTTCTTCTTCCAAATCACCATTCAGAAATGCTGTTTTGACATCCATTTGATGAATCACTAGATTATGAATAGCCGCCAAGGCAATCAACAATCTAATAGTAGTGATACGGGCAACTGGAGCATAGGTATCGAAATAATCAATCCCTTCCTTTTGTCTGAAGCCTTGGATAACTAATCTAGCTTTAAACTTGTCAATTGTACCATCGACTTTCATCTTCTTTTTGAAGATCCATTTGCAACCCAATGGTTTGCAACCTGGTGGTAAATCAGATAATACCCAAGTATTATTTTCCATGATAGAACCAATCTCTTCATCAATTGCTTCTTTCCAAAAAACAGAATCTCGAGATTTCACAGCTTCATCATACGTTCTTGGATCCTCCTCTATACTATAACAATAATAGTATTGAGTACCAATCTGATCTCTTGATCCCTCAACTAAATATAGTTGAAAATCAGATCCATAAGATCTAGATTTTCTAGCTCTTTTGCTCCTACGGGGTTCAAGTGTCTCACTTGGCACATCAATTGAATGATCATCCCTTAGAGATTCATCTGAATTAGGTATAGAGTCCTTTGGTCTAGGTATAAAAGAGAAACAATTCTCATCAAATATGGCATCTCTCGATTCTATAATCGTGTTAATAGAAATCGAGTCATTAGGTTCTATAACATAAAACCTATAGGCCTTGGAGTGCTCAGCATATCCAACAAAGATGCAAGCTATACCCTTTTCACCCAAAGTTTTCCTTTTTGGGTCCGGGAGTCTAACCACGGCCCTACAACCCCAAACACGTAAAAATGTTAAGTTTGGTCGTTTCTTATACCAAAGTTCATATGGGGTAGTCTTGTTCCTTTTATTAGGAACCCTATTTAATAAATAGCAAGCCGTTAACATAGCTTCTCCCCAAAACCCTTCACTTAAACCAGAGTAAGATAACATGGCATTCACCATTTCTTTAAGAACTCTATTTTTTCTTTCAGCCACACCATTTTGTTGAGGTGTATAAGGTGCCGTAGTCTCATGAATGATTCCTACGGATTGGAAAAATACAGGATCATAATATTCACCACCTCTATCTGTACGCAATGTTTTAATCAACACATTCTGTTGCACTTCAACTTCAGTTTTATAAATTTTGAATTTATCTAAGGCTTCGTCCTTAGCGTGCAACAAATAGACATAGCAGAATCTAGATGCATCATCTATGAAAGTGATAAAATATTTTTTATGCCCTAATGATGGAGTAGCATGCAAATCACATAAATCACTATGTATTAATTCAAGAATGACAGATTTCCTTGTTATACTTTTAAAAGGTTGCCTAGTGATTTTTGTTAACATGCAAGTTTTACATATTTCTACATTTTCATTAAAAACAGGAATTAAATCATCTTTAGACATTTCATGCATTCTTTTATAGTGTACATGTCCTAGACGAGCATGCCATAACGAGAAATTGATAACATTCGAAGAAGACATAAATACAGAACCAGAATCATTAGGAACTCCATTCAAATTCATCATAAACATACCATTATTATAATATCCAAATCCTACAAACACACCAGACTTCGATAAAACATATTTATCGGATTCACACACTTGCTTGTATCCAAGATTATTTAATACAGGACCAGAAATTAAATTCTTACGTAATTTAGGAACATATAAAACATTAAACAAAGTAATAGTATTTCCAGAACTGAATTCTAGCACCACGTTTCCTTTGCCTTCAACGGGAGCAAAGTGATCATCTCCCATGTAGAGGACAGAACCATCTTCCACTGGAACAAAATTCTTGAACCAGAAACGATCCTTGCAAACATGTGTTGTGGCGCCAGAATCAATCCACCACGCGATAGCATCATCCTGCACATAAAATGCTTCAGAATTTAGTGAAACCGAATGTTTAATCAAACTATTCAAATCACGAATTGATTTCTGACCTTGGTTTTCGGATTGGTCCTTAGACCCTTTTCCTGAACCACTTGCATTCGCGTTGTCGTGCTTTTTGCCGAAACGGCAATCCCTCTTGAAGTGGCCTGTTTTGCCACACTTCCAGCATTCTAGTTTCGGTTTCTTGTTAGCACCGAAACTGCCCTTATTGTTCTTGAAAGCACGCTTCTTTCCTTTGTTTTTGTGGTTATCGTTCTTACCACCCTCTTCAACCATATTAACCGAGGGTCCAGCAATTTGTTTGCCCTTTCCTTTGTCATCCTCCTGTGCTCTTAGAGATTCTTCTATGCACAAGTGACTTCCAAGTTGGATCAAAGACAGTTCGTCTTTTCCATGTTTCAGATTGTGTTTGAAATCCTTCCACGAAGGAGGCAACTTGTCTATGATGCTTGAGACAGATATTGTTTCATCCATCTTCAATCCGTGTTGTGTGAATTGTCCAAGGATTCGGAGGAGTTCATTGAATTGTTCCATGACAGACCTCGATTCAACCATTTTGTAATTGTTGAAATCGGTTACCTGAAACTTTTTACTGGATGAGTCCTCTGCCATGTACTTGGATTCGAGACAATCCCACAATTCCTTTGCAGATTCCACGTTTTGGTAAATATCAAATAAGGGATCAGACATACCGTTAAGAATGTGCCCTCTGCAAATGTAGTCGTCGTTCTCCCACTTTGATATGCGTCTTAGATTTTCAACCGTGTCATCCTCTACAAATTCTGGAATCGGTGTAGACAGGACGTGCACCACCTTTAACGTTGTCAACATGAAATGCATCTTCTTCTGCCAACGCCTGAAGTCTTGTCCTTGAAACTTGTCCAATTTTCCGAAATTTGTAGTCATCTCCTTGACGGTGCTTCCTCCAGCCATGATTATCATAAAGTACTTTGTTCGTTTGTTAGAGATTTAGGGTATGATAATCCTGGATAACTTCGAAGAATCGTGTTCGTACACTTTCCAAACAAAGTATTTCGACCCTATTATTGCCTGGGTTCACGAAATATTTGTGGGGATAATTCTTGAAGAACAATCTGTTTCTGGCAAGGAGAATAGATTAGGAATGTAGAGAGAATTTTCTTATATGTTTCTGTAACCAAAACCGAGGCCAAATGACTTCTTATATAGGAGATCAATAACCGAAACTGAAAGCAAGCAACTGTTCCGGAAAGGAAGCAACTGTTCCGGAAAGGAAGCTACTGTTGGGAAAGGGTCCAACTATTCAAAATTTTCCGGAAAGGAAGCAACTGTTCCGGAAAGGAAGCAACTGTTGGGAAAGGGTCCAACTATTCAAAATTTTCCGGAAAGAAAGCAACTGTTCGGAAAATTTTTCGCTCGGGGTGCTGCCCCGCACCCCGCCCGCTGTCCTGGCAGCGGGACCCCAGCCAGGGGCTCTCGCCCCTTGGACCCCGCCAGGGGCTCTGCCCCTAGGACCCCGCCAGGGGCTCTGCCCCTTGGAACCCCGTTTCAATTATTCATATTCAATTATACGTTGGCTCGACGAGCGTGCACTCCGCACTTCCCTAACTCGTTTCCGAGTTTAACGCATTATTGCATCGGCATATAATAAATCACATTACTACTAAAATACATTGATGATACTAAAATCACCAACATGGAATTGGTTTGAACTTCGAACATCTATGAAATCAATTCCCTGTACAACATATGCAATTGTCGAGTTGGTACTAGCTGTTCAGTTAGTTATTCATGACTGATTTGAAAGCAGTTGCGTATTAGAACATTAGAACTTAGTATGATGTCCGTGGATGAAGTATTGACGTGCTAAATTTAAAGAGAAAAGTAAAATTTAGATAAATACAAGACGGAAAGCCAAACAAAGTCATTTTCCTTGTTTACCTTATCAGCTTAAATAATCATCGAAAGAGCTTTAAGAAATGGAAACTGAGCTGCTTTATGTGTTCTATTTTTGGGTGAAGCATGGAAGGGCTTGCCTGAAAAAAGCAATGTACGAAGATGGCTTTACTCATCAAAATTTAGTTTTGCACACTTCAGTATTGTGAGCAGATATCTTTTTGCATAACGCGTGTATATATTATACTGAAGTTGGGAACATAACTTGCAGGAATACCACAGAGATGTAATTAAGCGATTGAAAACAATAGCTATAAGTAAGCTTTATCCTCCTCCAGTTTCAGTTAGAGAACGTCCAACTGGAAGAAGTTCAGTAAAGAAAAATTCTGGTAGACGTGGAAGAGATAGAAAGTCCGGTTCAAGGCGCCATCGTAAAGTTGTTGTCGGTAGTAGAGATGCCATTGCAGTTTGAGTTTCTTATTCTGGTGAAAAGTTCTTTATCCTTCTTTCTTTTGTAATTTTTTATTTTCCGAATTCATCACACGCAGGAAAATTTTGCAATGTGTAGAGCATTACGGAGTAAAGGACTAAATGACTAAGAAATTGTCCCATTAACTTGTTTGAGAACTGTCGATATCCATTAATTTCTATGTAAATACCACAGGTTCAAAGTATTTTTTGTTTATGTTGCTATGTTCTCAGGAAGCAATTAGCACGTATTGTAGAATTTAGTTTTGTGTTTTTCAATGGACATGCATTTTTAGGTGCTTCATATTAATTTATTGTTTCTTTGTTCTCTACTTGTATAAAATTTTGTGAATGAGACGTTCTAAGGATTAAAATTCAAGTTGTTTTTTTAATGCATATGTCGGTAGGTGCATTGCAACTATCGATTCCATCTCTTTTTTGACATGTAGTAGAGAGCTATAGAAAACTACAAATTGTAATTGGGGTGTACATGATATTCTGTTTGATTTCCTTTTTTCTGAAAAGGACATGTAAAACATGCATTATCCAATACAACAACTAGGCTTATAGTCAAATAATTTGGGAAAAATATCCAAAACCTTATGGCTCATTATTATGATGCATGTATGTCGACGTTGAAGTATTGGTATTTGGTACTGTAGTGTGTATTTATAAAGGGCAAATGTGGACCCAGGTGAAAAATAGAAATTAGCACGAGATGAGTGGCTGTGGTTGAGTGGGAAGCAATCTCGATACAATAAAAGCAAACGGCTAATTATAGATTTTAGTGCACTCATCAACTTGCTAATTTCCAGTACATAAATCCATGTTGCTAATACTGTAAAGTTATTTTTGTTTTACTGATTAGATCAAACTCTTAATATTTAATATCTTTGGTACCATACATTTTTCGAGTCATGGCGCCTGTGGAATGTATTGAACGAGTCTTTGAAAACACAATAATTTATCTCCCGTTGTTACCGAAAAATTGTATAATTTTGAAAAAATATTCCAACTTTCTCGGTCACAATGCTATTCATGTTATACCGTATTTTATTCAAGAAAGTATTGTATAATTTTGAAAAAGTATGTAAATTTGCTTGCATATCATTTAATTCATTATTCTTGGTGTCACGGGTCTGTTTTTCGCTCCAGAAAACAGCCCTTGTGATGGCACGAACTGGGGCTTAATCGCTGCCCGACTTGCTCAGCCAAACCAGCACTCGCGTACACTCGTGTTTCACTCACAGCACTCGTGTGTTGCTCTCAAACGTAGCCCGTTTCAAACCCAAAATGGGTTGTTTTATGTGACAGAAAATGCAGGAATATAGACAAGTAAACATAAGTAAACAAACACCGAAATTACAACCAATTGACCAACCTTTAAATTATAATTCCGTTAATAATTATTAGGACTCGTTTACAGAATTTTCTCTCCTAAAATTGACTCTATCAACAAAATACAATCTGCCCATGTACTTATAATTTCGTACATGGCAGTTACAAGCATAAAACAATGGTCAAAAATTGTCCTAGCGGTTACAAATTAGTGGAAAAACTGCAGCAGCAACTCTAATAACCGTTCCCGTCCTTTTCCGAAGGTGTCCAGCCCTTCTAAAGTGACTTTACAGCAGTTACAACATGCCCAATGCTCAGTCCATTTTGATTCTCGTAATCAACCCGCAATGTAACCAAAACATCCCGTCATTTGAAACCAAAACAGTCCGTTGCCGTGACTCAAAGCCAGCGGTCCGTTCGAACCATATCGAACGTGTTTCCATGCTTCAAACCTGCCCAAAACTTGAACTGTATCAAACTTTAATTTCTTGGCGCTCCTACACACCAAACATTAGCCAACGGTGCCCACAAACATTCATTCGAAGTGTCAATCCGCTAACCAAACGAATGCTAGCATAAAGATGCTAACACTTGATACTTTCAAAGAGTTTCAAACGATTTTAGTAAAATAGCAAAAGAAAAAAGTACATTCCATCATCATAACCTGAAAATGCAAAATACTCGGTATCATTTTGTCAATGCTTGAAAAACTTTAACCACAGTCTTTTAACCACTATCATTATGATTAAATATATAAATTTTTTGGACTATAATCATAAAAATAATACTTCCTCCCGACACATATCTGCTCGGAAAACCAAAATTTAATTTATGGAATCACATTTTATTCCCAGTTAAAATTATGCTTGGGCAAAATGCAATTTCAGACAACTCTTTTGGTCCTTCCACTGGTCCACACGGTATATTCATCTAAAAGCATTTTCCAAAAAATTAGTATTTACACTATCTTTAAAATTGCCCATCAAAATTAGGAAGTGAGATAGCTATCTCAGAATCACCTTATCAGCGTTAGTCGAACTTTTTATATACATTAGATCTATTCAATCGTTAATTTAAAATTCAACTAATAAAAAAAACATATAGAACTTTCAAAATAAATAAATAAACAAATCGGTAGATGAAAGATATTGATGTATATAGAGATTTTTTTAAAAATTATGTATATAGAGATTTTTTTGAAAATTATGTATATAGAGATTTTTTTTGAAAATTATGTATATAAATATGTATATATATATATGTATAATGATCATGAATATTTTTTTCCTACTTCATGTTTTTATTTAATTGAATTTTAAATAAACGATTGAATTATTTTGAATAAATATAATATATATAAATAGTTCAACTGACGATGACTATGAGTTAGCTATCCCACGTGTTCAAAGTTATAGGAATTCATGGTATTCTGTTTCATCAAATACTTAAATATACTATAATTGTATTAGAGCGTCCTAAATTCTGGAATCACATTTTAAGCCAGTTAAAATTAAGCCCAGGGCAAAATGCGACATAACTTTTTTGGTCCTTTCAGTGTTCCACATAAGTATTCATCTAGAAACATTTTCCAAGAAATTAGCATAACACTATCTTTATAATTGCTCATCAAAATTCAATAAAACAGGAAGTCATGGTATTCTGTTGAATCATTACTTAAATATATTTGTATTACAGGTAGTGTCTTAAATAAAATTATTAAAAGTAAAAGATATCGAACGATAAAAAAAATACTACTCCCAAAACGCTTACTCTGTATAAACCCTTTTGAGCTTTCATTTAACAGGTTTTTGTATCTCTCTCTCTATCTCTCATCCTTTTTTTTCTCTCTCTAGTGGTAACTATAACTTTTGTTCATTTTCATAATTTTTTAAGCAGTGTGACTCTGTGGAAAAAAAGTAAAGTTGAATTTTTAAATTCTTATTTGTCTCAAGAAGCTTATATTATGTAGAAAGTGGAATCAAATTTAATATTTTTATTTTACTGCTTTTGTTCAGCTCTCTTTTCCAGCTCCATAAAAAATGAGTTTTTAGTGATGGGTTTTGTTTAGATCATCAATTTGAATTGAATATCACTATATAAGTTGAATTGGGGATTAGGGTTTTTGTAAAAAATGGGATCTTTTGTGTTTTTCATTTTATGTATGCTCCATTCTTTAGTTGCTATAACATGTGGAGCTTTAATGATGTTTTACACCAAAGAGGCATATAAATTTACCCATGGGGATGAAATAGCAAGCAAGCTTATCGGATCGACACCTAAAGACCAACTGTTGGTCCAGATCTCGGATTCCTTTTCGGGTTTGCTTATGTTTGCGATTGGGTTGCTTTTATTTATGGTGGCGTTCGTTAAGGACTTGAAATTTCAGGCCTTTTTCGCGAAAGGGTGCGTGGTTCTACACATTGCTATGGCAATTTGGAGAATTTACTTTGAGAGGAAACTCATTGAGCTTGGTCACGACTGGCTGAAACAGGTGGTTGGTGATGTCGTCTTGGGGCTTTCTTGGGTGTTCTTTCTTATATATTCATGGAAAGAAAAATACGATTAAAATCGGTCTGTTGTTTACTTCATCTTCATCCCAGAGGGATATATAGTGATTTGTAGAATCTGGAATTTGGGCCATAGTGTGAGTGTGAGTTTTTCTGGATAGATATAGCGAGGAATTCTATCTACATCGTTTTATACACAAAGCGATTGTTCTGTTTTACTTCGTAAATTTGTCGATTTGCCTTTGTTGTAAAAAAAAATCCTGATGAATAATGAGATATACGATTTCCAGAAACTTGATCATAGTCATCTTTTGCTTTTTAGTCATAAATTGCTTATGGTCTGTATTGATTATACCATTGGTATGTTAATGTCACACATTGGAAAGGTTTCTTCAGTTTCGTAAAACAGTATAGCTCGAGTTACATATATTACAAGATCCTTTTGTTTACATAACCAAGGGCAAAATACTGCTTAATTTTTTCAAAAAGCTCTTCTAATTCAATGTTCAGTGATTCAGTATCAACATGAATACATGATGGTGTGTTCATTTAACACTAGTCTTTTGCTTGTGAGACTGAAATTGCTTATGGTCTGATTGATTATAGTATTTGGTTATGTTAATGTTACACATTGGAATTTGGAAAGGTTTCTTCAGGTTTTTTTGAGTTACATTTATTATAAGATCCTTTTGTTTACATAACCAAGGACTAAATAATGCTTAGTTATCTTAAAGGGTCAAACTTCAGTGATTCAGTATCAGCATGATCGCCTGTATTCGTCTTGATGTGTTCATTTAGCACTTAATACAGGTATCGGAAATTTCAGAGTTTAATTTCGGAGTTTTTTTCGTGTTTTAAGCGAACATTTACCCCTCATTGCTCGACCAACGTACTATATAGGCTCATGGGAGATTTGAATCCTCTTTCAGATCCAAAATTACCATAGTGTCAACATTTATAATAAAATTTCAAAACTGCTGGTTCAACGAATAGTATGGTTTCACTGACAACTAGGAAGGCTATGAATAGATTTGACCCATCTACGTTCTTACTGTTATTATATATACAATTTTTGTAAAAGTGTAGTTAATGGTCCATCATGAGGTAGCTCAAATGGAAGAAAGACTTTAAAGTGCAACTGGTGGTATGGTAGACGATGCTGCATTTATATTTTATAGGCTTATGAAAAACTGGTAGGGACTAGAGATTTGATTCAACACTGGAATAGAAGCTAAACTGGGTTTAGTCAGCTCCAAATTTCATGTATTTTAAATGCATATCATAGAGAATAAGGATTCCAATGTTCTGGACTGGGAGGAGTACTAAATATCGGTTGATAAAATATTTTAAAAAAAATAGTAGGAATATGGACTGATATAATTTGATCAAATGACTATGAATGAGTATTTGTATGAATGTGTCAAAAAGATTCTATCTATATCAATGTTTATATGTATCATTGAGTACTTCATTCCTCTTGAAGACTCTTGCTCATTCCTTCCTATCTAATATCTACATAATTATTATATTTTTAATTATATTGGACTCTGATGCCCAATAAAAGAAAAGGGGTATATGACTGTATAAAACACTGTTAGAAAAACTGTCTTTATATAATGTACGTACGGTCTAGAAATAAACGCAGTTTTTCTGATTGTGTTTTACACGGTCAGTGACACCTCTTTTCCCAATAAATGTGTGGTTAAAATGTATGTACATGATTCCTCCAAATCATCCCAACTTCATTTTGATGCAAATGAACAATATGTTACGTTATACCAATGTAACAATGTCCATCCAAACTAATTAAACAATGTTCACTTATAACGTAGTATTTTCTCCGTTCCCATTTAATTGTTCATTACGAAAATACGTGTAAATTTTAATCGGTTTATAACTTGTATCAAAATTGTCGGAATAATTTTTTTTAAATATAATCATAAAATTTAATATTTGAACTATATGATCAACTTTTGAAAATTTTCATTCCGATAATTTTGATACAAGTTATTGTCCGATCAAAATTACACGTAGTTTCGTAATTGACTATTAAATAGGAACGGATATATAGCAATATTTTGAAGTTTGAACATCTAATAATGTCTAGCAGTAATAAACATAATTATTTTATGTAAAAATGAATAATATTATTAAATATTACTCCATTAGTTAAGTATTACTAGTTTCTTGACAACATTGCTAAGTATAATTTATTAAATTAATATGAATAATGGTATATGAATATATCATATACTATGTATTAAATATTTGGAAATATAATATACAAGATTATTATTAAATATGAAAATAAGAATATTCAAAAGAATACTCCGTATAATTTAGTATGATGTTTAGTGTAGATGAAATAATAGTTTTATTGTGTAATTAGCACCGTTTTTAATGTTATGTAATCTGACCAAATAATTTATCCATTAGAAAAACAAGACATACCTTTTGATTATTCAATTAAAAAAGAAAAGAAAAGTTTAGTTTTGGTAATATTCTCTTTTACAGTACTCTATATATTTAGAGAGAGTTTTATTTATTTCTTGAGTAATACCACAAAGAAGCGAAAAGGTACTTTATTTCTCAATCTCTCATCTTTATTTCTTATTTTTATATCGAATTTTATTCTTTTCATTAGCATTATTTATTTGCTCGAATTTGAGGTTTAGGCTAGGGTTTTAGACTCAGGCTTTCTAATTATTTTCTTTTAAAATTTACCCATTTGGTTGATTATATGGACTTTGTTATTATTGTGGGACGAAATCATTTTAATGAAAAATTTATATATTGTTTTTAATTTGAGAATCATAAAGTTATACAGGGCTGGTTTTAGAGAATCTCTTCAATCCAATTTGAAGAAAAGCTATTTTATTAAATAATAATTGAGTTTGCTTTCAATTGCTTTAGGGTGGAGAAAAAAAGCTTTTTTATTTTTTTTCATGCGGTTTGCATGAGGTATGATTTCTCTACAAATGAACGCGTAAAGAATCCGATTAGGGTGTTTTTTTACCGTGTTTAAAATAGGAAATAGGCCTAATTTGTCACTCTTTTGTGAAAAAAAAAAAGGATTTAGTGATGATATTTCATCACCTTTATTTATAAAAAATCGCCTCATATTTAGAATCTGTTTGTCAAAGTAATAAACATGGAAACAGGGATATGAATTGTCTACTATGGCCTGGATATGTTATAGTGATAAGAACCAGTGTTTTAAAAAGCGTAGCTAAAGCGTTTTTGCAATAGCTACGCTAAAAGCGTAAAAGAGAGAATTTCAAGTTTTTTTTAAGCTTTGAATCAAGTTTTGAATCGAGTTTTTTTTAACTATGAAGCGCGTTTTTTAAAAACAGTGATAAGCTAAACAAACTGAAGAAAACATAGTTTTGACAATTAGATAAGTCTGAAGTTAAACGTCGGTTTATGAGTCATGTCACAACTCACATGTATGTAATAACAAAATTCAGCCTCTACTTTGGCTACCCGACTGTGCATATCGTGGTCGTTTGAGTTGTAATCTAAGTGCCATTTGGGTCCATTCGAGTAATCCAACTATTTTAGATTAGAGATGTAGCTGATTTTAGTTCATGTGGTGGCATGTTGAAGGGGTATTTTATGTTTATTTTCGTTGGATATAAGATTTCTCAATGCTGGATATGACCTAAGAAATAAGAATATGGCCGGGGTGGGGCAAGTTGAGTTTAGAGTGTGTTGCTCACACTCTATCTGGATTATCCTGAGTGTTTAATGTGATTTTTGGATCATTCTTGACTTTACTGTTCTAGTTTCTAACGTACTTGTGTCATCTGACTTGGGGCTGTGATAAAAAAAATTGGACAAATGAGTCATTGGTCTTCTCCTCCCCATATGGAGCGATATTGGTATTCATTAGGGGTGTTTATTGTACTGAGTGCTGTTGTAATGCTAAACTTCCACAAAATTATATAAACTTCTTCCTACATATTGTTTTGTAGGAATTCTGTAAAAATGAGTCAGGTGGCGGTTGAGAGTGTATCCTCCGTTGTGGTTATATCTAGAGATCAAAATAAGCAAGGATCAGAAACCACAACAACTGGACAGGATACAAAACCGAAGAAGAAAATATGTTGTGCTTGTCCAGATACTAAGAGACTTAGAGATGAATGTATTGTGGAGAATGGGGAAGATGCTTGCTCTAAGTTGATCGAGGCTCACAAAAAATGTCTTCGTTCGGAAGGTTTTAATGTTTGAAGTTGATTGGGATCGAAATCTCGAGAATTATGATTTAGATATATGTTTTGGTAGCTGTTACAACTTACACCTTGGTAGTTCGTATGGAAACTATAAAGAATAATTGGTGAGCAGTACTTTCTCATCATGCTAGCTACAGGTTTTTGTTGGATTACTCATTCACTAATTGGGATTGATAAAAATCTTGTTGCGAAATCAGATGTTTAACGATTTACTATCTATATCTAATAGTTTGTTATGGAATTATGATTATTCTTATGACCAAGTCCCGTGGATTCTTTCTTATAAGCTCGTCTAAAACATGACATTTCTGAGTTGTTTCACTGAAGATGTTAGTTTGACGTTACTGCTGTGTGATGAGTGTCATTCTTATATCATCAAAGTTATGTTTACTTAGTGATTCATCATGTCATAGAGCTACAGCCTGAGCTATTCATTTTGGTTTTCCTTTCCTGAGCATGTCTGATAAAGTGTTACAGGAAGAAATAGCGATAAAAACTGAATTTTATTAACATAGGTTCAGGGAGTGACCAATACACAACCACAACCGCACGCATACACATTGACCATAAGCAGTCTTGGAAACATGGACAATACACACACTTATTATTCAACACAAGCCACACTTATCATAAAGACGAATAGGACGCCATTGGACATAAGCATGGAAACTCATTGTGTTCACTTAGTGACTGCCACATGTGCTATTCACGCAAGCGCTGTTTTAGCTGCACTTTGACCTGCCGTCAGTCTCGGCAGCTGGAGCCTGCATCATAGTACTATCGGTGTAGCTGTAGAGAGAGAGAAAGAAGGACAAGATAAAGATTAAGACAAATCATTAGTTCCTGTTCTGCGATACCTTCTAACTGAAATTTTTAATCTAGCATCTATACTATGGAGGGAAGGGAATATATCAATTGGCTCAGAGGCTTTATTTCCTATTCTTTTTCTCAAGTTTAGTTTTGATGAAAATTTATTTGCCTCCATGAGCTGGTAGAGTTTCTTAGTTCATGTAGCTTTTAAGCTTTGGTCATTTGTTTTTTGTTCGTAACTTCTAAGCTGGAGTGCCTTTGGTTGGCCAATTCAAACTTGAATTTTTTGGGTATTTTAGGCTTTTAGCTTAAGAAAGTTGGAAAGTTTTAGTCTAATTGGGATTTGATAAAAATCTTGTTGTGAAATCAGATGTTTTAATGATTTAGTATCCATCTCTAATAGTTGGTTATGGAATTATGATTATTTTTATGACCAAATCCCATTGATTTTTTTTCTTATAATCTCGTCTAAAACATGATATTTCTGGGTTGTTTCGCTGAAGATGTTAGTTCGACATTATTGCTGCGTGATCAATTCTTATATCATCAATTTTTATTTTTATTTTGCTTGGTGATTCATCATGTCATAGAGTTATAGCCTAAGCCTATTCATTTGGTTTTCCTTTCCTGAGCATGTCTGATAAAAGTGTTACAGGAAGAAATAGAGATACGAACAGAATTTGACCATTACACAAGCACACAGACACGCATACACTTTGAACATAAACAGTCTTGGAAACACAGGACAATATACACATTTATTATTCAACACAAACCACACTTGTTATAAAGACGATTAAGACGCCATTGGACATAAGCATGAAAAATCATTGTGTTTCACTTAGTGACTGCCACGTGTGCAATTCACGCAAGTGCAGTTTGAGCTGCACTTGCAGTTGCCGTCATTCTCGGCAGCTGGAGCCTGCATCATAGTACTATCTGTGTAGCTGTAGAGAGAGAGAGAGAGATAAAAAGGAACAAATAAAGATCAAGACAAATTTATAATCTAGCATCTATACCATGGAGGGAAGTGGGTATGTCAATAGGCCCAGAGGCTCCGTTTCCTATTCTTTTTCTCAAGTTTAGTTTTGATGAAAATTTCGTTGTCTCCATGATTTGGCAGATTTTCTTGGTTCATGTAGCCTTTTAGGCTCTCGTCATTTGTTTTTTGTTTGTAACTTCTAAGCTGGAATGTGTTTGGTTGAACAATTCACAGTTGAATTAATGGGTATTTTATCTTAAGAATGTTGGAAAATTTTGGTCTAATTGGGATTCATAAAAATCTTGTTGTGAAATCAGATGTTTTAACGATTTAGTATCTACCTCTAATAGTTGTTTTTTTCCGGTAAGTCTACCTCTAGTAATTGTTTTTTTCCGGTAAGTCTACATCTAATAGTCGGTTATGGAATTATGATTATTTTTATGACCAAGTCCCGTTGGTTTTTCCTCATAATCCCGTCTAAAACATGATATTTCTGAGTTGTTTCACTGAAATTGTTAGTTTGACGTTGTTGCTGTGTGATGATTGTTATTCTTATATCATTATTATTTATTTATTTTGCTAAGTGATTCATCATGTTAGAAAGGCCAAAGCTACATCCTAAGCTGTTCATTTGGTTTTCCTTTCCTGAGCGTATCAGATAAAGCGTTACAGGAAGAAGTAGAAGTAGCGACACGAACAGAATTACATTAACATAGGGTCACGGAGTGACCATTACACAACCACAAAGACACGCATACACTTTGAACATAAACAGTCTTGGAAACGCAGGACAATAGACACTTATTATTCAACACAAGCCACACTTATTATAAAGACCACTAGGACGCCATTGGACATTAGCATATCATTGTGTTCACTTAGTGACTGCCGCATGTGCAATTCACGCAAGCACAGTTTGAGCCGCACTTGCACTTGCTGTCATTCTCGGCAGCTGGAGCCTGCATCATGGTACCATCGGTGTAGCTGTAGAGCGAAAGAAAGAAGGATCAGATAAAGATTAAGACAAATCATTAGATCTGTGCTACCTTCTAATGGAAATTCATAATCTAGCATCTTTATTATGGAGGGAAGGAGATATGTCAATAGGCCCAGAGGCTTCATTTCCTTTCCTTTTTCTCAAGTTTAGTTTTGATGAAAATTTCTTTGTTCTCCTTAAAATGGTAGACTTGCTTGGTTCATGTAGCTTTTAGGCTCTGGACATTTGTTTTTTGTTCAGAACTTCTAAGCTGGAGTCCGTTTGGTTGGCCAATCAAAAGTTGAAATTGTGGGTTTTTAGTTAACTGAACCTAGTTTTTTTTCAGCCTAAAATAAACTAGTTTATTTGCTTGAAGCTGCATTAACACAAATCTTTATGTCGCAGGGTCCAATCTTTACTCAATATTATGATATACTTTCACCAATTAATCTCGGAAGAGTTTGATCTGGCATGTTGTTTTATCTTTTGGTTATTCATAACCGTTACAGCCTAAGGGTAATATGTATGTGTCCTAAATTAGTATTAGTATGGAATTTTCTAGTATGGTGTTCCGTGAGATTATCTTTGCACGGTTTGTAGAGATCAGAAGAAGTAAGTTGTAATTTATACTTTACCTCATCTCAGTCTCAATGAAATCAACACCATAACTGTTTCCCTTTTTCCTGCAACATCCAAAACCATAATTAGTGAGCTATATGCTAGGAATATATGTATAAATGAAATGGAAACGTGATAGTGAATAGGTGTTTAGAAAGAAGCACTCACACACACTTGCTGGTGTCAGCACAGTCGCAGTTTCCGCACTTGTCCGACATGGTAAAAGAGTAAGGAAGTAAAGGGGGTTGATATTAGAAATGAATGAAGGTGAATGTGAATATGGATGGTTAAGCTTCTTAGTTTTGCCTCTGTATTTATAGATGGTGAAAAGGTAGTAGATTTTGAAAGAAACTAAGGTGTCTCATTCAAGGGCATGAACGTAGCACACTCCTCTTTGGTAAAGTCTAAAAAAGAAGGAATCTCAATATTATGGCTGGCCTCTTCTCCTCCTCTAATGTCATCTTCATTTCTCTTTAGTTGAACTTGACCCGTTTATACATCTATCATGCTTGTTCCGAAGAATCTAGCTCAACTTTTTCGCCCTTTGCTTTTAAGTTGTTCTGAGTTTGGTGTAGTTGCCTAGCTTTTGTACCGAGGGTTTCTGTTTCTCAAGTCTAATAAGGTTAAGAAAATTGAGCTTGCTTATCCTTGGTTCTTGTCGCCTGAAAATAATCTGGATTCTTTTTGTGCGTAAATATGTTCATGCTCTGTTTTCTAAAGCTCGCTTTGAAGCTCAAAAAGCTTGTTTATTGTTTTAAATCTGTAGAGGAATAAGTTTTTATGAAAAACTCATAAAGCTAATGCTTTTTACGTTTTAAACTCTTGACTGCGGAACAAAGATGTTAATGATGCGTTCTAACAAGGGACGATATTTTTCTTATGTCAAATTCGCATTTGATACAGACATTTTGGACTCCCGTAGACCTTGCTTCTCCCGTCAACTGTAGTATATGGTTAGCTTAAAAACACGACTTGATAAAAGAATTTATCAAAAACTTCAGTAGCATTTTTTCCTACTTGATGACAAATCCGGCGAATATTTGTGAATAAGTTGTTACCGGAAAAAATTGGTCCGGCCCCACCTTTCGAATGAGATTTCTTTCTCCAGGGTAGGGATTTCAAAGGAGATTAAAAAGAGATTCTTTTGGTGGATAGTGGAGAAATTGCTTCTTCACCTGGCCAACCTTTATTGATGCTTGTCATCAATCAAAGCATGACCTTATATTCTCTCTCTTTCTTTAGTTCTGTTTATCCTCACGAAAAATTATACTCAATACTCAATACTCAATACTCAATACTCAATAGTAGTCAATTTCATAACATGACATAACGAGTCAAGATCAATGATTTATTTTTATTGCACAAAGAATCTGTATTGAAATTCTGTAGAAGCTATATCAAACAAAGTTATGTGAATAATAATAGAACCGTTGATTGATACCAAAATGATGGAGATATTACTGAAATTGTGAAAAGATTGGCTACCAATTGTATGTGCAGGCTCAAATTACTAAGAAGTGGCCTGGGCATACCTTGCTAGCGCTAAGAATACATTTTTAAGCTGTTTTCATTTTCTTAATGCTTTATACATAATCAATGAAGGGCACATAATAATTAAGAGAACTAAGTCTGCGGGAATCCTGGATAATGTTTAATAGCATCGGCGCATACGTCCACTCGTGGTAGATCTTGACGAGTTGTGAAATGTCAAGATGTTGATTGAGATGCCGACAGAAACCTTAACGCTCCTTCTCTATCTTCTTTTCTTTCTTCCTCTCTCACTACACAGAGCTCCTATCTCGCCAGAGTTGAGTGTTTTTTTCGCACAGGAGTAAAGACGGGGGAGTAGCAACCACACGAGAATAGGGAGAAGTTTCTGCCCGCATTTGAAGTTGGATGATGATATAATATAGTTTCCATAATCCTTTTGTTTGTAAAGACCTTTTCTTAGTTGGTTGTTTTCTCGACTTTTGGCAAAATAAGTTTTGGGAAAATTGACTTTCTGTTAAATAAGCAAAAATACTGCCCTATTAATTCAATTAGTTCAACTTCGACACTCAAACTTGCATAAATCGAGATTAAGTCACTTTTGCTTGTTACAAAAATGCAATTGGTACCCACATTTTCAAAAACTTGATTTATTACATCACGTTTGTTAAATTGAACTGATTAAGTGACATGGTCGCGATTTAGGCTCTGTTTGTTTCACAGTAAAATATTTACATGAGGGAAATATTTTTCGGGCAAACATTTACTGTGAAAACTTTTGTTTTCATTTATTTTCCGAATGTTTGGTATACAACAAATTTTGCGGGTTATATTATTACCGAAATTCTCATTTATGTTATTTTTTAACGTTTTATCAATGTTTGATGTAGGGGTGGGCACGGAACGGATTGAGACGGATTTGTTTCAATCCTAACCCAACCTGTAAAATAAATGGCGGGACGGATTGATGAAATTTAAATCTCAACCCAACCCAATCCAACCCGTTACAATTAAAATCCCAACCCAACTCAATCCAACCCGCAAAATAAATTGCGGGTTGGGACGGGTTGGGTTTAGATTGATTCTTAAATTTTTATTTTGGTCATTTATTTTTCATAGTTTGAATATTTCAAACAGAAATATAAATTAAACTCAATCAAAGTACGTTTAGAACATTCACGAACAAGTAATAAAACTAAAATATAATAATAATTAAATGTTTGTATATTAAAATACACACTATATATATATATATATATATTGTTATATTTTATATATTGCGGGTTGAAACAGATTGGGACGGATTAACCCGCGGTTTGTGAATCTCAACCCTAATCCAACCCGCAAAATATATAACGGATTGGAACGGGACTGATTGATTTTTTTTTGGACATTCAACTCACCCCAACCCGTCCCAATCCATACAGGTTGGGTTACGGGACAGATTTACTGATTTTTTATCCACCCCTAATATGATGCATAAAGAAAAACAACAAATGTGTATGGATACTGAATATGCATAAACGCAATAGAAGAACTTAATTTGTGTACAATACATTAAAACTTATAACATAAAATAATCAGTCATATTACTTCTTATCGTGATTAGACATCTCAGAAAATTCAAAAAGTTTTTAAAACTCTTAAGTAAAAAAATATTTATAGAAAATTGACTTCCGACTAAGATTGATATATATTATTATTATACTATTAAACTTTTCGGATACATATATTTATATATATATATATATATATACTCTTAAGTAAAAAAATATTTATAGAAAATTGACTTCCGACTAAGATTGATATATATTATTATTATACTATTAAACTTTTCGGATACATTTATATATATATATATATATATATATATATAAATGTATATTATACATATTAACCCACAAATTAGTTTATCATAAGTACAAAACACAAAATATAATTTTTTATGTTCCAGTGATTGGAGATGAATAGCAGTCTCTCAGATCACTTCATGTTTTTGTTTTTTGAAGAGATTAAAATTTATTGTTTTTTTGCTTTGGACATTAACAAATTTTAAGCACTAGTGTAAAAGGGTTAGTTTCAAATATAAACAAATTACACGATTTATAGAGAGATGGAAGATTAACTCATTAGTAGCATATAGATAAATTTGAAAGAGTTAGAGAAAATTTCCAGCGTAAACTGTTTCCGCTGGTTTTTGTGGGGTGTTTATTTCCCCCTTTTTACTCCATATACCGGAAAAGTTTTACCCGTAAAATATATATACCTTGCAACCAACCAAATGTAAATTTTATTTTACCCGTAAACATTTATTTTTCCTTGCTTTTACCCTTACAACAAAAAAACATGCGGGAGACATTCTAGCTGAAGGGTAAAATAGTCATTTAACATCCAATAAATTAAAATAAATGTTTTCAAAAGTGAAAAATCCTAAACCTGCTTTCACATGTCGCCGCCGCCATAGGCCACTGGCGAAGCTTCCACCTCCAGAGTCACGTTGTCGTCATCCAGAAAGAGTGAGATACAAAGGAGAGAGAAATAGGGGAACACAGATTACACTATATACATATACATATACATATACATATACATATATATATATATATATATAGATAAATACATACACATACAGATAAATACATACACAGAGAATATATACATACACGGATATAATATATATATATATATATATATACATACATACATAAGCAGTATCGCCGAGAAGAGGACTCTAAAGGGGATTACGAGGGAACAGGTTCACAATTTGTATAAAAATGTGTTAAAATAGATAAAAATAATTAAATTTTGATTAATATTTAAGTTTAGGTAAGATCTTCATAGGGTTCTATATTTTTATTTGATTTTTTTTTTTTGTGTTGTACAATTTGTTTTTAATTTATCAAATTCTAATTTATTGAAAATAGAAAAAATAAATTAGTTATTAAAAACCATCATCTAATCATTCATTTTCTAATCTAACAGTGGTTAAACATAAATGGAACTATAAACATAAATGGATATATATATATATATACTAATAATCGTGCCCCACGTGCCGCGTGTACGGCGCATAATGCAATAGAAATATAAAAAATATGTATAGTTAATAATGTAATTAATATAAAAGTGTGTATTTTTTTTTTAAAATAGCTAAATTGGACAAACTCATTTGACTTATTATAATAGAATGATATATAAAGAGAGATTACAAATGATATATATATATATATATATGTATATGTATGTATATATGTATATGTATAGAGAGAGAGATAGAGTCACATATTGAGATATAGAGAGACACAAGGAGAAGGCAAGTCCGTCACAGAGTTCCGACGACAGAGAGACGATGTCTCCGGCGTAATATTAGATAGGTTTAAGTTAATAAAGATAATGGGGGAAGTTTCTTCAAAAAGTAGGGGTAAAAGAGTATTTTAGCCTGTCTCCGGCGTATTTTTTGGTCTGAATCGTGAGCAGGTCAATTTAACAAATGTGGAGTACTAAATCAAGTTTTTGAAAACATGAGGTACCAATTGCATTTTTGTGACAAACACAAGGTACAAAAGTGACTTAATCTCGGCATAAACCCATCTCTACAACTCCTAAAGGCAGTGTAAGTAAAACTATAAAGAAGCAAAAGAGACAAAATATTCCTAGCTAGTCTTTAGAACACATTATTAAGGCAATCACAGAAAGGCTATAATTGAATCTTCTCCAAAGTCTGAGTTCATCAAGTCATGCTTTAACAAAACTGCTAAAGCACGAAAATGAAAACTCACAAAGCTATTGCTCAATATGCTACAGAAAACAAATATTTTTTCAGGAAAAAAAAGCCCAAAATTGCATTAATGCTCATATTTTTAAGAATAAAAAAATAGAAAAAGCAACACTGCAACGTGAAATCGGAAAGAAGCACAGGATATACTGATGGTTTAGTAGCGAACTACATCCTGAAGACAATCATAGAGATGAGAAATTTGAATCTTTTCTTTGCCAGAGTAAATGGCCTCTGCTCCTCCTCCAAATTCCCCTTGAGCAGACATCTCAACCACCATGTAAAGCTTCTTGATTGGCATCTATAAAAGTACCACATTAACAACCAAGTATAAGAAATAAAGTTATGTCGTCACCTAGTAGTTTTGCAATGAAAATAAAGCATTGTGAAAAGAAGAAGAAAACGAAAAAGAAGAACATAATTCTTCTCTTTCCTTTTGATATTTAGCTTCGACTGGTTTCAGGAAGTTAACTCTGCCTTTCAGAATAATCAATTAATCATTCCGAAAATGATAGATATTGAGATAGAAAATAAGTGCAACTTAAATCAAGAATGGATGAAAAGTTAAAGCCTACATCATTTAAGGCTTCTGCAGCAACATCAAGATCACCCTCAGAGAAGACATCAAGATGTTCCAATACCTACAATCGGGAGACTTTTTATGAGAAGAGCAATAAAAAATTACGAGAAGGTAATGGAAAAAAAA
This sequence comes from Primula veris, assembly GCA_963682055.1. Taxonomy (NCBI): domain Eukaryota; kingdom Viridiplantae; phylum Streptophyta; class Magnoliopsida; order Ericales; family Primulaceae; genus Primula; species Primula veris. The sequence continues at coordinate 4,413,324 of OY821746.1, forward strand.
AATTATATATATGAAATACATAGAAGGTTTACACATAATGTACAGCCAACGAACTTATAATTATCAACGACTTACCCTTCTCGCATCTTCTGTCTTCAACTTCGGAACATGGTATGACACTGAAAAGGCATCGGAAATGCCCACCGAATCCAAGAAAGACATTTCACTGGTAGTTCCGATCACAAGAACATTTTTACCCTAAATAAAGAAAGATTTAAACAAAGAAGTTAAAATCACCAACACAAAATGAAAAACTCATTCATAACCACAATATCTAGAAAGAAATGGTTTTCAATCATCCTTTGGTGGTCGAAAAAGAAGATGTCTGAAAAAGTGAATATCAAAGTCCGCAGAGCAGCACGTGAGTGTAAGCGTGCCAAAAGATGTCCTAGAAACTGTTTATTTGCTTCTAAGAGTATGGACTGTTGTTAAAAATATATATTTTGACAACACCAGTCATTTCTGCACGTTTTCTGCTTGGCTCATTATTTTCATCAACTAGAGTTTATACCCAACACTATATAGGCAGGTCGTTTTGGACTAAACGAGTAACGACCACCTTGTAAGTACAAAAATATGGAAATTTAGAACAATAAGTTAGGACTTATTAACTCTATCATCCTTGTGTAAAAATCAGAACTCTATCTTTAGTATCTAAAAATAAGAAAATAAAGGGATAAAACAAACATCTCTTTCATGTTGTTCAGTTCTATACAGAAAAATTAATTCAGTGGTAAAATACCCAAAATGCAAAAACAAATGGTTTAGCCTTAAAATAGATGTAGTTGTAAAGTATAGTGCCACTAGGCTTTTGGGTGGTGTATCAAGCTACAAAACATTATTTAACAAATGTTCAATCAACAATATTCAGTGTTAAACCAAATTTAGTAATTAAAAAAAGCAAAAAACCTTTGGAGGTAGCCGTTTAAGGAGGACCATCAATGTCTGTGAAATTAAATTTGAAAACCTAGGTCCAATGGCAACATACTCGAGCAATCTGCATTGATCAGCAGAAAAAATCTCTAATCACTAATATATTATAAGGATAAACATATTAGATTTGCATCTGACTGCCTAGCAACCTATTACCTCTCGATGTCATCAAGGATAATGATGCTTAGTGGTGATTTATAAGCATCTTCAAACACCTTGACAATTTTAGCGCATTTAGTGCTTTCACTAAGCCCAATCATTGATTCTGCTGAGATCTGCATTTACCAGAAGAATAAAAAATAAAAAATCCTTGAACGAAGGGGAAAGGGAAGAGAGACGTCACTATGAATGTCCAATAAAAAAAAACTTACAATCTTGACATAAGGAAAATCACTCTCGATACCAACACTGGCGGCCATTGCAGTCTTGCCACTGTCAATGAATTAATTACTAAATTAAGATAACTTTTTTGAAAGAAACCGTGAAATTAATATACAGCGAAGCGCTTACCTGCCACTAGGGCCTTCTAGAAGACAAGTAACAATTGGGCTCCCTCTGCTCACTCTCACTTGTTCAGCAAGCAACATCGTCCTCTTATATATGTGCTCATGACGTGAACCACAATCAACCACGCCGTTGAGTCTGCAGCCCAGAATAGCAAGTAGGTATATTTGGTTATTTTACATTACGGCAATTTCAGATCAATAAAAAAACAAGAGCAAAAAATACAACTCCGAATGCAAAATGTATAACAATTCAAGAATAGAGATGTATTCGCTAAATATGCACTCACAGTCAAGACCCAATTTTCAACTTGAAAACGGCACAACTTATGCACATTGGTCCGTTTTGGACAGTTGTTCTTGTGACACGTGTATTTTGTTTTTTATCATGCACTTTAAAGAGTGGTTAACAAAAAAAGGTACTCCAAGAAATATTGTCAAATCACATCTGGTGTCTTGTGGATTATAGATGTCGAAAAGGTACAGGTAATAAAAAAAATATATCCAACACGCACAACAATACAGAAAGTTATATATCATTTTATTTTTGGATATTTGGTTGTTTGCAAAAAGTTAAATATAATATGGTGTTAGTTCAAAGTTCAATACATTTCGAGTGAGTTATTTACATTTTACCAAAAATTTAATTAATAAACGTAGGCGTACCTGCACCGGTCAAGATCACCAGTAGAAGCTCCAAATGCAGGTATAACCTCACTGGCAGCATTAAGAAAATCCTCCATTGTGACCTTAATGTTCTCCTCCTCCACAGGCTTAGTAAGATCGTCCATACTCAATTGTCGATTTAAAGCATATGAGACTGCACTCTTTACAACACCTTCAAGCTCTGCACCACTGTAGTTCTTTGTCCGAGCAGCTGTATTTTAGAGAAGATTGCAAAACAAATAATGGAGAAAGTACAAGGAATCAATCACGTATCTCATATAAAAATCTACTGTAAATGACTTAATGTGGCAGAACAAATTTATCAAATAGAAGCCAACATTAAAGAGTGAATCAAGAACATGCTATTACAAAGACAGAGAAAAGCGCTGAAGCTATATACACAATATGCAAACAAATATACTCCCTCTAGTAAAGAGTGTTTTTTGACTCCCAACATAATAGTCCAAATTGCCTTTTAAAAAAATTAGTTCTTCATATACCCTTATATAATGAGTATTGTCATTTGCAAATCATGGATATCATTAATAGCTTAAGGGTATATTTTTGAAAATAGATACACATTTATAACCCCAATTAACTCTAACCAACGTTTCTTCATATTCGTGTAAAACCTAACTGAACTGTTATAATGGGACGGAGGGAGTATACACGTATAGATAGACAGATAGATAGATATCTTAAATTATAACCAAAAAGAAAGCTTAACTTCTGACGAAAGCACTTTGTCCAGAGACTAACAATGTTCTTTTAAGTTTATGAATTTCTCAACTTACAAATCCAACAACCTAAAACGTAAATTTTCAAGAGCGTGGAAGCCAATTCAGGAGTAATTCAACATCTTACCATTCCCAAGACACAGAAAACCCATATTCCAAAAATATATTAAAATTATAAAAAATATACTATATAATGGATATAGATATTGTATACAGAGAGGTATCTTAAATTCTAACCAAAAGGCCGAGTTAACTTCTGAAGGTTGCACTTTATCTGGGGACTCTTGATGTCCTTTTAAGTTAAAAAAATATAACTTTCTCAATATACACATCCATCCATCCACCTAAAAGCTCTGATCTCTAAAAGCATAGCCAGCAATAATAGATTTTATGACTTTTATAATTTGGAAGTTTAGAGGTAAGTGTCTAGACGATGTCAGTAAGACAAAAGAACTAGGGAGGGCGTAATTAGTAAGTAGATACCTAGTTCTAGTAAGTCAACATCCGGAGAAAGAAATGAATTCTCTTTCATCTTATTTGTATGTATTTGAAGAATTTGAAAACGTCCATTCTCATCGGGAAGACTTATCTCCACTTGAACTTCTAAACGCCCAGGCCTGTCAGAAAGACTCCAATTTAAATCCAAGAATAACAGTACTTCATTTTCACATAAACAAAATGTAGAAGCATTAACAGAACAATCTCATTAAGCATAGGAACTAAAACAATCACCTCAAAAGTGCTTCATCAAGCAAATCCTTCCGGTTAGTCATACCAATCAGCAAAACATTGTTCAGGGACTCGACACCATCTATCTACACAACACATAATGTTAAACTTTAAAATTGATCAACGCCCTGGTATAACTTCACCAGAGTAAAGCTTTCCCATAAGTTGACTAACAAGTTGAGAAAACAAAGTACCAACCTTAGTCAAAAGCTGGTTAACAATACTATCATGAACTCCAGTGCCATCTCTAGTAGAACCTCTTGACTGCAAGGGAAAACCACATAATAAACTTGATAACAAAGTATGGAAATTTGATGCCAATCCACTCCCATTACAATGGCTACAACCCAAAAAAAAAGAATATTTTTTTATGGAAATTCAGACATCATACCACTGACAGCGTCAAGAAGGATCAATTTAACACTAAAACATCAATCAGAAAAAAAAGGCAAGTAAAACAGAAACAAACAAATGTTCGTAAATAAATTATTTAGAAGTTGGTGCCAGTTTAAGAGGCTTCAAAGTTCAAACATATATGAATCCTTGGAGTAGACTTGACTTGACCTAACAAAATCTGTTGAACAATCTTTCAGAAAGGTCTCCTGAGAATTATACTTAATACGTATAAGAATGGATAAGTAGCTTTAACAAAATTCAATGAATTAATGACTGGAATAATTTGTCTAGACCAGACTAAAAGAAAATTCAGGCAAGCTTGCAGTAAAATGAAGCTCTTCTATAGCATGGAAGTCTGGGACACAGCTATATTTTAAAATTAACCTTCCAAACCCACACTCATGATATTGACCGACTGCAAGTTATCTTCACATCCACTTCAATGAAATACATTGAACACGTAAAATTCAACTGACTTAAAAAAACTATAATAACAAAATTACGAAAAATATACACCACTTGATTGTTATTCCTAAGAAAGTGAACCAAAAATTAAAATGAACTGGCACAGCTCCCACCTTACAAATTGCGTCAATTTCATCAAATATAATGACGTGTAAGTCACTTTGATCCCCTGAGACATATGAAATAAAATAATAATTAGAAGCTAAGGCAGAAGAAGACTAAATTAAAAGAGCCAACATTAACTTTGCCTTACCTCGAGTTCTTTGGTCCTGCTCTGCATCAGCGAACAAATCCCTCACATTCTTCTCAGTCTCACCAACAAACTTGCTCAAAACTTCAGGTCCATTTACAATCTACAGTTTAATGGAAAATTGGTTGCTTAGTGGGATAACTAGCTCTACAAATGCAAGACTAACAGTATAGAACTAACAATATGGAAATACTAAACACAACCCTCTTTCTTAATTCATACACCTCTACATAATTGATCTAGTAGAAAGTTGGCTTTTTACTCGTGATCCCTTTTTCTTTTTAAAATCAGTCTTGCACCTGCATAACTAATTTTCTCACAAAACTCTGAAAACTATGATTTACTTTACAATAACAATCTAAAAATTTATATCATTTTTTTACATTATTAATGAACTCCTAACACTAAAATTTGTTTATCCTGTGTACAAATTGATAAGATTTTATTGTATATTTGCTTAATATTTTGCTTAACGATAAAAAATATATATACTAACTACTATTTGATATCAGCTTTAAGATTTTTGCATTAAGGGGTGTCAATGACAAGACAAACAAAGGCATATTTAATTATCTTAAGCAATTTTAATGAATTTGTGAACATGATAACTAATAAAAATAGTATGGTTTGAATGTAACAAAACGATATAACTCGTTGAAGCAGGGTCATGATGCATCAGTACAAATATGCGCGAAAAACAGATAATGTTTCCCACAAGCAGGGAAAAAACAGGTAATAATTCCGTGTAATAGAACATAATTCCGTGTAAAAAAATCTAAACAAGGAGAGACTCTTGAACAAGATTAAATTATACAATAGTTATAAAAAACAATATATAATTAAGATTCTGTGAAAACATCAGAAAGTTGTAGTTAGTCAATGAAATGTAAGGAATGATAGCAGCGGTAATCATACCCAGAGATGAAATACTAAAATGATGGCCATAGACACTTCAGCACCTTGTCTAGTGCATAAAGGAAAAGGCATAATTGCATTCGACTATAGAGACTTCAAGATGCTCAATAATCTTTGATATATTGTACTTAAAAGTATTATATCTGACTCCATAGATATTCCAAATTCTAAAATTGAAATTAAAATATAAAACCAATCTAAAAGATACCCAACTACAACTCAATGAGTTTCTAAAAGACCTAGCCTGTGCATAATTAGAACGAGCAATAGTTATATGAGATGCATGTAAAGCAATCATGACGCATCTTCATACCTTTGGGTCTTTTCCATTCAACATCTTTCCAATTTGGCGAGCCATTAATGTCTTTCCAGTTCCAGGGGGACCAAAGAGCAGCATTCCCTTGACATGTTTAATTCCCAATCTGAACAAATAATATTACGGCAATAAGGGTGCAGTCGTGAACTTCTATATAGTTGATAACTTAAACTAAAAAAGAAATGTGAAGGAATGCATCGCTCGAACATTACTTAGCGGTTACATGTGGTGGAAAAACCCTGGAAGCAAAAGCTCTTCGAAATATATCTGCAAATTCGGCACTTAAACCACCTATACCCAGTGACTCAAGATTAAACTCTTTTTGCCTGAAAATGTTGCTACTGGCAGCTTCACGTTGGTTGACAACCTGCACAGAACATATAAAACAATTCATGTCAAATTTAAAAACAACAAATATGGTAACGTAAAATTAACTTATTACACTTTGTAAACTAATTAACGTTTGTCACCAAACTATGGACTTCTAAGTTCTAACGATAAGCACACAATGCTATTAGGTTTCACAAATTAGACACCAATCTTGCAAAACAAAACAGTCGGTAGACTAGCGCTAAAAGCTCAACGTAAAAGCTTGTTATTTATTAAGTGTCGGTATACACTAGTACTACAACCGAATCTGCATAAAATCTGATAATTAGTACACTTAACATTCAAAACTAAGCTTTGAAATACTTGTGAGCTTTTTGATAGGCTGGTGCACTAATTAATTGTTCGATTTTGAATAATTGATGTCTAAGTTGTATATATTGATAGATTGGTGTAGCAGTGGTTTTATATGTAAATTAATGACTAAAATGTGAATTTTAATAGTATCAACCGACTACGGTGTATTAAAGAATAAAGATGATGGCTTGATGTACAACATTGTAGTTACCCTTAATACATAGATAGATGAAAATGAAGTAACACAATCCTAGTGGAACTATCTCGTCTCCAAAATGACCAGATATTACCTTTATTCCACTTGAGTTTGATGCTTCAAAGACGATATATGTTTCCGTCAAAATCATCCCTCGTTCAAGACCTTTGGATTTTTCTCTCCCCTCAACAACAGCCTGACTGACAGTTGCTATATAGCCAATTCCATGATACTCAAATGTAATTTTTTGTCCTGTAGTCATAACCTGAACTAGCAAAAATAAATAGTTAGAAAATTAAAAGTTCCACTCAATCCCATCGTTGTACACGTAATTTAATTCAAACTTCCAACACCTGGGAGACACTCTTAGTTCTATAATTCTGTCATACTAACTTTCAATTTTATAATCAAGTGGGCGGTCAAATGTAAAACTAATCGGATTAAAAACGTATAGGAAAATGCTTTAGTGACCCTCTCAATATTCACCAGAACTTTTGTAGTAAAAATTCTGTTCAAACAATTTATCTTGCTCTAGCTCTCAATAGAAGACCTAAAGATCATGTATAATAACACATGATAAGGAGGTAGACACTTGTCAATTAACAAGATACCACATACAACTCTTTCAACAAAAAGAAAAAGAATCTGAAAGCTGCAGTGATTTCTTACCTGATTAATGAATCTCTTCCTAAGCTGCTGAGTCAACAGAACGGCATCAACCTGCAAAAGTATATTTGATATAATAAATATTAAAACTTCGGACAAAGCATGCCCAAGTATACAAGAATATAAGAGTCATCACAAACATAAAGTGCTTAGTAGAACACTATGGATAAAGTGTAACAAAATAATACTACCAAGGGAAACCATCACCTGCTCTTCTCTCGTTCCTTTCTTAACAAACTCCAGTTCAAGAGTAAGCAATGCTAGGTTAAAATCATCAGGAGGAATGAATCTTGATAACATGAAAACAGAGCATTACAATACTGGTAAAATCATTACATATAATAATCTAATAAGCCTTTAAACAATCAAAGATTATCAACAACCTGCTAACAGATATTGAATCCCCCGAAGAAATTCTTGCGAAACGACGCTGAATGGCGTTGAGAGCAATGTGGCCATTAGATATGCTTTCATTAGCTGTAAGCATTAGTCAAGGAAACAAAGGTACTACTACAAAATCTTGAAGGACGATTTAACTAAAATAAAAATCATATGAATCGTCACACTAACAAAAAGATTCAAGGAACTAGGTGGTGGCACGAGGGGGCTAACTACAAGAGAGACGAAGTATGATAACGAAGAGTATCCCATAGGCAGTCTACTAATACATTACTATTTTGCAAATCATAATAATGACAGCAGCGATAATAATTCCACAATTAGTAATAACACACAAAAAAGAGTAGAACGGAATGAAGCATAGTACGAAAACTCCAGTAAATGTAATTATCCAGACTTTAACTATGCATAATTAATTAATGCTAGCTACAGTCAACTAAATAGTCAATAAAATACTTTGAATATTGAAAATTTTCGACAGTGGGGGACTGTTAAAAGCTTCTGTAACTTCCTATCAAATGACCTATAACCCTTTTAGAAAATAAAGTATCTCAATGAACCACACTTGCAGAGACCAACTAAATATATATAATAAACAAGTACACGGTCATTTTCAATATTCATTATCCAACCATGTTCAGTAATGTGCATCTATCTCGAACAATATACATACGTTTTTCTCCCTAAAAGGGTTAATCCATAACAAAGAGAGAAACAGATGCAAATCAAAATTTTGTAAAACCCACATATAAAGATATACAAGGACTTGATATACGAAACAACTTCTTGCAAATCGTCCCAGTCACAATGTTAGGCCACCAAAAGCCTTTTAGCTTCAGATTCAAAAGAGCCTCTATTATACATATTAATATCTATACTCAGACCACATAGTCTGTATTGTTCAACATGTTGGTCCTCAAATTAATATATTCTGGCTTAAGTGCGTTCGTTCTAGAAGATAAAACATAACATGAGCATGAACTAAGCCAGCAAAACTATAAAACTGTCCTAGCTTATAAATCATACTAACCAATATATAAGCATTAACAAACATACTCCAGCAGTTTAACAAAGATAAATTGAGAAATTGAGTTCAAGAATATAAGATCCTTAAAAGATTAAAAAGAAAATGAAGATAAATAACCGTCATAGTCCCCAACAATTCAAGATATTATATGCACGATATAAAATACAAACTGAGTTAGTCCTCAAAAAATCAATTAACATCAACTCGGTCCCCGTAAATTGAATTCCAATCAACTTTAATGATAAAAAAAACATTCTCCAGACAAATAACTGTCGTAGTCCCAAACAATTCAAGATATTATATGCACGATATAAACTACCGACTCAGTTAGTCCTCAAAGAATCAATTAATACCAGCTCAGTTCAGGTAAATTTTATCGTTACACGTTTGCTTGTAGTGTGCATAATATATTGCAGTCAATTAATTCGTTCTAGAAGAAAAACATAATATGCGCATGAACTAAGCCTGCAAAGCTATAACACTGTCCCGGCTTAAAAATCATGTTAAAAAATCACCAGATAAATAAGCGTCATAGTCCCCCAACAATTCAAGATATATTATTATATGCTATATGCTCGATATAAACTAGAAATTCAGTTAGTCCTCAAAGAATCAATTAATACCAACTCAGTCCCGGTAAATTCTATCGTCACGTGTTTGCTTGTAGTGCGCATTATATATTGCAGTCGGTTAGTTCTTTCTAGAAGAAAAACGTAATTAAATCATGACCTCAAGCCTACAAAACCCTAGAAGTGGGCCACCGTACAAATCATATTATACCAATATGTAAGCACTAACAAACACATTCCGATTTAATGATAAATTGAAAAAATTAAGTTCAAAAATATAAGATCCTTACTAGATGAGAAATAAAAAAAACAATTGCATCCTTAAACTTGAATTCCACTAAACTTAATAAAAAATATTCACCGGATAAATGACCTTCCTAGTCCCCAACAATTCAAGATATTATGTGCACGATATAAACTACAAACTCAGTTAGTCCTCAAAAAATCAATTAATACCAACTTAGTCCCCGTAACTTGAATTCCAGTAATATTTAATAAAACATATTCAGCAGATAAATAACCGCCGTAGTCCCCAAAAATTCAAGATATTATATGCACGATATAAACTACCGACTCAGTTAGTCCTCAAAAAATAAAATAATACCAACTCAGTCCCCATAATTCATTACATGTTCTCTTGTAGTCCACATAATATATATTGCAGTTAATTAGTTTGTTAATAAGAAAAAAAACATAATATAAGTATGACCTAAGTCTTTAACACTATAGAATTGTTCTAGCTTATAAATCATACTAACAAACATATAAGCATTAAAAAACACATTGCAACTTAATAAAGATAAATTGAGAAATTCAGTTCAAGAAAATAAGATCCAATAAACTTTAATAAAACATATTCATCAGATAATAACCGTCGTAGTCCCCAAAAAATCAAGATATTATACTCACGATATAAACTATAAAGTTAGTCCTCAAAAAATCAATTAATAGCGAATCAGTCCCAGTAAATTGTATCGTTTCATGTTTGCTTGTAGTTCGCATAATATATTGCAGTTGATTAGTTCGTTCTAAAAGAAAAAAACATAATACAAGTATGAACTACGCCTTTAAAACTATAGAATTGTCCTAGCTTATAAATCATACTAACAAACATATAAGCATTAAAAAACACATACCAACTTAATAAAGATAAATTGAGAAATTCAATTCAAGAAAATAAGATCCAATAAACTTTAATAAAACATATTCATCAGATAAATAACCGTTCGTAGTCCCCAAAAAACCAAGATATTATACGCACGATATAAACTACAAAGTTAGTCCTCAAAAAATCAATCAATAGCGAATCAGTCCCAGTAAATTGTATCGTTTCATGTTTGCTTGTAGTTCGCATAATATATTGCAGTTGATTAGTTCGTTCTAAAAGAAAAAAAACACAATTTAAGTACTATTAAGCAACAAGTTAGAATTAAAAAACTACTAACAAAACAAGGATTGGGAAAAACGGTTAAAGGGAGGAATAAAGGAATTAGAAGGGAAAAAAAACAAGATAAATAACCGTCACAGTCGCTAAATTTTAAAGATATTATACGCATGATGTAAACTACGATTCAGTTAGTCCTCAAAGAATAAAAAAATACCGACTCAATCCCAGTAAATTGTATCATTACATGTTTGCTTGTAGTGCACATAATATATTGCAGCTAATTAGTTCGTTCTAAAATAAAAACATAATTTAAGTATTAAGCAACAAGCTAGAATTAAAAAAAAAAACTAACAAAATAAAGGAATAAATAAATAAAAGGATATGATATGGACAATACGAAGGAATCGTTGAGGATAGCGTAGGCGACGTCGGAGCCAGAGACGGAAAAGTAACGGAGATCTGACTGAGAACAGTAAGCGAGGTTTGTGTTGACGAGATCTTTTGACGGAGTGTTCGCTACGATCATCGTTAGTGGTCTCCCCGCCATTGTTGAGATCGATCAGAGATGTAAATGTGTGTATATGTATTTGTATGTGTATGTGTGTATATGTATTTGTATGTGTGTGTATTTATATACAGAGAGAGATCTTTTTGGCTTAGAGACTAAGGAAGAAGAAAACGAGTTTTTAATTTAAACAGAGGAGGAGAATATTACATGGATTTGGATAAAATAGTAATATTTTAGTATAAGTTTTTTCCTTTAGATAAATTACAGTAAAAATTTATGAGAAATTACAATGGACATTCCTTTCATGTTTTATTTTCATTCAAATTTTAAAATTTCATAACTTTTTTCGTTAGTTTATAACATTTTTATATTATATTATATTCAAAATTTTAAACATTTGAACCTAATAATGTTTTAGAAATTTTTTATAAGATTTAATGTTTAATTTATACTAATTTATATATTTATTCCAAAATAAATTATGTGTGAATTTTATTTTAAAAATAAGTATTACAATGTATTGATACATGTTTTATAGTAATTGTATAATTTTTTAAAACAAATTTTTGCATAAAATTAGCAATGAAGTAGAAAATAGGAGATATAACATTTGGACTCGTATATTAGCCACTCTCACGTGACGGTGTAACACTGGCAAAACTAGCATACAAAAATATGGGGCGGTGGAATTCCAACAACGTGTTGATCTAGTGTTTTTATAAATTTATATGTGAAATATACATTTATGATATTGTTATTGATAATACGGGGGTGGTTGTAGCCTCTGTCACTTCCTCTATTCCGCCTCACACGGTTTATATGGATAAATTATATATTAAACAGTAATTTGTTTTAAAAAACACAACAAAAAACATTGGTAAACATCAAGAGGTAAGGTTATCGCATTGAGCATCTAGTGATAAAAAAGCGTTATTGTAAAGAGAAACTACTCATTTAATAGTGTGATCGGAAAATAATGCTATTATATTGTCGTTTTGGTGGCATCACCGTGAGATTTCTCTTTTTTAGTATATAATAAATGCTCATCTCCCTCCTCCGTCTTTATTTTTCTTTCGACCGTCGTCTCTCAGCCATGACGGCAGATGGAGTAGCGAGGGAGCTTGCCGGGTGCGGAGCTTCTCCCATGATGGCTTCTTCACTGCCATATCTTTTTCCTGGGCGGGTAGAGATAATATACTGAGGGCAATTTGGCAACCAGATATGGTTTCATTGGCCGGAGGCATTAATCAAGTAAACGGAAAAATACGTCGTATTAATGGGTCATTACATCGGCCACCACAACATTTAAGAGCCAGGATGACGAAAATGTAAAAAATACCGATACACTTAATATCTCACAATTTGCCGATTTAATGACATAGTTCAAAAGAGACAAAGGTGTCGTTACAATTTTAGATGGTTGGTCTAACAAAAATAGAAAACATAAAAATTGTTACAACTAAAGCTTTGATAAAGAACCCAAAACAAAAGCAATATGAACAACCAGTGATAATTCAGATTGTATTATCATTGATGCAAAACATGTATGTATATCAAACTGTTAATTATTATGTACGAAAACATCCAACGCAAAAAAAAAAAACTGTGAGATGTTTGGAAAGGCGCAAGCCTAGACTAATCCATAAAAACTTAAACCCAAAACCATCAACAACTCCTACTATTGATTCAAATAACTAAATGGATCAAATGAAAACGGAAAGGCAGGTGGCATAGGCATTGGGGGTATTTGACTTTTACCCTGATCAGCAAGAGAGAGGAACTTCTCGAGGTCTTTTGTTCCAATCTGAGAAAATGTTTGCACAAGCCTCGGGATACACTTAGGTAAATGAGCACTAAAATAACTCGAGCAGCCTTTGCTAATAGTATCGTTGGTACCTCCTTCATTAACAAGACAACCCACTTGAACACCTTCCAAGTACGCCTTACATGCACCAAGGATATCCTGAGCACACTTGAAGAAGTGACCGACGACGAAATCTTCAAAGTGCTGGAGCATCCAGGCGAAAATTAGAATTCACAACAGCCCGAAATAAAATTAAACCCCAAAACACATTAAAAGAACTTAAAACGATAGAGGGTAAAGGCGTACAGCTACAAGAAATGAACTCAAAGCTGACCAATACAAGCGAAAGATACTATTTATAGTAATTGATAAAGAATCGTGCAAAACTGAAAACCTTAGAATTTTTTTTTGGTAATCCATAAGGCTCATGCAAAACTGAAAACCTAAGAAATATTCTTCAAAGTACAACTCAGAAAAGATACAATCTGAGGAGTTTTCGATCCAATGTTATACAGGTCCGACTTCTGTTTTATTAGTTGATTTCTGTATGAACTACCTAAACGCACTCATAGGAGTACTTACAAGATCTGATGAAATAAAAAATTTACAATTCACTAACTAACCGTATCTAAAAAAAGGACAAGCATAGTACACTAACGGGTTTTATACATTTTTGTACCTTCGTTTCTTCCCTTTTTTCCCTTTAAATCTCTTGGTTTCTTAATTTTTCTTGTTTGTACATTTGTTTCTTCATTTATTCCCTTTTTGTACCTTGGTTTCTTAATTTTTCTTTTTTGCACCTTGGTTTCTACTTTTTTTGTCAAAAGTCAAAGCCTAAAACTTGGACACATGGCTTTATTGGTGTTTTTTTTTTGTGACTTTGAAAAAAAAGTCAAAATAAAAAAAAATCAAGAAACCAAGGTACAAAAACCGAAAAAGACGAAAAGGTATAAAGCCCGTACACTAACCTTTGGCGGCTTCCTGATGGAATATACCATTGTTCTCAGCGATAAAGTAAACACACTTTCATTGTATTGCTGGGATTGCATTTCTCCACTTGATGATCCAGACATGGTTTCAAACCCAGGCTCGTTAAAATAGGGTTTCTCATTCAGAATTAGAGCCTGTATTGACACCAAAACTTGAAGAATGGTAGATACATTAGGGATCCACTGTTCATTCTGGTTGTCACCACTCCAAGTATTGAGAAGGCTGAGACATACTTTTCCGCTGCTATACAAGTTTGGATTTATTCCAAGGCCGCCAGAACGGTAGTTCACAAGCTGCAGTTTGTTCGTAATTAGTAAACTAAAAGGAACAGGGATAGATGGTAAAATTAGCTATAACCCATAAGTAATATTTAGCCGGCATTTGAAACAAAAAAGCCTTTTTCACTGTCCTATATTTTATAAGGGCTTGTTTTATTGCAGGTTTTGAGCTCGGTATTTATTACATATTCGGAGTTGTAAGCTGGACTGGCCTACAAAATGGAGCACGGCTTCAAAGAGAAACTAAAAATAAAAATTTGCTGTACAATTAGCTTGCACTATGATATGGACTGTGCAACAAAGGAAGTCAAAGCAAGCGTGCATATTAAAACTAACATACCGGTAACTTCCAAAAAAAAACTAACATACCGGTGGAACAATAGGATAGTCACTGGGAAAGAAAAGATCAAAAAAGAAGAGACCGTCATGATAAGGAGTCCCCTCAGCTCCAACAATGGCGGCCCTTAAAAGGTCAATCCGTGATTCACATACCCTGACATGTATATTATCTGTTCCATTAACAGCAAAAGAAACATTTAAGAACGAGTCATTAACAATACCAAAAAAAAGATTAAGACATCAATTACAAAAGATTTTTGGGAATAAATATCATGATGGAAAATTAAGAAGCAAGGTATGGCAGATTAAGATCTGAAACCTCCTCCACCACAACAAACACGGGCATGCAAGAAGTTTTATGTAACTATAAATTCCCACGTGTCTCATTGTAAATTAAATGAAAGCATGATGATCAAGCCACGTTTTTTGTTGTTGATATAACGGAACTAACTATACTAAGTGTAGTCAGTTTATAATTTACCAGGCAAATTCATTTCCAGTATCTTCCATTCCTCTTGTATTCTCTTCGTCCAGTTCTTTGGAGTCTGTCAAATAAATGTCAAAACAACAGATTTAAACTCTTAAAAAGGAAAAATACTTGTAGAGGTTAAGTTGCAGACGCGATTAGCTTTTGAAATATAACGTCGTTAGAGGTAAGAAACGAAGCACTTTTTACACAAAAATAAAATTTTAACGAAAACCTAAAGAGATAGACTTACCCGCTTCACAGCACAAACACTGTTCAAAAAATGATGGTCTGAGAAATCTTCAACGGTGTCAAATTGTTTGAAATTCTGAAACTTCTCAATAACAGCCTCTTCATTCACATCATTATTTGGCGAAAATGGGATCGAAGCACTCCCATCAGCCATTCCACTCTTCTTAGCATGATCCTGGGAAGAGTGAGAACTCAAATCTCTCTCATGAGGGAGAGGTAAAGAGCCACCCGGGGCAAAACCGGCATAACCCTCAAACAGTGGTTGACCAAAAGCATAATCATCGAACCACGAGTGCATGGGTGTACTTACTGAAGAAGGTTGTGGCATTGATGGCATTGGTGGCATTGATGGCATTGGTGGCATAGAAAACATAGGTGGGGCCAGTGGCCAAGGCATGGTACCGTTGCCATTTGACTTCATATGACTGTTATGCGGATTAAAAGTCGTATAAAATGGCCTCGCAGGAATCGCTTGTAAAGGTGAATAGTAATGAGCTGTACTACCATGTGGAGGAGGTGTATAGCTATTATAGTACGATGGTAAGGGTAATGGAGGTACAGTTGTGTATGGATATTCATAACTAATAATTTCAGGTCTCGGGTTCGAGTTCACAGGACTAAATGAGTCAAACGGATAAATATCCGGTTTGAAAGGGAGTGTAAGTTTTCCAGGTTCGTTTTGCAGATTTGAACTCGAGTGATTCGAGGGTTTTCCACTAGGGGAGGGGGACAAAAACCAAGGAATAGGAGCCTCATCTCCAGAGGGAATACCCCTGCTATCAAAATGAGCTTGCAAAGCATAATCTCTATCGTTTATCAGATCATCATGATATGTGTCTATACAGTCATCATCATTATCAGGGAAATCAGCATCGTAGCTTTTTGTGTCTGACGACTTTTGCTGTTTCTGAATCCCATTTTCGCCATTTGCTGAATAACTGGGTTCATATGCAAAACTAGGCAAAGGTTCCTGCATAACGGATGGAGAACATGACAAAGTAAGCTACTAAATATTATGTGCTCACTAATTAAACAAATAGCAGTTACGATGAAACGACACGATTGTCATTATATCCTTACATTTGTTGTCTATATAAGCTTTACATATCATTAAAAAAGAAATCTAAGGAAAATGAATCATCATTCATGGTGATTATTACAACGGAAGATGCCAACGATATCACATAAGCATACATTGAAAACCCATAACAAACTGCCAAACAAGTTTAAACAGAATTCAAGACACGTTTTTCAGTTTCCAAAAAAGACAATCTGGCAGAACTCAGAATAAGCCATTGAAAGAAATGAGAGGAGAAAATGTAAAAACTTCGCCAGAAAATCTTTGGCTTTGAGCTCTGTGTTAACATTCTTTGTGTATGGAAAATCAAATTTTATTATGTATACAAGCGCACCATTAGATCTTTATACATAAATTGAAATAGGATGCATATAAATGAAACCTAAATACAAGAGCTCAGACCTAGCTTGTTATGTTTCATCAACCACTATATCTTTCAGGCTTGTACTGGGCTACGCTAAGACTCAAAAACTGATTTATACACGTGATGCATATATACATCCAAACACCACCTTACACAAATATGCATTCATTTGCATATATTACCCAGCTACCCTGCACGATATGTGGTGCTTTAACATAATTGAAGACTTGCTAATATATTTCTCTCCAAGCCAAATGATGCACCTACAATCTGTACACTTACAAAAGGTACAAACTCATCAAAACTAATCGAACTTGTCAAATTTATTGCAGCAACTTATTATCCAAAGCTACTATAATTTCCACCTTATCCTCAATGATCTCATTACGATATAATTTCGTTGCATACTAGATATTAGGCCCGATTCATCCATACTTGTTTCGACTAGATCTAATTAGCTCAGATTGCCGAGGAGGAGAATTCAGAAAACTCAGCTTTGGAGTTGCAGAAACAATAGAAGAATACAATAATTAGTGTATAAGCCAAACTTAGAAAAAATACATTATATAATTACTTTATATGTGTAAATTGAAATTTTCCGGATACACTATCAATATCGTACTAACAAGGCCTTTCTTTTCAATAACACATCCATGACGGCATGACATACACTAGTATCTTAGTTTCTTGAGCTTAGTTAATTGCTTAAAAATCATCGATGCTAAATAATAGTAGTAATTAATAAAAAGATACAGCAGATTAAAAACTAAGCTAAGCTAAGACTCAAAAACTAATTTATTCACGTAATGCATAAATACTTCCAAACACCGGCTTATAAAGTACAAGGTAGATACACGCAAATATGTAAAAATGTATTTGCATACAATACCGTACCACCCTGCACGATATGGCGTGCTTTAACATAATAGAAGGATTGCATATATATTTTTCTTTAAGCTAAACGAAGCACGTACAATATGTACACTTAAAAAGGTACAAACTCATCAAAACTAATCGGACTTATCGGATTTTTGCTTCAATTTACTATCCAATAATACTATAACCTCCACCTTATCCTCAATGACCTCATTAATATACACTAAAAATATCGTACAAACAAAGCCTTTATTTTCAGTAACACGTCCATGATATACACTAGTATCTTACTTTTTGGAGCTTAGTCAATAATTTCTTAAAAATCATCGATGCTAAATAATAGTAGTAATTAATAAAAACATAGAGCAAATTAAAAACTAAGCTAAGCTAAGACTCAAAAATTAATTTATTCACGTAATGCATACATACTTCCAAACACCAGCTTATACGGTACAACCGTACAATACACGCAAATATGTGCTATTGTGCATTAATTTGCATATAATACCGAACTACCCTGCACAATATGGCGTGCTTTAACGTAATAGAAGGATTGCATTTTATTTTATTTTAAACTAAAGGAAGTGCGCACAATCTGTACACTTACAAAAGGTAAAAACTAATCGGACTTATCGAATCTTTGTTTCAATTTATTATCCAAAGATACTGTAATCTCCACCTTATCCTCCACAGCCTCATTAAGATATACTAGAAATATCGTACAAACAAAAGCCTTTGTTTTCAGTAACACATCCATGATATACAAGCTTACTTAATAATTTCTTAAAAATCATCGATGCTAAATAATAGTAGTAATTAATAAAGATATACAGAAAATTAAAAACTAATCTAGGCTCGAAAACTAATTTATTCACATAATGCATACATACTTCCAAACACCAGCTTAAGATACATGCAAATGTGTGCAAATGTGCATTAATTTACATATAATACCGAACCACCCTGCACGAGATAGCGTGCTTTCACGTAATAGAAGGATTGCATGTATGTTTTTCTTTAAGCTAAACGAAGCGCGTACAATCCGTACACTTACAAAAGGTACAAACTCATCAAAACTAATCGGATCTCTGCTTCAATTTATCATCCAAAGATACCATAATCTCCACCTTATCCTCAATGACCTCATTAATATATACTAAAAATAGCGTACAAACAAACCCTTTTTTTTTATTTAACACATCCATGACAAACCCTAGTATATTAGGTTTACGAGCTTAGTTGATTTCTTAAAAATCATCGACGCTAATTAATACTAGTATTTAATAAAAAAGATACAGCAGATCAAAACACACATTTCTTCAAATTTACCATATTCTAACACTATAAACTTACCTCTCCTGGCTTCACGAAATTTGACCTCGAATCCCCTCCCGAAAAAACTCTCTTCCTGCAACCATTTCAATCAAATCAGGTTTTTTTTCCAATCAAATCAGATACATCATACATGCAAACATATATACATACATATATATACACATGCATACATACATACATACATACATACATACTCTTTCCAATATGATTGCCAAAATTTAGTACCTAGATTATCAAAATTACCGAATTCAGAGTTAATTACATAGTTATTCTGTATAACTATGTGATTAGTTTTTTTTAAAATTTGATCATTCCAATAATTTTGACAGTTTAGATTAAAAAATGATTTCCATGTTAAACTATACTTATGTGTGTGTGTGTGTGTATGTAAATATATATACATGCATACATACCCCTTCCAAAATAGTTGTCAATTTTAGTACCTAGATTGTCAAAATGACCAAATTCAAAGTTAATCCCATCGTTATTCTGTATATTCTATATGATCAGTTTTTAAATTTGATCATTCCAAAAAATGTTATCCATGTCAAACTATACTTATATATGTGTGTATGTGTGTATGTGTAACTGTATCTATATAAATATAAATATATATATAGAGAGATAGAGAGAGATTAATACTTGCTGGACGACTGAACATGGTCTCTTTCCATCGTATGGGTTTGTTGATAGCTCAATCTCTCTCTCTATATCTATTTTCACGTCTTCTCTGTGAATGGGGGAAAATAGTGAGAGAAAAGATCGTGTTTCGCCTTCGATTCTTTTTTAAATAGAGAGAGAGATGATTTCGTGAATTAGATTACAGAGAGACCATAGTCTTTGCAATTCGCGCCTCAGCTACTATTAAATGTGAGTATTAATTAATTTCCAGATATATATAATATATATGACTTTCTTTTGTTTCGTTTACAATGGATATTCAGCGTCGCATCGTATGTATCATATGTAGACTCACAAGATACATAGTAAAATAATTTAAATGATTCTAGATAACGATTATGCTTTTAAAAAAAATATATGTTTTGTAATTGTTGTTGGAAAAACATTCCCAATGGTCATAAGACCATCTTTTAGTCAAGATTTCAAGTGACAGTCATTGTCTTTTGGCACCATACTCAAGAGGGTTGAGTATATGGTATGACAAGGTTCGTAACGGTATGTCGCATGACTTATTCGGAGAATGAGAATGAATGGAAATTGGCGTCAAATATTGAGGTTGAGAAAGAGGAAAACTCTTAATGTTGAAAAATATGTTTAATGAGAATAACTCATTGGGATTTGTCCCACATTGAAAAATGAAGTATCATTTTTACAATATATCCTATGTGGATATTAAGTAGTGTGTCCACATATACATGTGTGTATTGTGTACGTTTCGAATTTCGAAAACTGACAGTATTAGCATTACATTTCTCTCACAGAGAACCACCCACCAAAAACTCGATCTTGACTCGTCGCCAGTTTTCGGCGTATCATCCTCAAAGGTGGTTAGCTGAATATCGGTTAAGGGCATACTGTTAAACAGTAGCCTCGTCTATTTATTTTTATGTCTTTTTTAAGTAGTGTGTCCACATATACATGTGTGTATTGTGTACCACACATGTCGGGCGAGCATGCTCGTCGAAAAAAGTGCGCCTGTTCGGAAAAAGCTTCCAGCAAAGCTGTAACTGTTGCAATAAATATGAATTCATTATAAAGTTAATACTCCAAGCCTATAAATAGGCAGATAAATATGAATTCATTGCAAAATTAATATTGCAGTTTCGAATTTCAAAAACTGACAGTAGTAAAGTGTAGCATATATCATCTTTCCAAATTAGCATTACATTTTAGTCAGAGAGAGCCACTCATCAAAAGCTCGACCTTGACTCGTCGCCAGTTTTCGGCGAGTCATCCGAGACGTTGTATCTTGGGATCGAAGCGTCAAATATAACCAGAAACCTCAAAGGTGGTTAGTCGAATATCGGTTAAGGGCATACTGTTAAACAGTAGCATCGTCTATTTATTTTTTATGCCTTTTTTTATTTCATTTCATTTCTGTAATTTAATTTCAGTATTTCAATTTCCTGTCCTTAGCTGTAACATTTAAATTCTGTTTTACATTTCTGTAATTTATTTAAATTACTGTTTCAATTATGTAATTAGATTAGTTTCATTTTAGTCCTGTAATTTATTTACGAAAACAGTCCAGCATTTTAGTAATTATACTATTCTGTCTGGCAGTTTCTTTTAATTAACAAACAGTCCAGCAGTTTAGTTTTATACTATTCTGTCTGACAGTTTCGTTTAACTATAAATCAGTCCAGCAGTTTAATAACTTATATTATTCTGTCTGGAATTTTAATTAATTGCATTTACATTCTGCAAGTGTCGGAATTTTGTAATAGAGTCATATTCCATTATAGAAATAAAATTGTTTATTTCTTTTCAGTTCTTGCACTTTTAATTATTGATTTTACGTACAACAAAACTAACAATCGTCAACAAGTAAGATTTAGTCTGAAACAAAATAAATTGATACGGGGAGAATATGAACTAATTATGTGTTGACCACTGTATTAAGAAAGGGAAGATTACTACAAACATTATTATACGTATTAATGACAACTAGTATTTCAGCACTCTTATAGCGAGTAAAATACATATTTTTTTACTATCTTTTATTCGTGTTTTGTAGTGCTAACGATGTAAGCGTGACCTTTTTCGTAATTTATATTCTCATGGTTGAAAACTACATTAAAACCTCTGTCCGCTATTGTGTTTTCGACCTTTCAAGCGAAACGGAGACATAATTTTTTTCCTAACCAATATTTTTGAAGAAATTTTGTCGGGACTATATATAGGGACTACTTATTTCACAATCAGTGTATAATCTTGTATTTGAAAATGGATTTCTTAATTTGGAGCATTTAATTACGACAATAAAACATAAATTATGAACCGTCGCTATTACACAATCAATGTACACATAAATAGAAGAAACACCTATTTGGTTAAGGTATGAAAGCTCAATAAAAGAAACACCTATTTGGGTAAGGTATGAAAGCTCAAATGTGATATTTTCAATGATAATTAGCAACATGGTTTTTGAGATCTTGTTAAGTGATCTGTTTTTCAATATTTTCTACCTTCACTCGTGTTTTGGATCTAAGATGGTTTGATGTGGCCTTGTTTGGATTCTTTACAGGTTTTCCAATCTGCTTTTTGACCATGACAAAGGCATAACTTTGATCGGTCGCGTTAGGTTTTTCAACAATAATAAATAATGAATTGACAATAAACGATGAACACCTCTTGATCTTTATTAGTATTTGGCAATTGTCTTTGTTCGGACTACAACTTATATCACTATATTTATGTTCGGATTCGTTGTTCGATCCGGAAGATGATCTTTCTCTTCTCTTTGTGCTCGACTTTCTGTCTGGCTCGGTTAGGCTTTTGATGTGATACGTCCTGACTAGTTTTTATCCATTCTCTCCTTCTCTCTATATTTTTTAGGTATGATTTCTGGTCTTGATCCTTGGGGGATACTTGACAAATGTTATCTTGTGAGATTTTTCTGACATGGGTCCCTATTTAAGTGGGCTTGGGCTTTTAGTAATATCCTATTCTCAAATAAAGACTTGAGATAGCCCATTTAAGCATTAGATACCCCTCTATGATGGGTGGGTCGATTACTACCCGAATAGATACATTCGGATTTAATTTTTATGTTCTATCAGACCAATTTGAGGAGAGGAACATTGTAAGGAGGTGCCAGAAGATTAATGAATTTAACTTCAGGCAAAAAGGATGATAAAAGTTAATTTTGAAAATTTTGTGAAATTCAGCTCATACTTGGGTGGGGTGTCGCTTTTAATTTTAAGAGGAGTCAATGTTGGTGATATACTCATTCAAATAAGTCAACGGAAGTTTAACCAGAAGGACCAATTTTGCTGTAGTGTTGGTTTTAATTTACCAAGTCCAACACAGATAGTTTTGCGTCTCCTCTGCTTTCCACAATTGAGACTCAGTTTTCAAGACTTGTTTCTCTTTTTTTATTCTTGTCTATGACTAAACTGATGTAATTCTAATGTATTTTTTTATTTTATCTTGTGTGGCAATTATGTGTCACTTGCGATTTTCTTGTTTGGATAATCTACAAAAAAAAACTGTTTCGTGTTTGCAGCGAGTTATAGGGTTCTGTATAGAGCACAAGCCATTGAACATATGATGTTGTTCCAACTTATAGGAAAGTTAATTTATACTAGAGTTAGTTTGGTATGACGTTTTTGTTATAAAAAAAAATTACTAAAAGAACGCATTAGCGCATCCCTCCTCTTCCTCGTCCGTTGAAGGTGACCCTTTTCTCCTCACACGACAGATATGCATTCGACCATCGCTCGTTGAGATGCTCTTAACGTCACCTTAATTCTTACTTAAAAGAGACATTTCTTTTTATTTGTAATCATTTTTTACTTAATTGAACTTGTACTTTTAAATAAATAAACACATTTTATTATTATTATTTTTTTTGTTAATTTTCATATGAAAAAAAAAAACTCTAGATTCCTAGCTTTTTAGATTTTGTTAGTTTTTTTTTACCCAAAAGCTAATGTTTAAAAATCAAACAAACCAAACATCTACAAGCTTTTAAATTCTGCATTTGACATAATTAGCTTTCTCAATTTTCAAAACTAGTGCACTATTTCGCTCGTGATTATTTGTCATTTACTCAATCTTTGTGGGAACTATGAGTCTACGAGTGTCTCAGTTTAACTACACCCACCGGCGGAACCAGGGGTTGCAGGGGTGCTATCGTTACCTTAAATTTTTATTTTTTTTAAAAATATATAGAAAAATTTAGAGATTTAAAGTTTTATACGTTAATAGTTCCCAAATGAACAAATAGTAACTTAATTAAAATAGTGAACATAAAGTTTTTGTGTCACAATGTCACTAGTTCGAATTTTGTGGCTATTTTTTACTCTTAATTTAATTAACATTAGCGTACCGTTTGATTAATTTATTCATTATAATATTACAAGATTTTATAAATAAATGTTTTCATGTGGTTTCATAGTCATGTTATAACAAAGTTTAAACTAATAAATTCGTATTTGTAGTCAATTTTTCTATATCGTTTGAAATTTTTAGATCAATGGACAAGTCAACTAAGTTTTAACCTTCAGGTTTTTTTTGTCTTTTTTGTACCGTTTCTTGTTATTGTATTAAAAAAAATCAACGTTTTAAATGCTTAGATCAATGGACAAGTCAGTTAAGTTTTAAAGTCCGCCGTTAGTCTACAGCAAAAGATTTGATCGAACTATGCGAGCTATACTTTAATTAATTTGCTTTCTTTTTTTTCTGTTTCAATTTTCAAATAAACGAGCATATGTGAAGTTGATGAAACTGACGATGTCAATGAAGTATTTGTACGAAACGCAAAATAAACATACACTATTAAACATGGAAACATTGAAAAGTAATACTGCAAGTCTGTAACAATTCATTATATATTAACAATTAACATGCTGCTATGTGTTCTACTAAGCCTGGTCATGGTATACACATCTCGTAACCTTTTTCGAAATTAAAGAACTATACTGCGACAAATCGGACATGTTTGGTTGAATACATACCACTTATGGATACACTTAACATGAAAACCATGACCACATTTGAGAATCCCGAACGTTTTGCCCTCTTTGAACTCATCTAGACATATAGCACAGTCGATGAATTTGGAATTTATCTCATACTCCTCGAAATTTACTGCATTAGCCATACTTCTACGCACTAAAAAGCTTCTAAATTTTCGCAAAGCCCGTCCTACCTTCGCTATGACTTCTTGGGAAAGATGGTTTTGGTGATAACAGTTATCATCAATAGCTTGTTCTCCTGCCTCGATATCCAAAATTCCTCGTATTTTTTGCACGTGTTTCCACTCTATATAGCATAAAACGATGACGAGAAAAAGCATAACCAAACTCGAAGCATTGAAAATAAAGACGATCCCTATAGGAGGACCCATCTTGTGCTCTTTTTGCCTGGATGATGACACACCCTTATGCTTAATTATTATGCTGTATATATAGTACAAAGTTTACGTGAAAGTAATGTAATCCTATTTAGTTTGAAAGTTGGAACGACTGTTTCATTATTCAATCCTCTATGGACTAGGAAACAAAGTTGAAGTACTTTTCCTAGTATGACATTCAACTCTGTCCTGCCAAATATTTTGTACATGAGTGTGCAATGACATTAATAGGTAGTATACGTTGTTAGCATAATTTTTTTTTTAAATATATGTATAAAGAAACAAAAATCAACTTGGAATGGTTTTATATATATATTTTTTGCGTCCTTATGATTTGTGCTTCATCCAGTGATAAAACAATACAAAGATAAATAAGGTGCAGAAAATTAACTTGAAGACTTATTATCAATTGTTAAAATAAATTTCTCACAAACGGTTATGAATGTAAGGAAATACATGTAGCTACATCTACCTTGGGCAAAAAAACCGGAAAAACCGAATCGAACTGATAACCGAATCGAAAAAAACCGAAACCGAAAAACCGAAAAAATTTCGGGTCGGTTTCGGTTTTCAGTAAAACCGAACAGAAAAAGACCGAAACCGAAAAAAACCGAAAAAGATAAAAAAAACCCGAAAAAACCCGAAAAAGACCGAAAAATAAAAAATAAAACCGAAAAATAACCGAAAATAACCGAAACTGGACCGAAAATAACCAGTCCGGTTCGGTCCAAAAAATAAAAAGACCGAAACCGAAAAAAACCGAACCGAAAAATATGTTCGGTTTCGGTTTCGGTTTCGTTTTTGTCAAAAACCGAACCGAACCCAGTCCTAGTGCCTGCAGCTAGGGATGGCAATTGAAACCGACCCGCACATCAATCCGCATATAATCCGACCCGGCCCGTTTGACCAGAAATTTTTTTTAGAAGCCAAATAAGTGCAAACCATTATTAAGTATATAACAATAACCATTTAATCAAATTAGAAAAACCTAAAAATCTTATTTTTTCCAAATTTTTCATATTTACCTAGTAAAAATTTATAATAATCTAAATTATTCTTTACAACAATATCCAAAAAAATAAAAGAAAAATCTGACAAAAAAAAAAAAAAGCTAAAATAAAATAAGTATACATATATATATAGAGAGAGAAAGCCAGTACACAAGATAGATGACTAATTAATTTGGTGAATAAGTCTCTTTTAATATTTTATCGTTGAAAGTTCACATTCCTCATAGGTACCACTTTTTAATTATTTAGTTTATTTACTAAATTGTCATACAAACCAAAATATAATATATATATTTTATTTTTCTACAAACCCAAAAAAATAGTTTTTTTTATTTTTTTTGTAATTTTTTTAAAATTTTGTGATTATTTGTGATTTTTTCATTTTTTTTATAATTTTTTTGTGATTTTTTGCATTTTATATAATTTTATGTGTTTTTTTTCCATTTTTTATGAAATATGTGTATGGCGTTTTGGTAAGTAAAATAAATAATTAAAAAGTGCTATCTATAGGGAATATGAACTTATTTCTAACTTGCAGAAAGTTGCACAAAAGTGCAAAGTAACTCAATCCAACCTGACCCAAATAATCCTGCACTTTTATCGACCCGGTACCTTTTATTCAACCCGTACCGGGTCGAGTCGGGTCAGGTCAAAACCCGAAATTTTGCAAGTAATGATCCAAAATTGTCTATTATGAGGTAGTATTTCGTAACAATATGTTTTTTAAAGATAATTATCGGCATCTATTTTATACTTTAGTGATTATCCCAAACAAACAATTCCCATATGAGAATCTAATGTTTTAACCCTTTAAAACTTTATTGATTGGTACGACTGTATTGACCGAACCATGATTGCGAGATGGGAGAGACTGATTTTCTATATAAAAAAAATTACACCTTATATGAAGTTATCTGACCCAGATAACAGCAGTTCAACAAATCATACTTAATTAGCTGAATTACTAATCCCAATAATTAATTCAGCTCAATGTTTAGTTGTATAACCAATGGAAATAGTATCTTATGTAATTTACAGTTACACCCATGAGGCCTGAGGTCATGATATAAAAAATGAAAAGAAAAATTTAGATAACAGCTGTAAATTAATAAGATACTATGAAAACGAGAATTGTTAGTTTCAATTTCCCCCCTTTTTGTTTTTGAAACCGTAAACATGCAATAAACTGTCCATATGATGTTTGTATTGTATGAATGTTGTGCATATGTTGTGCAGTGACGGAGTCATGAATTTATATCAGATGTTCTACCGAAGGTAACATAATTTTTTTCGGTGTGGGGATCTCAACCAATACCATTTTTATAGAAATTCTCAGAATACAAAAGCATATTATTTCTTAATTAACAACACATGAAAAGTGAAAACAATAGATTTAAAGATCAGTTATTTTCTAATTTATGGAATTGGTGAAATTATACGGATAAATACATGGTCAACATTTCTTGTTTATTCGGAACACTAACTATTTTCAAAATTTTGAACAAGTGACATATTTGGATGGAAAGTCAGCTTTTAGTATAAATATAAATTTCTATAGTTATGGTGTATTTAATTTTTCTATCATTTTTATTGATATGATCTCTTACCTTATATTGGAGGTTTAAAATGTTGTAATCTTATAGAAGTAAAAAGACTAAATAGAATTTGAATTGAAACTATGATAACTCTTTTGATAGTTTATCCATTTTCATTTTACAATTTACTCTAATAATTAGGAACTCACGAAAAACCGAAAAAATCGAACCGAACCGATAACAGAACCGGCAAAAAAAAGACTGAACCCGAAAAACCGAAAAAAATTCGGGTCGGTTTCGGTTTTTTAGTAAAACCGAACCGAAAAAGACCGAAAAATCAAAAATAAAACCGAAAAATAACCAAAAAACCGAAACTGGACCGAAAAACCAATCCGGTTCGATTCAAAAAATAAAAAAACCGAAACCGAATAAAATCAAACCGGAACGGACCGAACCCAGCCTTACCAATAAATATAAAACTAAAGTTATTGTCTTCCTCTGGCATCTCTCTCTCCTCTCTACAAATGGACAAAAAACCACAATTCTTGACCTACCAAATATATAACAGATGACTATAGTATTATACTCGCAGAATTTTAGGAGGTCATCTGACATATCTAGATCATCTGTAGCTCCGCCTCTGATACTCTGTACGTACATGTAACGTAAGTGATCGAGATCCTCTGCTGTTTATCAATACACAGACAAATTGTATGTCCATTACAATTTGTCTTTTTACTTCAATGAATTTTAACTCAAGTATTGCGTTAATTAATCTCATAATTTTTCACTAGTTACAAACATATTCTACAAGATCAAATGCGAAAATAAAATACTATATTCAAAACTTAAAAATAGCCAAATGAAATTAGAAACTGCACTTTTACAAGTATTAGTTTAGATTTATGTCTCTACATCAATTTTAATAGTATAATATTATCTCCTAACCTTCTTTTAAAAAATTGTTTCACGGTCCAAGTACACAAGTATAGGATAAACAAATGAATTTTTTTTTCTCTATTAGAGTGATTTCTTACAGATATAAACTGTTATACAATTATTTTTTACATCACATGTTTTAAACTGACATGAAATTAATTTAGTTTAATGAATGAATTAGTCTAGTGAATGAATTGGTAATGTTTGTAGCTATTGAGAAAGTATGGGGTAATAGTTGAGTTAAAATCAATGGAGTAGAATGATAATTTACAATGGATATACAATTTGTATGATGCGGATTTCAATCCACATGTAAAATCCATAAAAGCAGACCGAAAAACCGAAAAAACTGAACGGAAAAAGATCAAAACCGAAAAATTTTCAGGTTGGTTTCGGTTTTCAATAAAACCGAGCCGAAAAAAACAGAAACCGAAAAAGACCGAAACCGAAAAAGATCGAAAAATAACAGAAAAAAGCAAAACTAGACCGAAAAAAACCAGTCCGGTTCGGTCGAAAAAATAAAAAGACCGAAACCAAAAAAAACCGAACCGAAAAATATGATCAGTTTCGGTTTTGATTTTGTTAAAAATCGAACCGAATCGTACCGAACCCAGCCCTACATAAAAGCATGACTATATATATTGCCTATTGGTCACTTTTATAATTTGAAGATGTGACTAATACTTGATACCATATTTTAAAAAATACACTTATCAGAGTCATTTGTTGTCTAAAATGTATTGCTAAACAAACAAGCTATAAGTGGACGCTATAAATATTTGCAATCCAATCGTTTACTCCAAATATTTTAAACCATAGTTGTCATGACGAGAAACGGAATTACAGACGGAAAAACAAAGCGAAAAATAAAATAAAATTACATGTGAAATAATAGAAAACACGAAAACAGGAGACAAACGGCCCCATTTTTTAACCTTCTCCAAACAAACAAGTCACTGTTTGGGCCTCTTTACGAAATTTTCCAGATTAGTACTCGTTGTTTAATTATTTAAATCAAAGGACTGAATTATAATTTTATCATAACAAAATCAAACACTCCCATAAAAAGCCCTAAACGCCGCTTTGAAAAAAATACATTACATACATACATATCAAACACAGAGTAAAAACCCTCTATAATGGTGATAGAGACCATCACCTACGAGGCTCTTAGCCCACTCTCCGAACCCAACTTCGAGCCTAACTTCGAACCTAACTCCGAGCCTAAACCTGAGCCTTGCATAGTTTTCCGTAACGAGATAACCGTTTCCTCACCGGAACGCGACTCGCTTACGACCGTCGCACAGGATTATTTCTCACTCGACTTCGCCGATGGCGACGACGAGAATCCGGATGATCTGTTGTCGACTCCGGCGCCGGAGGAGGCTTCTCTGCCGGAACGGTTGCTCGAGTCCGGTTGGTTCCGTGCTAATTGCGGGTTTAAAAGCCCAATGATACAGCTCCATAAAGGTCTCCTTCCCTCTCTCTCTCTCTCTCTCTCCATATATTTAGATTTATATATGTGTATATATAGTAATTATTAGCAAGCGGAATCGCGTGGTGGAACACGGTGAGTGTGTGTCATACAAAATTGACATTAGTGAACTTAAATATCAAACAAATAAAATCAAGTAACAATGGAAGTTTGTATAAAACTGCATGCTACATCTCCATACAGGTCTCTCTCTCTCTCTATATATACATATACATGTATATATTCATATTTGTATTAATGTGTATATATAATTATTAGCAAACGGAATCGCGTGGTGTAACACTAGGGCCGGTCAGGCGCCTTTTTACACCTAAGCCGTGGAATTTTAAAGCGCCTTTTTAACTGTCTGAAAAAATCACAGGAACTATTTTGTAATAAAAACAAAGTATTGTCTTTTACATTACACAAAATATACCATCAAATAGTGTAGGTTCTTCGTGTATTGTATCACGGTGTAAAAACAACTTCGTTCTGTATATATATATATATATATACACACTTTTTTTTAAAAAAATTCGTGCCTTTTCTCGCCTAAGTTATCCGGCTTACTCGGCTTATGCCGAAACCGGCCTTGTGTAACACAATGGTTGTCTGTCATACAAAATTGACATTAGTGAACTTATATATCAAACAAAAAAAATCAAATAGCATTGAAAGTCTGTATAAAACTGCATGCTACAGCTCCATAAAAGTCTCCCTCTATCTCTATTTGTATATATGTGTGTGTGTGTGTGTGTGTGTGTGTGTGATTATATACTTGCGTTGTTTTTTGTAAGGAGTGTTGACCAAGTAGTTACCTTTTGAATTGTTGCGAATATTTTGATAAATGCCTATTTAACTCATTGGAGTTTAAGTTTAGAGTAGTTCTCTTCTCAATTGTTTTTCAGGATTGGGAGCTTTTCGATTTGTTTATTTATATACATGTGTAGTTTTCTAAAGAGTGTTGACTAAGTGCATGTTTGACAACAGCTTTTTTTCTTAGTTTTTAGCTTTTTGATTGACAAATCCATGTGTGTTTTGTATGTCAACTTTTTAACCTTTTAAAAAGCTAGTTTTTGGCTCAAAAAAGCTCAAAAGAAGAGAAACTAGGAATTTTCCTTTTTTTTAACCTTTCACATTATATTTTCCATAAATATAAACTTTGTAATAAAATGTGTTTAAACATGTACAACTCACTTATAAGTTAAAATTGGTGGCCAGTGACTTATCAATCAAAGTTATATAAGTCACTTATAAGTTAAAAAAAAGTTACAGGGGTGCCAACACTACACGGAATCTTTTTTAAGCAAACTTTTTTCTTGTTGCTTTTTTAAAACAGCTTTTTGGCCAAAAAAATTTGATGCCAAACGGGCCCTAAATAGTTGCCTTTTCAATTGTTGCGTACATTTAAATAAATGTCTATTTAACTCTTTGTTTCTTATTAAAATTATTGGAGTTTAAGTAGTTATCTTCTCAATTGTTTCTCAGAGCTTTTGAGAGGTTTTAGATCTATTCATATTTATATAATTATAAACATGTGTAGTTTTCTAAGGAGTGTTTATTGAGTAGCTGCCTTCTCAATTTTTGCTTAAATTAAATAATGTCTATGTAACTCTTTTTTTTTTAATTAAAATCTATTCAATTTTAAGTAGTTCTTTTTTCACTTTTCAGTTGTTTGTCAGGATTGTGAGCTTTTGGGAGGTTTTAGATTTATTTATTTATACTGTATATAGCTTTTTAACGAAATAGTTTCCCTCGCAATTGTTACATATGGCTGGATAATTGCCTTTCTACGTAGGTTTATATATTTATATAAAGTGACTAAGTTACTCTCTCGATTGTCGCGTGTGTTATGATACGGAGTAATTGCTAATAAGTCTATTTATCTTTTCAATTTCTTAATTTTAATTAAAAGAGCTCTTGAAATTTAAGTACTTTTCTCAATTGTTGGCCAGGATTCGGAATTTGAAGGTTCGAGATTTCATAGAAATATTCATGGATATAGCTTTAGACGTACAAGTTGCTTTCTCAACTATTGTGTATATTTTGATAATTGTTAATATGACATTGTGACTGTTATTTCAGGTTTAACTTTAACTAAAGAAGCTCTTGGAATTTAAGTAGTTCCCTTCTCAATTGTTGCACATAGTTTCGGAGTATTCCAAAGTTCAATAGATCTTTTACGGAGTTTATGGTTTTTTTTAATGTTTTCTTCTTTTTATATTTTAATTATAACTTGAATCTAAGCCAAATTCTCTTGTTTTAAATGTCACTTGGTTAATTGTGACGCCAGTGCTGACTAACCTGATTTGAATTTCATCTAAAATTTATTTTAGAAAATAATATCTCATTGTGGATCAAGTATTGTGTTAATTGAATATAGCTTAAATCTTCCACTGAATATTTAGCTTTCTCAGTTGTTGCCTATGGTTTGTTAACTGTCAGGTGTATGTACATATATATATATATATTTGTATATACAGTTCTGTACTCTTGGTTCTTATTATATACTATTACAGTAGTACTTGAGTTGATTTAGTTAAAAGCTCTTGGAGTTTATGAAGTTATTTTCTCAATTTTTTCTCAGGATTCCGAATTTGAGCATTCAAGAGTTTGTTGTAGATTTTTGAATATATTAATCTTAGTATCTTACAATGTTTTTTAGGTAACATGAATTTAAACCCAAATCCATCTTTTAAATTTTCTAAATGTGAGGCTAGTGCTAATTAACTTTTGTTTAAGCTAAAATTATCTGGATGTAGATGTGTTTTCTCAAATTATCAAATGTGAGGCTGTGTGATAAGAGACAGTTGCTAAAGAATCTGGTAATTGTAGCAGTAGATAGTTATATCATATATAGACGTTTGTACATGAAGAAGTTGTATTTTGAAATATATATTCAGTTAAAGTGTTCATATAGTTATACTTTCTACTTAGTGACAGCAAATTGTTGTCCAAAGAACATGACTTCTCCTGGCCCTCTTGCCGCTGTTGCAGTCATAGATCGAATTAACTCTTATCCTAGCTCAGTGATCTTGATCAATTAAGATATTGCTATAATATCCTTACTGACTGATTTTGCGATAATACAGAGATTTTGGATTTTTGCGAATTTCTGTCCCCAACCAGAGATGAGCAAGATTCACGGAATGCGGCGATAGAACGTGTATCTGAAGTTATTCAGTATATATGGCCTACCTGCAAGGTTTCCGCTCCTTTTCTTTATATATGTGTGTGTGTGTGTATGGTCTGGCTTATGCATTTGAGCAATTTATGTACTCTTTTAAGTTTGTATATTACTCATTTTGCAGGTGGAGGTTTTCGGGTCTTTCAAGACTGGGCTATACCTTCCAACTAGTGATATTGATGTAGGTATAAGGCTTCCTTGTAGTTTTTCCTTCCTTTTACCCCTTTTGGTATCTTAAAGTCTTGTACATGTGCACTAATCCTGCTATTATTTCCCTCATTAGTAGAAAAATTGATTTCTACCTGCGAAACCATTTAAACCTGACGTTTCTTTTAGCATTTCCTTATCTTTGACTGCTCTGTTGGTTAAGTTATTCATGCAATTTGAACTTATTTTAACTGTTTATCTTCCTTTTACTGCTTTGAAATTGCAATTGGATCATTTTGTAAGAATATTAATACCGATTAATGGTTTATCAAGTTTGAGTATATAAGCCACTATGAATTTACCAGTTACATGCTCAGGCAGAATTGGCTGAACTAATATACAGTTAAATGTGTTCATGATCAAAATATTACTATTATTTGCCTTCTATCCTCCACACTATATTATAGAGTCTAGACCTCCTTTTCTTGGCTGCTTCTCTTGTTTGTGTGTGTGTGTGTGTGTGTGGGGGGGGGGGGGGGGGACACTTTGAGAGTCGCATATATATACACATACATATACGATATCATCTCTTTCATGATAGTATAGACGTGCTTCTTATCTCAAAGTACAATTAATTATCAAGGCAACGTCAGAAATTGTAAATGCCTTTTGGAGTTATAAGGATAATGCAAGTATATATTTTGTCTTTTTTCTTCACATGAGATGATTGGAAAAACAGTGCACTTATTAAATAGTCTTTAATAAATCCTATTCCGTGCAATGCCATTCATGGAAATGCTTCATGGGGGTCATTGAATGTTCTAAATCGCTTTTAGTTTGCTTAGGAATTTAAACTTTCTGTTGGGATATTTGCAATGTGAATGTGGCCAAGTAAGAAGGTGTTTGTTGGTAATGTGTGTAATGAAGTATCATTTGCAAGGCATAACCCTAAAATTCACATTGCACATGATATCTACTGTCACTATTTTTTTGAAGTATCATAAAAGGAGTTTCCCTTGTCACTTAAAACTGATACAGGTATGTTCAGTGTTTCTTTATCAATTACCAAGGAGCCGAACTAGCTGTTTATTAATACTTTTAAATTGTAGGTTGTGATTTTGGAATCAAATATTAGTGTACCGCAGAAGGGGTTGCAAGCCCTTGCTAGAGCTTTATCCCAGAGAGGCATTGCAAAGAAGATGCAGGTGAGTTTCATATGGAAACTAGGGTGCTATGTTAGCTTACTTATATTTATCTTATATGTTGCTAATTCTTTAGGTAATTGGAAAGGCACGTGTGCCTATCATCAAATTTGTGGAGAAGAAAAGCGGTGTTTCAATTGATGTAAGGTACAGGAGTTGTAAGTAGGGAAATTTGTTGTGTTTGAAACATTTTAGTTGTCAACCAAGCCTGAATAAATACCTATTTTTATATTGGGTTACAGTTTTGATGCACAGAACGGTCCAAAAGCTGCTGAGTTCATTAAGGTTGGTTTTACCATTGAGGCTTTCTTTCTATTACCCTCAGAATTATTGTTTGTGTCTGTATACCAATATACATGCATGGTCCACTTGTAATCATTCAGTAACTCAAATTAAAGAAGTTCCTTAGCTGCATTATGCATGTGTGAGATACATGATTCATGGTATTCTTATATATCTATATCTGGTGTGGATATTTTTTCAGGATGCCATGCTTAAGTGGCCCCCACTACGACCTTTGTGTTTAATTTTGAAAGTCTTTTTGCAGCAAAGACAGCTAAACGAGGTTAGTAGTAATTCAATTTGGCAGATAGTGCTTTTTACTATTTGTTTTCCGTTTTGGTTTGCCCTATTTTTATTGGCTATTTCAATTTACAGGTATATACCGGAGGGATTGGGTCATATGCACTCCTTACAATGCTCATGGCAATGTTGCAGGTATAAATTTGAATTGTATTTGCATGCTATGACAGTTCTTCTATTTTCAGTTGCCATTGTCATGTCAGTAATTTTATAAGGTCGAAAGTGAAATAAATTGTGATTTTATTATTATTTGTGTCTGTCACATTGTATATATGTTCTACATGCTT
The DNA here is from genome assembly GCA_963682055.1 of Primula veris. Classification (NCBI taxonomy): domain Eukaryota; kingdom Viridiplantae; phylum Streptophyta; class Magnoliopsida; order Ericales; family Primulaceae; genus Primula; species Primula veris. Next base: position 4,448,855 of record OY821746.1, read on the forward strand.
CATTTCAGTCTGATTTAATGCGACTTATATTGTAAATCCAGATAACGTTCATCGCCTCTCTTTATGAGTTTGTTCATCCCCATATTTTAAACCGGAGTTTTGTAAAGTAGTTTACTAATTGAAGAAAATGGTTGTGTACAGAACAAAATCAGGAGAGCATGTTAGGTATACTGTAGAAAACCCCTTTATGTATGATGCAGTGTGAACGTTCTAAAAATTAATGATTTTTCATCCACGTTAACCAAGCTTGATGTAGTTAGATTCAGTCCACAATTATTTACGCAGATTTGTTTTCATATGGTCCTTTATGTTATATGTAAATCTTATTCAATTACAATTCATCACATGTTTTCCACTTTGTGACGCATTCTTTTCTGCAGAGTCTCCGTGAGGTGAAACGTTCCACAGAGCAGAATTTGGGTGTTCTTTTGGTACGTACATCAGTAATATAATTTTACGACTTAATGGTAAATATTCTTATCAGTCAAGAAATCTTGACATAACTGGCTGGTTTGTTGAAAAGTATTTTTGGGTTTCAGGTCAACTTTTTTGATATATATGGACGTAAGTTGAATACATCTGATGTCGGTGTCTCTTGCAATGGGTCAGGCACCTTCTTTTTGAAGAGTAGCAGGGGGTAAGAAGAATTGTCAATGTGAAAATTGAAGAATCGTGTTTCACAGTTTGTATTATTATTTAAGAATTATAGTTCCTTAAAAAACTTTGGTTCTGCCAGGTTTTCTAACGTGAATGGGCGTGCTTGTTTCATTTCCATCGAGGATCCTCAGGTTCTGTTCTGGCCATCCTTTCCATCTGAGGTTTTTTTTCATTATTGGTGACATGGTTGTTAAAGGCTCTTGCTTTTCCTCCTTTAAACAGGCCCCAGAAAATGACATAGGGAAGGGTTCATTCGGCTATTATCAGGTGCCTTTTCAGTTTCATAAATTCATATCTTTCCTTATTTCACAGTGATGGAATGTTGTAGTTTATGAGGTAAAATTAAAATTTAACACAAGTTTATCTAGATGAATATGAGTGATACTTGTGAATATAGGCATACCTGTCTGTAATTTGGAGCAGAAAGTATCTGATCTTCTGTATGCCTGTTTGGAATATACACACATACTTGGGGATGCAATATAATTCTTTTGAAAGAATTACAATGCAATTTTGTTGGTCAAACAGAAAATAGAAAAGCTTACAATGCAATTTTGCTTTGGTAGTCCAATCCCAAGTTATAGCAAAGATGCTAACAAAAAAGGCCTAAATACACACACAATCCGGACCGGATTGTTAGTCTCGGGACCAATAATCCCACAACCAAACGAAATCTAGCTATATTCAAATATAAGAAAATAGAATTTGTTGCAATATAGTATATATGTTATGAAGAGGCGGGATATGCAGTTGGTGAGTTATCACTGAAAGTTATTCGAGTTTTGTCCAGTTGATGCCGGACTTCAAATCCAAACCCACCCCCTCTAGGCTTTTCAAATGCTTCCTATTTGCATCTCTTGGTATCCAATATTCTTTCCTGGTCCTAAGTTTTTCCACCAAACCTAACACATCATTTGTCTGCTTCTATCGCATTTGTAATGATGTAAACAAACAAAGTCCTACGGGCTGTTCATTTACATCTTTTGGGGAATAGGATTGGATTATTAAAAATGTTGGGGCTTAGAAAAAAGTGTTTGGTTGAGTTTTTTGAGATTGGATTACGAGTGAAACTTGGATAAGGTGGAAAATAGTTGATTTGAAAAACATGGTTAAGAATGACTTTTGAAAATACAAACAAGGAGTAGGGAGAAAAAAGACGAAAGCTCACATGTTTCAGTATTTATTTTTGGCTCCGCTTATATAGTTAATTAATCTTCTTCCACATCTGACTTCATTCCATATCATGGTTGTTTAAACACAATAAAGCGAAATAAGTGGAGTTAAATATGTATACTTCCCTGAAATGGGAAGGAGTAAAGATGGATTGAAGGGAGAGAGATGGAGTTGCTATGTCTAATGTTTTTCTTCTTCTTCTCGGTGTTGTTTCTGAACCAATTTTTATCCTTAAAATTGTTTGGTTTGTATATAGATTCGGAGGATTTGGATTAGTAATTGATCTTGCTAGGAGTATTAATGTATTCTAGGTAGTGTACACTACATAACCAGGCATGGTCTTATGGCAGTTAGTCTTGCAACCAAGCAAAGGCATCAAATTTTGAACTTTTTTTGTGTGTGTTCTCCAGGTTAGATCAGCTTTCTCCATGGCATTATCAACACTGACAAATACAAAGACCATAATGAGCTTAGGGCCCAACAGAAGCATCTTGGGGACCATTATAAGACCAGACCCAGTTCTGTTGGAACGAAAAGGAGGGATTAACGGTGACGTAACATTTATCGAATTGTTACCTGGAGCAGGGGAGCCATTAGATCCCCAATTGAGCAATCAAAACGATATCTATTGTAACTGGCGACCAGACGACGAGGAAGAACCACTTCCCAAAGGAAACAATATCGATGAAGAGATACGTACACCCTCTGCTAAGACGTTGAAGAAGAGAAAGCGAAAGCAAAAGCAAAAGCAAAATAGCGAGACGGTTCCCAAAAAGAAAAATAGAAGCGGTGAGTTGGTTTCACCCAAAAAAGATGCTGGTATGACAGAAAAGCGTAAAGCAAAGAGAAAAAAGAAGGAAAGTAGCAGTCGACGATCTAAGCGTGTTCGTCGCGCAGGCATGCAAGTTAATCAGAGTGCGTAAAATATACAATTGTGATCCATATTTATGTCATAGGCTATGTTGTTGTCATTCGACCGTGGGGTCTAGTACTAAGCAATGTCAAACAAGATTAATTTTTTTCCTGCTGCCAAAAAGCTTTTTCCAGAGTACTTTTTCTTTATCCATCAGCGCATAGATTAGCACATGACTCGCAATTTTGAGTTAATCATTGTATCCATAAGACATGTTGTCAGTTAGTCTTCTTAATTAATGTTTCTCAAGAAGTTAAACATGGGATCTGTGTCTGCATTTTCTAATCTATTCAACTACTTAAAAATTCATAGACGTTATAGTTTATACATTTAGTCTCAAAACTCCACCATCCTGGTAGTATTTATAAACAAGTGCACTGGAAACATGGTTGTGATTAGTGAATTTCATATTTTTGGTGGTGTATTGCTATTCCCAACGTTTACCCAAAAATCATACCTATGACAGTACGACCTGAAGGTTGCGGGTTTGAGTCGTGGAAGCAAGAAATGCCAAAGGAGACTGTCTACATCAGGTGTAAAATGGTCCAACCTACCCCGGACCATGCGATAGCGGGAGTTTTAGTATCGGGTTTACAGTTTTTTTTAAGTAACCTATCTTTGAAAAGCAAACAAATGAAACAAGCATCAACGTTGGAAATCTGTATCCAGATTGGGTTTTTATACAATGAACAAAATTTAAAAAGAGCTCTAGATATTATAAATGCTAACCATCAACCCTATTCATTTTTTGTTTTTAAATGTTTATTATATCAATTAATTTATAACGTTTCCATTATTTTTTGGTAGCTAGTATCGGTATTTTGGAAATGTTATAATTATTTTTTAATAATTATAAGAGCGTGGATTTTTATACTACACTTTTTCTGAAAAAACGCACAAACCGTACTTTTTTTGTACGGACCGTACATTTTTATTACGAACCGTAAAAAAAAATGTACGGTTTGCATTTTTCAGAGCAAACCGTAGATTTTATCTACGGTTTGGACAGGAAAATTACAACATAAGTCCCTGCGTCAATTACGTCTCTTTTAAAAAAAAAAAAACCCAACTTTCGTTTACAGAGACTTTCTTTAAAAAAAAAAAAAACCCAAATCACCAATCTCAACCAAAATAAAAACGATAACCACCAAATTTCGTCTGATTAAACCATAGGTTTAATTCACCGAATTAGATACAGGTATTTCTTTATTCCCTGGTTTATTATTTATTTCATATAGTTTCAATTTGTAAAATATAGAAAAAGATATAAAATATGCCAATTGATTATTTACTTGGTGATTATAATTACTTCTTATTTTTTTATATTAATTAAAAAAACTTAGGATTGTTGATATTTTTCCCGTTTTATAAAAAATAGGGTTTTTATTCAAATTTGTTTATTTAGATATTTATTACTAATTGTTTGGTTTCCTTATCTTGTTTTGATTGGAAAAAATAAAAATAGTTAGGGTTTATTAATATTTACCCGTTTTGAAAATTAGGTTTTTTTTATAAAATTTGTTGATTTATATGTTAATTTCTTTGTTTGCATAAATATTAGTTGTATATTAATTAAAAAAAACTTAGGGTTGTTGATATTTTTCCCGTTTTATAAAAAAATAGGGTTTTTATTCAAATTTGTTTATTTAGATATTTATTACTAATTGTTTGCTTGTCATTAAGCTGTTTTTTACACAGCTTAAAAGCTGGTTTTTACACAGCTATTAAGCTGTTTTTTACAAGTTTTTAAGCTGTTTTTTAAAAAGCTTTTAAGCTGTTTAAAAAACAGATTACAAGCTGTTTCGAGAAAAAATTGGGTTCTCGAAACTTGTGCCTTTCAGGGTTGGTCCCGACTTCCATACGACCTGATCAACGAAATCTCCAACCGGCTAGATACAATTGAAGATTTTCTCACATTTTCTCTCGTATGTAAATCATGGCAATCTATTTACCGCGACAAAACATGGCTATCAAGCTCCAAAATCCCATGGCTAATGCTCGATATCAACCAAAACATAGAACAATGCTTCAGTTTGTATAAAAAAAAAACCTTTGGAATCCCTCTTTTCAAGCCCATGATCGTCGGATTTGGGGTTCTTCTCATGGATGGCTTATAACAATTGATCCCAATTTTAGTATTCAACTTTTGAACCCCATTACACGAGTAAAAATCAATTTACCCCCTGTAGCTACTTTCGGAGAGCCAAACGATATTCTGAAGATAGGTTGGTTTAATCTGGTACACAATGCTGCGGTGCTAAAACTAGGAAACAATATTTTTGTTACTGTTATTTACGGCCCTAGTTATAATCTGGCTTTTGTAAAATTGGGGGACATGGCATGGACTAATGTTAGATCTCGATTAATATTCACTAGTGTTGCATGCTATAAAGGCATGATCTTTGGACTTTCTGTTAATGGAACACTAGCTACTGTTGAAATCGATGAAAATAAGCAAAACCCGCCTATTGCTAGATGTTTAGTTTCATTACCAATGGGGGAAATGTGTGGCCAAAAATTATATTTGTCCGAAGCTTCTGACGATCTTTTACTTGTGTGCTATCATCCAAAGAGAATGAGTGTTTACAGATGCGATTTTATTTCTTGGGAGTGGAAGAATGTGGAAAGTTTGGGAGGCCGTGTGTTATTTTTGGATGAACATAGTTGTTTGTCGATGTGTTCACGTGTTTGTACTAAAAATTTGAAGGCAGATTGCATATATTACTCTGACGACAATTTTCAGAGTTGGACTGATATCGACAATTTTCAGAGTTGGACTGATATCAACAATTATATTTGCGTTTATAATTTGAAAAGCAAGAACTGGAAAACATTTTTCTTGGGTGCTTGTGTGTTTTTCCGATATCGAAGTCCCACTTGGCTATTTCCTTCTCCAAGGTAAATATTCTTGTTCTTTGAAATAATTTATGTTCAGGTATTTAACAGAAGTATAGACTAGTATAAATAAGAAGGTATTAGCTGACTAATTTCAGACTGCAAAGAGTCTGTGTTTACCCTGCTCGAACTTCTACATTTCTTATACCAGAAAAAAACTCTCAACTTCAAGCCTAGCCTAGCTGCGTGTAAAAGCTCTTGTCAAACAGTGGGGTTGTCGTTTGTACAATTGCTCTAATTGTATGCGTTTTGTTGAAGTCCCTGGCTCTCTCTTTCTACGGGACTTTGGTGACTATTGATGTGATAATAAACAGTAAAATTATTTTGTAGTGTTTTGTATAGTCAATTGTGCCTATGGGGACATCCGATAAAATTGGTATGTATAGTCAATTTTATACCGTAGTCACAATAGTTTTGTTTTTAATTTTGAGTTGCTTACGTATGTCGTACTTTCTGTATTATTGGAGAATATAAAGGAATTATTGATTGGCTACCTTGTGATATGGAATCATGGATGAGAGAAAAGTATAGATGGTATGAATTGTTCTGTTCTGATAAGAAAGTTAAATGGTTTGACTTTTTTTCTTTGCTGTCGACGCTGATGAATGATCATTAAATCATTAGATGTATGTGAACAATTTTTTTCTATCAAGATAGATTTAATTACCCCAAACACTTGTTCAGTTTTCTACCAAAAAGAGAAACCAACTATAATTGATGGAATTAGTACACAAATGATTTTGTTGGCAGTGCTGTATTACCTAAGCACAAAAACTGAGCTTAAAGTCTGTTACTAAATAAACCCAAGCTATGGGTATTGTTCTCAAACTCTAGTTTTTTTTTTATTACATTGAATGTGTCTAATTAGTACTTTTTTGGGGTTTGTGAGCTTATCTGAATTTGGTTGGATTGATTTTTCTGCCACATTATGTTTTTGACAGTGTTTTAAAAGGCGAAATCTTAGCTAAAGTGTTTTTTGTACAAGCGTTTTTGCACGAGCTATGCTAATAGCGTTAAAAACGTAAGCTTTTAGCGGTCTAAAAATCAGAAAAGCAAACTTTTTAAGCTTTGAACGGATATTTTTTATTATGAAGCGTGCTTTTTATAACAGTGGTTTTTGGTATAGAAGTGTTTATTTTGTATATAGAATCATAACCACCAAATATATGATAAAATGATTTGTGGAATTGATAATGGTTCCATTTGGACAACTCTTTTCAGCTTATTACAGCTCTCTTTTAGATATCAACATAAGCTGTTTTCTTACCAAAACATTCTGATAGAACATGAAAATGACGTTTCCTCGAAAAGGAATATTTTTTAACTCAAATCAGTAGAAGATAGAGACAAAAACCTAGAACTAAAACTCGTAGAAATATAATCATTAAGATGTCCTGAAAATTCTGAAAATTATTTGTTAGCTCGGGAATCAACAAGACAACAACAAACGGTAGAGTTAAAATCTTAGGCTAAAATGTATGCAGTGCACTGATCCCAGGTTTGTTTGCGAAACACTGAAAATTCATGGTTTCTTAAATTGCATTATTTGCTATCATATAAACTTGAACAGAAATACTGCAAAACAAAATGTTTGAGAGTGCAACGAAACACATCATTACGGATTCTGACATGATTTAATACGTATCCTTTAATGCAGATTAGAAATTTTCGACCGAAATGAGTTTGCTAAATGGGTCGAGAAGGGTATGGCACCTCCACTGATACCCAGTCTGAAGCTTTACGAAGAGGTTATGAAGTTGGGTTTCAAGGTTTTCTTGCTAACGGGTCGTAGTGAAGATCATAAAGATATTACAGTTGAGAACTTGATTAACGCAGGGTTTAAAGACTGGGACAAGCTCATATTGAGGTTAGTTCTCCAATTATCCTATTTTTATTTAACGCAAGGTTTAAAGACCGGGACAACCTTTTTGTTTTCGACAAGGCGATGGAAACCAAATCTTATGGTTAATTTTTGACTTTTTCAAACATTACTTGCCTGTCTTTAAAGTTGGATGATAAGAGACAGGAATATAGCCTTGGCATTTTGATAGTGAAAAACTGGAAACTGTTTTCTATTGGAATGTATTTCTCTTTTTGAGATGAATAGTTTGACATTTATAGAACCCTATTGAGATTTACCAAAATACTAAATTCTAAGTGTCTTTTCATTTATTGCAGAGCCTCAGAGGACCATGGGAAATCAGCGACATTGTTCAAATCGGAGAAGAGAACTGAGATGGTGATTGATGGATATCGGATTTTGGGTAACTCTGGCGACCAATGGAGCGATTTATTAGGCTATTCAATGTCGGTCCGCTCGTTCAAGCTCCCAAATCCTATGTATTATATCCCATAATTTGGATAAAATTGAATATAAGTAATTATTTGTTCATAAATATTAGATGAAACGGATAACTTATTCCTCTAGCAGTAGAGATTTAATGAATTCGACCTAACACAAATTGTAAGAGTACAGTAAATTCGATATGATAAACTTGACCATTGAACCAATAACATCTTTCTTTGAGTTTTCAGACTAGTTCAGTATTAAGAAATTTTGGACTGTGTCCTCAAATTACTTAAGAGTTGGTTTATTCAATTGACTGCTCTATCCAATAAAATGGAATTTTAAAAACTTAATCCATCAAAATCAACTGAGTTGATCTTCATTGTTACAGATCTTACTCCTGTTTACTGTGTAATGCCTCGTACAATTCGACTTTCTAAGGCATCAGCTGATAGATTAAGAAGATCCAAGCGTGTCCAGGGTTAAGAATACAAAAGATATGCGTCGTAACATTTTAGCACAGAAAAGTAGAAAAAAGTAAAATCTTCATTAAAACAATGCCGCAGCGTAAACCAGATAAAAAAGAACATAAAAACACGACTATCAAAGAGTGGAGTTGTACAATATATTGACGACTTATTGAGATACAGGAAACTACAAAGAAAATGTTTGAATTCCTCATACATTTGTACTATACAACATGATACAAAAATCTACAATTAGACAAAAACTGAGGTACATGTAATTATGTTTTTCTATTAATTTGCGTAGCTTGCGTAGATTTCGCCAAAGAAATTCCACAATTTCCCTAGTGAAACCATCCGGCGACTCCACAGAGGTGTAGAATCTAATCAAAACAATAACTGCCGTGTCAAAAATACATCATCACTTCAGATTTATACACTCATTGTTAATCATAAAAGTCGTACAGATCTATACAACTTTTAGTCGCGTGTAGTTATATTATACTTCAGGGCCAGATGCAAATAAGCTAACAAGGCCTCGAAAAACTTGTGCCGAGAGTTGATGAGCTTGAAAAACCTCACCATCTACATTCCACACACTTTCTTTCCCAGAAGAAGTGAACGAGAAAGTACGAGTCTGTACAACACAAGACATGAAAACACATCACAAACAAGGGGGGAAATGGCAAAGAAAGGAACCGGGATCGAACAAAAGAGCCAAAATTGATGGCGTACCCTAGTGGTGAGATACTTCCGACATTAATACACAAAAGTACATAGATATTGATTAATTCAATACCAAAGAGATAGAAACAATTGAAACATCAAAGGAATCTAAAACCGACCACCACTCAAATATTTTGTGAAGTATAAAAAATCCAAAATGTGTAACAAAGCATGTCAAAACTGTCACTTTTGGGGAAAATTGAGGATTTTAGCTTGGGTGTCAACAAAATAGCAATATAAATAGTCGAACTTGGCTGCAGGCCGTAAATATTATGTATTTGGCTACAACGGCGACAATATTAAAAATGAAGGGGAATCTTGCTGTGACTGTGTCAATATTTGCTGTACAAACTTGCAATTTGCATTTGCTTTACAAACTTCACAGTTGGCGCGGCAAACTATTTTTTCAGTTTTTTTAGGTACTCCCCGTGGATTTCGTTTCCGGTTTGTTTGGGGAGCTTTTTCGGAAGAACTAGTTTCAACCGAATTTTCTTCTAGATAAGCTATTTCAGCTTCATATGATCTGAAAAATTAAGTTATAATAAGAAGGGACACAATTGATAAAGATCTAACATGATCTAGAAAATCGAAGGCAAAAAAGGAACAATGTAATAAAAAAGGGAAAATCATACTTATGTTTTAGGAAGACCATGGTTCCTGCATAGTCATATCGTTTTGGGCCCATCCAGCGATATTTTTCGCTTTCCGTAATAACATCTCCATAAAATCCGTACCTAATAAGATTGATCAGTCATAAATATGGGAAATGAGCCAAGCGGAACTTTTCCAAACGATCATTTTAAGATAGATTCAAAGAAAAAGAGGAAACATAGTATTAAAGTTTTGTTTGTTTCAGTTGCCATAATCTTTAGTATCTTTTTATATCCCCTTCTTTCCTGCTTTCAGGCACTGGAAAAGATCAAGGTAAGAAGCTCGTCTTTTAACTTGACCAAACAATTTTAGGGCAACTTCGATGAAAAATGGAAATTGGGTTTAAAGGCCTAATTAAAAAACCTAATTTTATAAAACACCTAATTTTCAAAACAGGTAAATATTAATAAAGCCTAACTATTTTTATTTTTCCCAATCAAAACAAATAAGGAACATAGACATGTAACATAATAACCGAACAATTAGTAATAAATATCTAAATAAAAAAATTGAATAAAAACCCTATTTTTTTATAAAATGGGACAAATATCAACAATTCTAATTTTCTATAATTAATATAAACAAATAACAAGCAATTATAATCGCTAAGTGAATAATCAATTGGCATATTATATATATTTTTTCCTATTTTTAGTACAAACACGTGAACACATCGACAAACAACTATGTTCATCCAAAAATAACACACGGCCTCCCAAACTTTCCACATTCTTCCACTCCCAAGAAATAAAATCGCATCTGTAAACACTCATTCTCTTTGGATGATAGCACACAAGTAAAAGATCGTCAGAAGCTTCGGACAAATATAATTTTTGGCCACACATTTCCCCCATTGGTAATGAAACTAAACATCTAGCAATAGGCGGGTTTTGCTTATTTTCATCGATTTCAACAGTAGCTAGTGTTCCATTAACAGAAAGTCCAAAGATCATGCCTTTATAGCATGCAACACTAGTGAATATTAATCGAGATCTAACATTAGTCCATGCCATGTCCCCCAATTTTACAAAAGCCAGATTATAACTAGGGCCGTAAATAACAGTAACAAAAATATTGTTTCCTAGTTTTAGCACCGCAGCATTGTGTACCAGATTAAACCAACCTATCTTCAGAATATCGTTTGGCTCTCCGAAAGTAGCTACAGGGGGTAAATTGATTTTTACTCGTGTAATGGGGTTCAAAAGTTGAATACTAAAATTGGGATCAATTGTTATAAGCCATCCATGAGAAGAACCCCAAATCCGACGATCATGGGCTTGAAAAGAGGGATTCCAAAGGTTTTTTTTTTATACAAACTGAAGCATTGTTCTATGTTTTGGTTGATATCGAGCATTAGCCATGGGATTTTGGAGCTTGATAGCCATGTTTTGTCGCGGTAAATAGATTGCCATGATTTACATACGAGAGAAAATGTGAGAAAATCTTCAATTGTATCTAGCCGGTTGGAGATTTCGTTGATCAGGTCGTATGGAAGTCGGGACCAACCCTGAAAGGCACAAGTTTCGAGAACCCAATTTTTTCTCGAAACAGCTTGTAATCTGTTTTTTAAACAGCTTAAAAGCTTTTTAAAAAACAGCTTAAAAACTTGTAAAAAACAGCTTAATAGCTGTGTAAAAACCAGCTTTTAAGCTGTGTAAAAAACAGCTTAATGACAAGCAAACAATTAGTAATAAATATCTAAATAAACAAATTTGAATAAAAACCCTATTTTTTTATAAAACGGGAAAAATATCAACAACCCTAAGTTTTTTTTAATTAATATACAACTAATATTTATGCAAACAAAGAAATTAACATATAAATCAACAAATTTTATAAAAAAAACCTAATTTTCAAAACGGGTAAATATTAATAAACCCTAACTATTTTTATTTTTTCCAATCAAAACAAGATAAGGAAACCAAACAATTAGTAATAAATATCTAAATAAACAAATTTGAATAAAAACCCTATTTTTTATAAAACGGGAAAAATATCAACAATCCTAAGTTTTTTTAATTAATATAAAAAAATAAGAAGTAATTATAATCACCAAGTAAATAATCAATTGGCATATTTTATATCTTTTTCTATATTTTACAAATTGAAACTATATGAAATAAATAATAAACCAGGGAATAAAGAAATACCTGTATCTAATTCGGTGAATTAAACCTATGGTTTAATCAGACGAAATTTGGTGGTTATCGTTTTTATTTTGGTTGAGATTGGTGATTTGGGTTTTTTTTTTTTTAAAGAAAGTCTCTGTAAACGAAAGTTGGTTTTTTTTTTTTTTTAAAAGAGACGTAATTGACGCAGGGACTTATGTTGTAATTTTCCTGTCCAAACCGTAGATAAAATCTACGGTTTGCTCTGAAAAATGCAAACGGTACATTTTTTTTACGGTTCGTAATAAAAATGTACGGTCCGTACAAAAAAATACGATTTATGCGTTTTTTCAGAAAAAGTGTAGTATAAAAATACACCCATATTTACTTATAAATGCTTTAACACAACAAAGTTCTTCTTCTTTGTTGAAGTGATAAAATATAAAATTTTGAGCACCAACGAATCCCCCCACCCCCCCTCTCTCTCTATATATATATAATATATATACACTATATTTATATATAAATATATAAATGTCGATCTGCACTCCATCTTCGGGAACAAGCAGCTCAACCAAATCATGGATAATTCACGGACTCGCGTTAGGCGCGGCTGTAGCGGTGGCAATCGGAGCACGAGCGTATTACTTTCGATTATCCGGATCAGCTAAGTTCAGGAGCAGGGTTGTTGGTATCATACCTGCTCGATACGCCTCATCTCGTTTTCCTGGAAAACCGCTCGTTAATATCCTCGGCAAGCCCATGATACAGGTCTCGTTTAATTTTTCAATTCTATTTCGTAATTTTCGTGTTTGGTTTTGGATTTGCATTTGGGTTACAGGAGTAGCTCTTTCTTTTTTGTTGATTGGTGTGCTTTAGGAAATGTGGATTTTTAAGCTTAATCTTTATTATATTTTTTTTATATTGAAATTGGCATATAACTAAATAAGTTGCTTGGGTGGCGTAGCTATGTAATAACTCGAGTAATAAATAACTTAATGTATACGAAAGTAGTCGAAAAATGGAATCAAATGGTATTACAAGACCAATTTAGAGGATTAACACGTAATGGGTAATAATATTAAAATGAGTACAAGTTTGCCGATATTATAGATGGCAATTCTCTACTTCTAAACTGAGTTTAGAATCTGATATTTAACATACATACGGGGGTGGTTGTAGCCACTGTCAGCATGTTGCGATATGACACATTATGTGGACACCCCATAATTCCTAGTCCTTTTATTTTATTTTTACCATGTATTTTTACTACCATCCATCCGGTAATAATAGTATAATTTGGTTTTTTAACACGTCCCAAAATCATAGTTCAATTCGCTTTTTAAGATTTGTTATTCCTATTATACCCTTATTTACTAGCTTTGTAATCAACAAACATTTATCATAGTACAATAGCTCTACCATAGTTAAATGTTAAGGTAGGGGGGCATATATGGAAGAACAATATTTTTTAACTACATATTGCATTTTTCTTAATTATGGGATGGAGGGGGTATAATTTGTTGAAAACATTGTTTTGGCACCACTCGTTATTTTTTTCTTCACTTGACACAACTTTTTGGGCTAGTTCGGCACCCCTCCATAGCTTTCAGTTTCATCCCTAGTAGGTGCTATAGGTACGGATTGCGGTATGCTAATTGTCTCGATTCGGAGTATCGGGGTAGGCTTTCATTTGATTGCACAATGATTCAGATGCGAAAGGTTGATATTCTGTATGGATTTTTTTTTGAACTGAAATAAACATATAGAAATTATTATTTTCGTCGATTTTTATTAAATGGGGAGAGGCTACAGGCACGAGTTTATACACCTAGTTCCTTCCTGATTATAAATTTGGATTTCGGTTTTGCTCAGAAGTCATTGCTGTTGATTGGTATACTTTCTATCAGCTCCTTAAGGGAACATTTAGTGGTAGTTTTTAAAGCTCAGTCATTATTTATTTAACTTTCTTTCAATTAAAAAGATGTCATGTAAGTGGATCTATCTTACCTTTCGTCTTTGTATTTGTTATCACGCTCTCCTGCGATTTGATTCAGTTGTGTGTCTGAATGCTCATTTGGCTTATAAGTCATGATTGTTGATGGATCCATATCCTTTATCGGTCCTAAAGGCATGTTTGGTCGTGGATTCTAATCTCCGTCATGTAAAGATAGAAAACGGGAAGAAAGTTGAGACATGTGAAGGGAAAATAGAAAACTGGAAGAGAAAAGGGAGACATTTTTTAGAAAGAGGGGGGATAAGGGGGAAACAAATGTAGAAATGAATTGATTTGGGTTATACATTTAGGGATACGGGCGTTTTATTTCATGTCAAATCGGCTTTTTAGTATTAAGACACTAAAGATATAGTATTTAACATAAGTTTCTCCTATTTATTAATTTTTCTTAATTTAAAGAATGCATGTAGTTGAATAAATTTTGCGGTGGCTGCGATTCGTTATGGTTGGTGATGCGTTTAAGGAAACACGGTCAGCTACTTGTTTCTGTATATGGTAATATTGGGAGCAGGGTTAGATGAAATGCTATTTTGTCGAATGTATATAATTCAATGGAGGTGCTACAAACCTGCAGTAGTTTAGCTTAGTTATTGGTCTATGACGTGGGGAAAATTATAGGTTGTCTTTCCATTTTTACAGTCAATAAAATTTCTTTGTTCTTTTGTGCTTCTTTGCCTCCGATAAACCTAACCAACATCCTGCGGTTGTGTGGGTCGCAGAACAGTATTTTGGTATGCAAGGTTATGTGATCCGCTACGTCAGAGTGTGGACTTGGTAGATGGAGGTTAAGAAAAGTAGGCACAATCAAACAATTCCACTTTGTTTTGTTGGACTTAATTCAAGATGAAGTATAACAATCCATAAAACACATTGTCGTGATATGCATGCGAAATCGCAAAATGCATTTTCCCTTGGTTTATACTCTTTCGGTCGTTAGTGAGAGCTTATGTTGTTCCAGACTCTAGCTCCATCTCGGTTATTATGATTATTGTAGGTACTGGAACAGGGAGGGGTTTGTTATATATTTTATATATATATATATATATAACAAATATATGTGTTTTAGCCATTTGTGATATGCTGGCTAAAGAAGCGAGTGGGCTTATTTGTGAAGTTCCTAAGGCTAAAGAAGATTATGCTCTTCGCCATTGCTTAATCAGACTTATAAATTGTAGCTTTTACTACTTTTCCCCAATTTTTATAAACTAACTACTTTTGTAAGTAGTAAGTACAAGGATCAAGCTAAGTTGTTACTTAAATTTTAGTAATGAGATCTTCAAGTTCTCGATTAGCGCAGGGTACTCAAATCGCCGGCCAGTCCTTGTGGAGGTAACACAGCCAAAAAAAACATTGCTATTCAATATTGTCATAGATATTGAATGACTTGGTGCATTGTTCATGAGAATCGAACCCATTTAATGCTCAACCTATTAGTAACGAAATGTTTATCTAATTTAAACTATTCTTCGACAATCCTTTTTGAACTTATGGAACGTAAATGATCATGCATTAATTCTGTAATAGATGCTCGAGCTGTAAATGGGATAGTTTTATATAACATTTGGTATGCAACCAGTAATCTATGTTTTTGGTACATGTGGAATGGCATAATCAAAGTCCCTGAAAATATTGCTTCTTTATTTCAGAGAACATGGGAAAGGGCGAAAATGGCCACAACATTGGATCGTGTTGGTAAGAATATCTCATCCTTTCTGAAGATCTGTTTAGTCATTTATCCTCTCTGGTAGAAATTGAACCTAAAGTATCTTATACTGTTACTTTACGCCTTGCCATTCCCTGGCTATAATTTCAATTTTACTTTTTATTTTTTGAATGTTGCCTCTTTTTGCCTCACCATTTTTGGACTTCTTTTACATTGGAGCTGTAATATTTGTTCCTCCAATTTTTACTTTTGTAAAATTCTCATTGATAGCTTTCTCTGCACTCCAGTTGTGGCAACCGACGATGAAAAAATCGCTGAATGCTGTCGTGGATTTGGCGCTGATGTAATAATGACATCGGAATCTTGCCCAAATGGTACACACCATTGCTCACTAGCACTATATAGAAACTTCCTCAAATTTACTTCCTCAAATTTTCCTATCGCTAAATTCATCACATTATAGGCACCGAGCGTTGCAACGAAGCACTACAAAAGCTTGAGAAAAGGTACGATGTTGTTGTCAATATACAAGGTGACGAGCCTCTAATTGAACCTGAAGTTATAGATGGTATTGTCAAAGCATTGCAGGTAGACCTTTTTATTTATTTATTCTCATAAAGGCTAATGGTGTGTCTGATTATTTTTTTAGGTCTTCCTTTTCTGTGATTTTTTATATAATAGAATTAATTGCTTTTGTTCTTTGCAGTCTACTCGAGATGCAGTCTTCAGCACTGCTGTCACATCTTTGAATCCCGAGGATGCCTTTGATCCTAACCGAGTGAAATGTGTGGTGGATAATCATGGCTATGCAATATATTTTTCGAGAGGACTAATACCTTTCAATAAGTTAGTTTTTCCTGTTTCACGTTCTTTTTAGCTGCGGGCAATTAACAACGTGATGAAGCTAATGGATTATTTGCATACTTGCAGGTCGGGGAAGGTTAATTTGAAGTTTCCGTACTTGTTGCATCTTGGAATTCAGGTGATAATTGAAGCATTCTATTTTAATTGTTATAATTCTATCGTTTTTCATGGATTCTATGGTCTTCTAACCTTAGTTTGAATTTTTATTATTATCTGAATCTGGTTAGAGCTTTGATACCGAGTTCCTGAAAATATATCCAACGCTTCCACCTACGCCTCTTCAACTAGAAGAAGATCTAGAACAGCTAAAAGTCCTTGAAAATGGCTATAAGATGAAGGTACCAACTTATGTTTCCCCCCTAATTTTATAATAATGAATACTGAATTGATTTCTAATTAAACACCGAACCGAAGAAATCTAAAAGAAACTGAAAAGGTTGGTTGTTTCTGAAGGTGATAAAGGTGGAACATGAAGCTCATGGTGTAGATTCACCGGAAGATGTTGAAAAGATGGAACGCTTTATGCGTGAGCAGAACTTGTCTTAATACTTGGCTTCTAACGGTCCTTCAACTTACCATCTAGTATTATATTATACGCTATATATATTGACCAGTTTGCCTTCGTTGTAAAGCTTTCTTGCTATATAAGTAGCAAAATATATCGTATGCACATGCTTTGGAAAAAGAATTACATTGCTATAAAGTGTCTTCGTTTGGTTCTTTGATTTCCTTATCTGATCTGCTTCTGCTTTTCCCTAATTTTTTTTTTTTTTTGTAAAATCCTGTAACCTCTTGTCAATTTGTTAATTAGTTTTTTTGTTTGATTCTGTAGAATTGAGTAGTCTTGCGAATTATTTTATCCCATTGTAAAACCATTAATATAATTTTCAGAATTCTGTGTGGCTTGGTGTGTGTAGTTGCGTCGTTGCGGCAATCGCTATACTTTTTTTCCCCATAGATTTGTGTATTGTTTCCAAGTGGATTTCTTTAACACAGCCAATCTGACTGTTTGTTTTACTGCTAATGACATGAATTTTAAAACTTTCAGTAATCTTTGAAGGACAATTAGTCAATGTATAATATTAAAACTGAAATTATACTACTTTTGAGAGAGACTACTTTTAATTAAGAGGAGAAATAGATCAGGAAAGTATCACTCTTGTCACTTCCATACTAAATTCAATAGATTAATTCTGGGAAGTTGTGTGACATTAAAGGACATCCCCATCGTGTACTCCATCTAAACCCAAAATCATGAATTCAGTAGCAAGAAAACAAACTCATGGTGGTGTATTGTAGCCCACGAATTTGAATTTATCATTTCACTGCAAACTACAGAAAATCTCGTATTATGAATCCGAAAAAGTTACATACACTTAACTAATTATTTGTAAAGGCTTCGTCTCTTGGAATAGATCCTGGGTGAGGTGGTTCATTGACCAAATGAACCTCTGTTTTGAAGAGAAGAAATGAAAACGAGTCGATTGAGAAGTAGATGAATCCACCCTTTGAGTGTGTCACAAACGATCCGAAACTCTTCCCCACTACACAGTGCCACGCTGGCCCGTAAGACGCATCAAACTCCTGCACATTTGACCAGACAAGAGGTCAGCTGCGTCAAACTCATAAATAATACTACTAGCATAATGGATACTGATCAATACGGCTACGCGAGAACCGATAAATTTGGATACTGTTTTTTATATAAATAAAGACGGTACGACGCCAGAAAGAACTACTTATGAAATGCGTCGTCTTTGAGAATTTCTTAATGTCTAGTAACTTAAAATCAGGTACATAACACCATGTCCATGATTCCAATTTCCAAGAAACAGTCCCACTTTAAACAACAAAAATCAACAATATAACAGTGATACAAAATTACAAACAAGTATTGTTCATTGCACTACAAATCATTTCTAGAACTGCACAATACGCGTCTTTTTTCGAAAAAATTAATTAAAACCATTTGAGGTATGACCTTTTTGAGGGCGTGAGCCAGCGAGGAGGAATTCGGACGGCCATTAATAGTTAAAGAGTCGAAGAGTGATCTAGTAAAACACAAAACATGTTCTTGCATGCTAATGGACATATCGGCCGATCGCAGCCGCACAATGGGACTGATCGCAATTGCGCCTAACTTTGCTTCATCAAAGCAAATTTTACTAGCATCGGTTGTTTTTCCCTTGTACCTAAAGGCAGAAGATTGCACCTCTTTTTTCTCTCTCACTTTCCTCTGCCTATCCATGCAGCTAATTTTAAACTCGCTCTTAATTTTTTTTGTTTAGTTTTGTTGGAAAAAAGTTGATGACTAATGGAGTTGGCGCAGACCAAGAGTTGTTTTCTTTGACTAAGAGGATTGGGTGAGTGTATTATGTTTATATAAAATGCATATTACATGTTTGACAAGTGAATGAATTACAAAAATTGTCCCCATAGTTTAAAGAAAAAATTATCATGCGATTCTTGAATATGTGTGCGTTTGTGTTTTTGGCAAAAATTTATTAATATAGAGTATTGATAACGCCGAATGAATGAATTTTGTAGTAATATTGTATTCGGTCCGTGTTAATGAACAAATAGTTTCTATAAAAGTTGAAAAAGACCACCACCCAATCATCTACTATAATTTAGAACTATATATTTGCTCTTATTGGTCGTTGTCTTTAAAATTAGGCATGTGAAGGTTATCAACAATATCATATGATCTTTAAAAAGAAGAATTTTCATATGGCTATATCATGATATGAATAGAACACAGACCAAATTACATGTTACTTTTAAAACTTCAACTTAACATTTTCCTCCATTTTTCAAGTAATAGACTATTAATACAGGGATGTAAAAAAAAACTGTTAAAATAGTATGGGAACCGTTTATGTAACACCTTTCATAAAGGAACAAGCAAAGTAGTTGAAGAGAAAAGGGGGAAAAGAAAAGTTTGAATATTTGACTGAAACTGTCTGCAAAAGAAAATATTGGGAATATTAATTTCACACATTTTCCCCCAATTTTACATATTTTGTTAACATACTGTCTGCATATAAAAATTCCCCAATTCAAATTTGAATTATATGCTTTTTTTTATGTGTAAAATTGGAGGATTTTTTTTTTTAAAATGACATATTTTTGTGTAAAATTGTTAAATTAGCCTCTCAAATTAATGTTTGTCAAATGTCACGTTATATGATTTCGTGATTTATTTATACGATGATACTTAAATTGAAAAGTTATTATAGTACGGTATGTAAATCGGGTAAATGTATTTTTATTTTTTTCAAAAATGACTTTTACAATCAATTATATAAATTCCGTCGGTTGTAGTCTGGTAGAGATGGTTTAATATTCCAATTCGACTATACTCCTAGACTCCTAGTCAATGCTGGTCCCCTGTAAACTATAAAAAACAAATTAAAATCCCTTTCCAATTCCAAACAATCATTATTATTGGGCGGCTGGTCATATTTGTAATGTTATATTTTTATTATATTATCGATTTTTTCATATGTATTCGTAATATTTTTTTAATTCAACGTATTTTTAAAGTGTTTGCTAACAAAATATGTAAAATTTGTTTTTTATATTTTTTTGTCATTTATTAATATTACCACCTTATATATTGTCAAAACAAACAATAAATACAAAAAAAAACACACACAAATTTTACAGTTTTTTTTAACAAACATTTTAGAAATAATATAAAACGTTGATTTATGAAAGAAAAAGTCAATTTTTTTTACGAACACATGAAAAAAACGATAACATAACCAAAACATGTCCCATATCATCGACCTTGCAGTAAATTGTAAGTGTCGTATTAAACTTTTTTTTTGCTTGTGGTTTAATGTATATGGAGTATTTGATTTGTATTTATTTGTTAATCGTTCTCATAATTTTTAAACTAGTAAACGATACTCACGCGTTGCGTGTGATACGCTATAAATTATGATAATAATATAAATGTAGATTAAAAAAAATATAGAATATAAGAAGGAAAAAAATGATATAAATTATGATGATAATACAAATATTTAGAGAAAAAAATAGAGGATATAAGAAATTTTGCGTGGTTAAAGAGAGATAAATAATGTAATTAATTTTTATTTTTTATGAAATTAGTTAATATGGTAATTAATAAAAAAAGTATATGAGTATTTTTGGAAAAAAAGTGGCTAAATTGGGCAGACTCATTTGATTTGCGTTGACTTATTATAATATAATGATTTTCAAATTCTACCAAGTTTTAAGCTTGTACAAATATTTCTCCCAGTCTTTAAAAATACCTTTCCCAAGTTTTTTTAATTTCTATTTCACCTGGGACTTTTTTATTGCATTTTAAATCATTTTAAATGAAGCATAAGGTTTTATAAATAAAGGTTAAATCTAATTTAGAAAATTCCAGTTTATTAGTAGTAAAATTTTGCAGCCTTAAGAGCAAATATAACATCATTTCTAAAACCCAAGAAATATCAATGTAAAAGAAAGTTAGTAATGCATTAAAAATGGACAGTTCAAATATTAAATTTTATGTTTAGATTTTAATAAAATTCATTTCGATAATTTTAACGACAATTATAAGCCGGTCAAAAGTTGTATAATTTAATCATAAAACAGATAAGCTAAATCCATTTCGTTATAAATCATTAATTGTAATAGCTATTTTTAAAACTTTATTTGAGTTAAAAAGTCTATTAAGGGCCTATATTTCCATTTTCCAATCTGTCATTATCTCTCTCTCTCTATATATAAATATTATTATTATACAAATTAGCCGCCGATTGATCTGGACGATCTTTTAACCTTCGTTCCTTTTATCGGTACGTTTATTATTATTATTATTAATAATAATTTCTAATTAGCCTTTTTATGCATAATTGGTATCTATGTTGATTTTTAATGTTTATTTTGTTAAACATAATTTATATCCCCATCATAATTCATCTTCGCTTTATATAATTTTGTGCGATTGGTTTGTCTCTGGTGTGTTTAGGAATTTTAATTATTGAATTAATGTATATATATTAATGATTGTAATGCCTTTGCTTGATTTGGTTTCAGATTTATTATCATGTTCCATTATTTGTTAGTTTTACC
The DNA here is from genome assembly GCA_963682055.1 of Primula veris. Lineage (NCBI taxonomy): Eukaryota > Viridiplantae > Streptophyta > Magnoliopsida > Ericales > Primulaceae > Primula > Primula veris. Next base: position 4,470,367 of record OY821746.1, read on the forward strand.
AATTTCCTATTGAATGTATGGAAAATTTGAGATTATTATATTATTTATCAATTAAACTATAGGAGAAAAGTTTGTCATAGACGAATGCCTTTTTTTTGTTATTTTTATGGTAAAACTCTACATATTTTATTAATTGGTGTAGCTTTTAAAAATTAGAGTTATTGTAGTAGGTTTTACAAAAAGGTTGCAAAGTAGAAATGTAAAAAAGAATATTGAAAAAAGAAAAGATTTTTTTTAAAAAGATAGCACCGCTGGAACGGACTATTGGTATTTTTTTTATTTTTTTTTTGAAATTAAGCAATAGGGAAAATCGGAAAAACTGAAAGCCTTAAAGAAAGCTGCAAAAATAGGAAAACCAAAATAGTATAAAGCAGCTAAAACACAAGTAAACTTTGTTCCGTGTCAGTGCGTGAACTTGTTTTTAATTATAAAAAGCAAAGCTCTGAACTTGTTTTACTCTTGCGATGTAGCTTCATTTCCTTGCCATTTGACGTTGAAATTCCTTGTTTTAATTTTTTTTTTTTGTTTTTTTTTTGGGGAAAACTAAGCATATTTTAACCAACCAAACCAAAAGAACTTAGCTACTCACATTCTGAGCAGTCAGAGAAAGCTCCAAAAGGAGCCGGAGTCGAGTACAAATCGAAATGACAACAAGAGCCCTATTTGTAAACTAAAATAAAGAAAGGAAAAGCGAAAACAAACAGCGTCGGTCTTTTTTAGATTACTACTAATTAAAATTAAACTTATATGTTCGGTAGCTCTTCTCCCATTAGATCTTCCCAAGGACTTTAAAATGACACTTTCTAATTGAATTTGTTATGGTAAACTCCATCAGCAGCATAAGATGCCCGCCATAGTTTAGTTCCATTTTAGAATCTCCTCCATTGGTATATATCTCTTGAGCTTGCTTCATATCTTGAATGAGAATTTTTAGAGCATTAAAGATGGACCTGAAAATTACTACCATTATAACCTCGGTAGTCTTTTTCTCAGAGCAAAGTATCCAAAGATTAACCTGGCTACATTTGTTCTTACTAAGAGCTATTAGCAAAAAAGTTAATAATGTACTAGTAAGCAAAAATAATCATCATGAGTGAACTTAAAACAGCAGCAGACAAGTAGTTTCCTATCAGGAAACCCTTTACCAAACACCAAATCATTATTGTTGTCTCTGAATAGAGATATTCTAGGTTTTGATAATAAAGTCATTTCTTTTAGACTTGGGAATATTTTTTAACATATCAAGCTTAGTTTTAATCATGAAATCTATTTGAGTAATGTAATAAGATGCTAGGTTCAGAATTCCTATCATTGTGATTTCTTGCATTTCTCTCTCTCCATATAAGGTAAACACTTTATAGAGAAAATGAGCTTGCCAAGGTTCGCAGCTAAAGCTTTTCCTCTGAACATAGTAATAGCACAAGCAATCCAATCATTCCAACTATTACAGTTAAAAATAAAGCCGGCTCTAGAAAGAGAGTTTTTGAGAATTCTTTTAGAGTAGGAGCAGTTAAAAAAGAGGTGGTCTAAATTTTCAGAGGAGTTTTTGTAAAGAGGGCAAAGAGTGTTAGCATTACTATTCCATTGAATAATCTTGTTAGCAGTCGGCAGTCTCTTTTTAGTAGCTTGCCATAAAATGAGGCTGCACTTAGGAATGTAATTGCTGAACTAAACAAGATTCTGCCAACTAACTTGCTCTTTTTTGGTTCTCAAGTATTCCCACATGCACTAAACAGCGTAGTTATCACTAGCAAGAGTCCACTTTAACTCATCCTTCCCCAAGTGAATAGTAGGGTGGTGAGTATTCTTGATCAAAGTAAGATCAAGCGACCTTGTAATAGGCCAATTCCAGTTGCCTAGGTGAATTTGTTTTTAAGCTTCTATAAGCTGAACAAATCGAAATGCTACATGTAGCTCCTAAAAAAGTAGCTTAAAAATCCTTATCTGAGGGAAAAAGTTGAGCTTTTGAGGGGGAAATGTACATCAGACCCGAGTCGTATTTTGCTAAGCATTGGTGTTGCTCTATGAATGCTTGTTTGCTGCTTCTTATAAGCAAATGAATTTAATTTACATGTATCAGCTCTTATACAGTTCTTTGAAGCACCTATATCGTGAATAGTATTGATATGTTGCAATACAGGAATAAGAATACGTTGATTTTTAGAACTTTAGGGAGATCTGTACAGCCGTATAGAGGTAGTTTAGATTTCTGGAATTGAAAGACGGATTTAAGTAATTTTCCGAAGATCAAGTTATGCATTTAGTATTTTTTTTCCACACATATACAGAAAGAGAAACAAAGTATTACGTTTCTAAACAGTCCTTCCTAACTAAAGAGAGCAGTAGATGGAAAGAGAGAAATAAGTATAACACTTAAACTTGTCTACCCAGACAGTTCGCCATCAATTTACCTTTTCTTTATATAATTTTTTTAAGAAAGATGACGTACCTAAGGCGTATTAATATCATGTATGAATCAACTAGGTGACAATCAGGCCAGCTTTGCTTCATACATACAGTTTTGTCCTGTAAAAACCAATTCTTTACTTGGTGCCACTATCGCTAATTGTTTAGAGTTATAGACACATCTGTTAAGTGATATTGTTATTTAACATTTGAAATCAATAACATCGCTTTAGTTGATTGTAATTGGATTTGTTTATCTTTATAAAAAAAATCTTTCACTTGATATGAAACAAAATCTATTTGTTCAATATGAAATGAAATCCTCTCCTCAATATAAAACCGAATCAAATTTAATAAAATTGATAAATTGGCAGGCTAGTAATATCTCATGCCTTTTTTTTTCTCGACTCGCAACAATGTTTTGTATGTTAGTATGTTCCTTACCAGTTATTTTTTAGCTCACAAATATCTTTGTCCGCAATGATTGTCTTATTCTTGGTTTTAATTACGTTTTCTTATTTAATTACCTTGTTATTAACGTTATTTTGTCATAATCCATTGTCTGTTATCTTCCATACATTCAAAACCCTCACCAGGTTGAGTTATAAATAATCTCCATTTCCTTTGTTAATTCCATAATCAGGCAACATGGAGCAAAACCTGCACCGAAGTTTATCACATGTTGAATCTGATGAAAACACGCTATCAAACCAAATGAACAACAAACCATCTTCACCTGCTACAGATAACGAAAACGGCTCTTTTGATTGCAATATTTGTTTAGACTCAGCAAATGAGCCTGTTGTGACGCTATGTGGCCATCTCTATTGCTGGCCTTGTATCTATAAATGGCTCAATATTCAGACCCACTCCGATGAGGTGGATAATGAACCCAAATGCCCCATTTGCAAAGCTCAAATTTCTCAATCATCATTAGTCCCTCTATATGGCAGAGGAACAGAACCCAAAAAGGCCCAACTTGGCATGACCGTCCCTCGTAGGCCACCTCCTCTCAGTGTGCCACGCCAGCATGCCAATACACAAATTCATACCGACCCTTCTGAGCCCCCATTATTTATGTCAAACAATCATGGTAATTATCCCCCTAATATTAGCCATAGCCCGACGGTTGGAATGTTTGGGGAGATGGTATTTGCAAGGATTTTTGGTTCGGATCCGGGGGTGTTCCCTTATCCTTATTTAAATAATTATCCTATTTTGGGTAGCAGCGGGCCCACCAGGATAAGAAGGCAAGAAATGCAGTTGGATAAGTCTCTTAACAGGGTGTCGATTTTCCTCTTTTGCTGCTTCATTCTCTGCCTTCTCTTGTTCTGAGCACGACGACAGAGAAGACCTTTATTGGTCATTTGAGGTCGATCGAGCATCTGAGTTTACTTGAATAATCAAATTCAGTTGTATATATATGATGAAATTTTAGATATTATCAAGTGGTTTCTGAGGCTGAAATCATTTTTTTCCTGCACTGTATGGTATACTTATCTCATGATTCTTATCAAGCACTTTGTTGTATATTTATTATCCTATCATTTGCTATCTTGTTCGTGCTTTGATGTAAAATTTAAGAGCATGACAGTCGATCATGACTAGCATTATGCCTTTTTAACTTATTTTCTACTTATTTTCCTGTTGACCGTTCTTTTTTGGAGCATTTGCTAGAGCTGATGAATTACAAAAAAAAATCTGATCAATTCGGTTCTTATGTTGGCTTCTGAAAGCAGGGGTTAGTATGTGGGTTGGAAAAGATTTGAGGGCGGTATTTTGTAAACTCAATCTTTTTGTATGTATTTTACCTTGATAAATACTAAACCTGTGCTTTCTTATTCTTCTAAAAGTTCCAAGTTTGATTGATCCAGTTTCCATAATGCTAGATGTATCGCCAGTTGTTTTGTATCCAACCGTTAGCGTAACAGATTGACCTGGTTAGTTGATGTTATGAGTTTGTTAGGCTGCAATTTTGAAGAGCAAATAGTCCACTTATTTAAGAGTAATTTGAAATTTAGGTAAAAAGACGCCACTTTTAAACTTGTCAACCAATTAACCTGACTCTCGAAAATATCCTCTCTGTAGTCTCTCTCCTTCTCCCGTCCTCGTCTAGAGCTCTCCCTCATCTCTGTGAATCCTCTCTGGGTTTTTCGGTCAGCTCTTTGTTCGAGTTTTTGTAGCTACAGTGATTATTGGAGTTTTTGGTGGTGTCTGCATCCGTCTTCAGAGCAGTTGCCGGAAAGATCTTTGTCGGTTAGTTTTTTGGGTTAAGACTTTTTTGCTAGATGAACTTGTGTTTTTTGTCAAGTAATTTAATAGCTTTGAATATGGGTCTGATTTCTCAAATTAAAATAAAAAGAGAGAAATCCAACCACAAAAAAACTTGTACTCGCGTCATTTTCTCACTTTTGTGAACGACTTTATATGTGTGCAAAATGCAATTTCTTTTGTAAAACGTAACTTTTTAACGTTACGTTTTATGCTTATGATTTTAATTAAATAACACTCTGAATGAAGGAAGTTGAGTATGGTAACTGCAGTTGGAACATTGAAGAAATATAAGCTAAATGACAACTACGGCTCTACACATTCTAAATTTGATTCCTTATTAAAAAGATCCCATATATATATATATATATATATTTTTATTTTATTTTTTATTTTTTATTTTTTTAATCAATCCCATATCTTAATTAATCGTATAGGCTTCCTTAGAAATTTCTCTTTCATTCTTGTTTTCGTTCACATGTTGGCCACATGAGCTTACAATAATTCTAATTCGTATTTTATTTTATTTTTTGAACACGAGATCGTGTTACTATATATAACTAATTAGACTTGTTTGAGTCCTTAATTAAGGGAAGAGAGTGGCTTTGGGGAATAACAAGTCCACATCATCATAGTCAGGTAGTATATATATATTACTCCTACTACGTGTTTAGGCAAGATGATTAATTAAAAAATAATAAATTAATAAAACATACTATTTTTAAAAACTAAATTAACAAAAATATAACTAAAAATTTATAATTAACAAAAAATATCCAAAATTTCATACACTAATTTGTATATTTCATACGCTTATTCAAAAAATTCATATACTTATTTCAAAAGTTTATAGCCTAATTTGTATATTTTTATACACTTATTCTAAAAGTTCATAGTTCTATTTCAAATGTTCATATTTTAATTTGTATATTTTCATACATTTATACCCTAATTCGTATAATTCACCCTTATTTTCAAAATTCATACCACAATTTACAGAATTTATATCCTTATTTACATAATTTATATCCATAATTTTCAACTTCATACTCTTAATTTACGAAATTCATACACTTATTTTTTAAACTTATACACTAGTTAACAAATTCAACATTTGCCTATTTGTCCGTTTTTCGATCTCAAACTATCATGCCGTCGTCGTGAATCTCTATTTTGACGACCGTATCTCCGTCGACATCAATGTTTAGTTTTTGACCTCGTCGTCCACTCCGACAAGTGTCTCCGTTTCAATCTCCACCGAATAAATAGATCGAAGAGAGAGAGAAAGGATGAGAGAAAGATCGGGAAGAGAGAGATAGGAGGAAAGACAGATCAGGAAAACTGCATGAAGATGAGAGAGAGATCGGAAAGAGAGCGAAAGAAGAAGAAATCAGACGAGCGATAAGGAGGAGGAGAGAAAGATTAGAGAGAGTGAGAAGACGGAGGAGAGATAAAAGAAAGAGCAGAGAGAGATCAGAAAGAAAGATATGAGGGGAGATCAAAAAGAGTGAGAAGGAGAATGAGAGAGAGAGATCGGAGAGAGAGCGAGGGGGATTCTTTTTTCATTATTCACTTTACTCATTTGTATAACAAACGTGGGATCACAGTGATCTCACGTCTACGTGGCAATAGTTTTTTTTTTTTTTTTAACCAAAAAACTTTTTCGATTTTACCAAAAAAAAAACACTAACCATTCACCATCCACCAAAAAAAACACTAACCATCCACCATCCACCAAAAAAAAAACACTAACCATCCACAATCCACCAAAAAAAAAACAGTGATATAATTATTAATAAGTTATAACATTTATTAATTAAAAGTTTTTAACTTTTTTTATTGACCTTTAAATATTTATATTCAAATTTGTTTAATCACAACTAAATTTGTTATTAGAACTCAATATTAGTTGTGATTAAACAAATTTGAATATAAATATTTAAAGGTCAATAAAAAAAGTTAAAAACTTTTAATTAATAAATGTTATAACTTATTAATAATTATATCTATTTATATAAAATTTAAACTAAATAATAAAAATAAATACTTACTTGATAATTGTAATTGTAGTGGTAGAGTTATGCCGATTTGAGAAAAAAAAAAATATTAATTTGATATAATAAGTAGTTTGGTGGTTAATGGTTAGAGTTTATTTTTGGTAAAATTGGGGTATGTTTTATTTTGGTAAATTGGCAGAGGTTTTTTTTTTGGTAAAATTTGGGATAATTGTAATGGTAGAGTGACGTTGATTTGATAAAAAAAATATATTAATTTTATATATGAAAGAGTTTGATGGTGGATGGTTAGTGTTTTTTTTTGGGTAAAATCGAAAAAGTTTTTTAGTTAAAAAAAAAAAAACAAAACTATTGCCACGTAAACGTAGGATCACTGTGATCCCACGTTTGTTATACAGATGAGTAAAGTGAATAATGAAAAAAGAATCCCCCGAGAGCGAGAAGGAGATGGAGAGAGAGAGAGGATGAGAGAGAGAATAAAGAGATCAGTAATGAATGAGATTTTTTATTTTTTATTAATTATTAATGTAAAATATGTTTTTAATAATTTAATTTTTCATGTTATATTTTTGTTAATATAATATTTGTAGTGTATGTTTATATTAATTCTCTCGACAAACAATAATATATTTTTAATAATTTAACACTAATATTCATTTAACTTTCTAATTTTTTAAGGTCAAATTTTCTAGCAACCATCCCTTTTAACTTCAAAGCTTCGAAAGTGACCAAATAAGCTGAGTTTGGCTGCAATCATATATATATAAGCCCTCAAAATTGTGAACCGATCAATGTTACTTAAAAAAACTGTAAACCAGCATAAACAGTTTAAACACTTTGACAAACTATGGAATATGTAAAACAATTTCTGTAATTTTCCAAGGTTTATACGTGTCCTATAAGTCAAAATGACCCATAAAACACCGTCATGGTGGACTTTATGATCAATCGTACATGATTATTCCTTATATATATGTACATGATATACTAGCAAAGAGCACAAACAAGCACAATCACATGCACGTTCACTGTTTTTGTCTATCTCAACTTCTACTCACATTAATCATTAACGAATATACAAACCAGTAGTACTATTTTCCGTACCTCAAGGCAACGTGAACAAACGCGTCATATTAAAACTATTTTCGCATTACTGTTACGAATAAAATTTTATATTAATCAATAATCACCGACTGACACATTATATGCACATTTTTACACACTGGGTTAGTCTTTAAATTCAGTGCAACTCTCTTCCATATCGAATAAGAAGTAACTTCCTTTTTTTTTAAGTAATACAAAAGAGAAATATGGCCACTAGTTTCCATACCTTTGTTTTGTTTTTGGTTGGTTGTGTTGCTGTGGGAGTTGATGGTAAAAATTGGATTAAAGCTCATGCAACTTTTTACGGAGTCAGCCAAAGTCCATCAACATTTGGTAAGCTAATAACAATAAGCTCAAACTTATCTACAGTTAGCATTTTAATACATGAAACTGGAACTTACTTTTTTAAGGATGTTAATTTGTTCAAATTACCCGCAAACTTACCCATTCTTGAACGGCCATCTTCCATGTTTTCAAAAACAATTTTTTAGCGCTGTTCATTTGACCTGACATTTTTTGCTGTTTTCCAGGTGGAGCTTGCGGGTATGGCAACACCGTCCGTGCTGGATTTGGAACAAACACCGCAGCACTAAGTGGCGCTCTCTTTAGAAAGGGTGAGGCATGTGGTGCTTGCTACGAATTGAAGTGTGATTACAAAAGTGACCGTAAATGGTGTCTAAAAAGTGGCACAATCACAGTAACTGCTACTAATTTTTGCCCACCTAACAACCATGGTGGATGGTGCGACCAACCTCGTAAACACTTTGACATGTCATTGGCCGCTTTTTTGAAAATCTCTAGGAGAAGTACTGCCGGCGTTGTCCCTGTACTTTACACAAGGTAAACAAAGATGGAATGTTAGTGAATTTATAATTTATTTGTGGTTGGTTTTTACCCTTATTTTCTGAGCTAGTTGGTTTCGTAAATATTGATGGAATATGAGGAATAACACAATGTACCTCTCCCTAATTCTTGATTATATGTAGCCATCTACTAACATGATATCAGAAAAGGTAAATGTCACGAGCTGAAGCCTCACCTTCATTAATTAAAATCTTCGAATTGCACAATTTTTGTCCCCATTATTGTAATAGTAGTCAGATGGTTTCAGTGTGTAAAATCAAGGTTTTGACCGCAAACTAACAACTTGAAATAACGAATTCGATAACATCCTGATTGAAATAAGATATTTAATTTGTTGTGAAATATTTATGATTACACCTCATTATGACTAGGAACATTGGATTAGAGGTTGCTAGTTTTGGTGCAAGTATAATTTTTTTTTTTCTTCTAAGAATCAACTAGCCGAAGATTGGTCTAATGATTAATGAACTATATATTTAACAATGGTTCGTTCTCAGTAAATTACTATTTTGATAACTCATGAAGTCATACATGATTGTTTTCGTACAGAGTTCCATGCAGAAGAAGTGGAGGAGTTCGTTTTACCTTGAAAGGAAAATCCAATTTTAGTATGGTAATGTTCAGTAATATTGGTGGGAGCGGAGATGTTAAAGCCGCTTGGGTAAAAACCTCAAAGACTAGATCATGGGTGACAATGAACAGAAACTACAGTGCAAATTGGCAAAGCGGTGTTGATCTTAGAAGCCAAACATTGACCTTTAAGCTCATGTTAAGTGATCGAAAAATCCTCGAATTTTCAAATGTTGTTCATTCGTCTTGGAAATTTGGGCAAACTTTTGCTTCGCGAAACCAATTCGCATAGACAGACTTAGCTTGGTCTATCTTCTGCTTTTTTTAGTTTCAGAAAGGCCAGAACTAGCTAACATAGCAGAATGGATTAATCAATTACCGAAACAAGTCGAAGAATATGCATCATCAAGTTTTTTTGTTTTTTTTGGTGTGGGTGGGGATGGGGGTGGGGGCCCGGGGGGCGTTGGTCAATGTTAAGTGATTCAAATACATTATAATACTGTCATTATTTATTATTTGATTATATGAAGAATTGGAGTGTTACAAAGTGAGTGAGATTTCTAAATAAATACATATAACAATTAAAAACTCAGCTATGTATACTTATTTATAATTAGTTATATATGTCATAAAAAATAAAAAAATTATACATAGTATTAAACAGGATTAGAGATAATTGTACATGATTATATAAGATTAAACATGATTACACATACAAGATTGGACATGATTAATTAGACACAAATGATTGAACAGAATTAAACAGGAACAGACATGATTACACATATTTTTTGTATAAAAAATGTATTTTTAAAATTTTTGATTTTTTTTAATTTTGGTTTGTAATTTTTTAATTTTTGGATTTTTTTTTGGATTTTTTAATGACATATGTACACATTTGTAAATAATTTCATAAAATATGTAATTTTTTTTGTAAAAGAGTCATCAAATTCAAAACAATTGAGTTTTTTGTAGATAAATTTTTAAATATATATTAAATTGTCGTTTTCTCATAAAATTATGTGTGCAGTACGCTAGTGTGCCGTAAGTAATTATAGTTTGATATTAATGTATCAATCACAATAAGTTATACTCCCTCCGTGCCTAAATAAATATCCTATACAAAAATACGTGTAAATTTGACCATCAAATTTTTCATATTTAGATCGCGGAAATGAAACTTTTAAAAATTCCGTCATATAGTTCTAACAATAAACTATGTGATTAACTTTCTATGTATGGAATTTTTAAAGCTAATCACATAGTTTATTGTTAGAAATTTTTAAAGCTAATCACATAGTTTATTGTTAGAAATTTAAAAAATAAGAAATTTTTTCAGCAATCTATGTATGAAATTTTTGCCAATCAAACTTGCACATATTTTCGTAGGTGACATTTATTTAGGGACGAAGAGAGTATTATATTTGTCGTCCTTTCAGTTTTTAGAATAAATGACGTTGTATAATAGGATTATTATTTTAGTGATACTATTATCGACCGCACATATCACAAACCTTCGAGGTAGTGTGAGAACCGGGAGTGTGAATCAATTTCTTAGCTAATGTCGTGGAAAATTTTGACATTTTTTTATATATATATTAAATGTCTGGCTCCAACTTTCGTTTTACCTTACCTTTGTTTTAGGATCTCTGGACCCTGCTGACTAATTCATCAACGATTTTTGCATGGAAATTCTTGTAAATTTATATATCTATTATTGCTTTTATATAATTTAAAAGTTGTTGTGAGTATTATTAGCTCAGTATATATATTATATATGAGACATAGAGAAGGGAACATGTCTTTCTTCATCAAAATGTATCAATACAAGTGGACCCTAACCTTTTTTATATACTAGAGGTTAGGGTTATACAAGTGCCCAACTTAGGCCCAATAACCTATCCATATATTTATATTAAATTGAGTTGTACTTATATTAAACCTAACTATAACATAAACTAAACATACACTGTACATGCAAAAGACGCATATCACATATACGGCAGATATAGATAAGAGAAAGGGAGAAGAGAGAGGAAGGAGAGTGCATGAGAGGGAAATTGCCGGAGAAAATTTGATCAGCACGGCGATTACTTCCCTGATCAGTCCGACGTTTGTGTTGTTTTAGAACGTCTGATTTTGGCGTGTTTGGATTCTGTTTTTCGCAACCAAATACATTTTCTCGACCTATTCTCTGAGACCTATTCACACGTGTAAGCCGTTTTCTTTGTTTTTTAAGTTAATAAAATATCGTTTTCTAGGGTTTGATCCCTAATCCAAATTTCATTCAATTTTTTTTGGTATATAGATGTTTAAATTCTGAAATTTGAGACTGTTTTGAGGCTGTCCAGAATTTGGTAGTTTCGCTTAGTATATTTTTTTTTGCCCGGGGTTCGTGTTTTTTGACGAACAAGCTCTATATTATTTGGTTAGAAGCTTATTAGATATATGAGGGGAAATTGGCATCTTTAAAAGAACCTGTATGCATGTCCAATGTTTAATAGCTGTGTGTGATTATATACATCGTTTGTGTATCTAATTTAACGGCATGTACAGTCAAATTTTATTCGTGAATACTATATCATGATTAATGTGTTAGTCTAAAATTAATAGTGCCAACTAATCGAATGAAAGTGAACTGTTATTAAAAGCATAATAGTGGTGTTTATGTAAAGTGAAGTGAAACTGTTAGTGGCGTGTGATCCTAGTGATTTGTGAGAATGGAATTAGTGTTTTTGAAATTAAACCAAATCGATCATAACCGAACCGATTACTTAATTATGTGTAAGCTAACTTTTTTTTATTCATACAACTAAAAACATAAATCTATATTAACACTGAAATAGATTTTTTGTATAATAAATTAATAATTTAACTAATTAATCATCTCTTGTAAGTTGTGCCAGGAATACAATAGTTATATTTAGTGTAGATTGTGTGTGCATGCTCATGCTTAGAGTATGCAAGTAAAATTGTTTTCTTACTTCATGTTTTCAAATAAATATAAATCAAGAATTAGGAGTTTGTATGCCTCGTTATCGAGTACCTCGTTTCAAAAAAATACGCCGCCTGGGAGCTTTACCAGGACTTATCAATAAAAGGCCCAAAGCCGTAAATGATATTTTATCTTGATTTTCATTACCTTACATTCACTTGACTTGTACACGCAAGGGTGTTTACCGTTTTAGCTAGGTATTCAGTTTATTTGTGACCTTGGTCGGCGAAATAAGTTGATATTTCACGTGTTCCATTTGTTAAGATTTATAGACTTTCTATTTGTTGTTTCATAATTTTAGATTCATGGTTTATCGTCATGTTAGAACATTATTTGGCATTTTTGTTCACTTTATCCTTGCTGGATCTATTTGATTTGCCGCTAACAGTTGATTTATTTTTATCATGGTTGTTGTTCAAGTTTTATTATTTGGTGGAAATAAACAAAGATGCAAGGGTTATGCCCAAATTTTTGATCATGGTAAATACTAAATGGTAATTCTTTCGTTTGACCTTAGGTCAATTGCACAAATTAATTTGATAATCGGCATATCCTTCGAGAGTCTATCCGATTCTATTCATATTGTCAAATGTTATAATCATTATTATATCTGGTTTTTCATTCATATTCACTTTTTCTCTGGGTATGACATGTAACAGTTAGAAAATTGAAATTTCACTATAAGTTGGCCACTATTATTTGAATTATATGTTCTTCTTGACATAGTTAGTTACATTATTCGTGTTTAACTATATATTCTTGATCTGTAGTAAGAATTAAGATACAAATTCCAACGGTTTTAAACTTTTAATCAAGGTCTAAATAGTCTTGAACGGATTAGCTTCAACCATTAAACTAAGCATTATTTAAAACATATTACAAATTTGAATATTTCAATCCACTGGTATTTACACCTGAGCAATTTGTTATTTTGAGCAACTATAATTTCCTGCACCAACAACATTAGAAAAGGGTATCCAACAGCGAGTCTGGACGTTTATAACTTATGGTATGTTCCGTTTCGAGAACTACACAGTTACATGATATATACCGGAACATGCGGATGCATTCGTTTTAGTAGACGAGAGCTTCAATTCCTAGTAAATTAGTTACGATAACTGTTTTTCTCAACAATCCCTATTTTTTGAGGACGTCTGTCAAACAAATGGTAAATGTTTGTCACCTTTTCAACAAGCCTTAGTTGATGAAGAACTCAACTTGTTGTCATATAATAATTTTTCTAATTTTCTTTTTGTGAGCTTGTTCTAGTATCTTAACTCATGGGTTTTAGTTTTACTTTTTCTATTTGTTGTGATAATTAGGTGAAATTCAGCAATGGAATTTCAAAGATTTTGGATAAAAGCCCGCTTTCAAAAGGCTGGAGAAGCCAATGGTCATATAAACCTTCCAGAAGAATTATTGATCGAGATTTTTCTCCGTTTGTCTGTAAAATCTCTGGTATGTTCAAAATGTGTGTGCAATCATTGGTACGATATCATCAGAAACCCTAATTTTATACTTAATCATCTTCAGTATCAAAAAAGGCATAATCAGGGTCACCTCCTCCTCCAATATTTTAAGAATGATACCCAGCATTATCATTATGCGTTGTTTGAAGATGAATTTCTTGAAAATGATACATATCGTGATCTTGTTAATTTTCAATTACCACAATATGGATTAAAAATGGAAGGACCTGTTAATGGCTTGTATTGCTTGTTTGATCATAAAGATCGTATAGTATTGTGGAACCCTGCCTTAAAGGAGTTCAGAACTCTTCCCTTACCCCACCCTCATTTCATGCCTCACTTAATAGTCGATATTAGTAAGATTGGCTTTGGTGTAGACCCCTTAACTCAGGATTACAAGGTTGTTCTTATCCGAGTTTTCATTGATATGATCAAATTTGAGACACACCCAAGTATTTATGTCAGTGTGTATAACCTAAGTACCGACACATGGAGGCTTCTTGATCTTGGCGATTTCCGTATGTGTTCTCGTCATTTTTGTTTGTGCCGAGATAGTTCGTTTTTAAATGGAACTTATTATTGGTGGGACGATTGTGGTGTAATCATTGCATTTGACATGGATAATGAAATTTTTCGAGAGATATTGGGTCCGTCTGTTTCTAACCCTGAGTCTTGGTTTGGTGATCTAATGTTGTATAATGACAAGATTGCTCTGATGCTTTATAATGGTATCTATGTTGATATTTGGGTAATGTTGGAAGAAGGTGTTTGGGTCAAAGAATTAACCTGTAATAACTCTTCAAAATTATTATCCTTCGTTGGACTTTGGAAAAATAATGAGATTTTTTTGGCAACATTTCATCCCGATACTTCCTTTCCAGAGGGTTGTTCTCAGTTAGTTTTGTTCAATAATAATACTCGAGAAGTGAGGAAAATGGGTCCCAAAAGCGTGTATATGTGTTTTCGGCCATCTGACTATTATGAAAGTTTAGTATCAGTCAGGTGTGGATTTAAGCAAAAAGGGAAGCATGAATCATTGAACACAATATCAAACTTTCTCCGTTCATACAGTAACCCATATTTGGATTTGTAAGGGAATCACGAGTTTGTTTGCAGTTGAGGTGTGACTTTTGATTTGATCAGTTATCACGTTTTATGGCCTTTTATTGTATGCTCTCTTGGCATACAGATCCATGGGACATATCTATGCCAATGCATCTTATTAGAACCTGAACCTCACAAACTTTTTCTTAATGATGTAGTAGTCTTAGATTCTTCTATTTGGTCTTAATTTGCAAGCTGGTTTTGAGCAAATTTTGTAAATATTTCAGTTTTGTTTAGAATGCAAATTTTATGACATCTCGTTTGTCAAGCTTCAAAGTAAAGGTTGGACAATTTGTAGACAGACAAAAAATGATAAGCTACTAGGGATGAATTTTATGTAGTTTTAGAATGAACGCTATGACTTTTAGTTGAACTAAGTTCTGTTAGGTGAGTCACATGCTGTGATTTTTTGTTGAACTCTATGTACTCTTGTAGTTGAATTTTATGTATTTTTATTTCAATTCTATGAAGTTTTAACTAAAACATGTATACTTTCAACTGAATTCAATGTACTAAGTAGCATATCTCAATTTACGATTGGCTAAACCCAATGTACTTTCGATAGAATCCTATGTATTTTTTATTGAATTATGTCTACTTTTGATGCAATTTGTAGATGATTTTTTCTTTAACCTTGTCTTTTAGTAGAGTATTGCTATAACCATCCAAAAAATCTATCCAAAAACTTTATCCGCTGATGTGACGGATTACATGGACCAATTATGGATTAAATGAAAATATGTTTTTAATATTAAAACAAAAATGATAGGTACATCAAATCGGTCACATCAGCGGAGAATGTTTTTGGTTAATTTTTTTGAATGACAATATCATTTCTCCTTTAAATATACATTGCATATTATGCGTTTTTGCTTAGTGACTATACAGGTAATAAAGAGCGTTTGAAATGGATAGTTTTAGAGGTTGGTGGTTATTAGAATCCACTCACATCATGAGCATTTTTTGCACTTGGGGTGAACATTATGGAAATGAGGCCTCCCCATTTGGAGAGTTCTCATACTCCAAAACTCTCAGCCCTTGGATTTAGAAGAGGACATCTGATGGCTCTGGCTACCTTTTACTATCAAAATTCACAATTTTGTCACTGTAATATTAAAATTGATTATTTTGTACACTTTCGTCCAAATTAAAACCTAAAAGATTACTTTTAAATATTACTTTAGAAAGGGTGAGGCATGTGGTTCTTGCTACAAATTGAAGTGTGATTACAAAAGTGACCGTAAATGGTGTCTAAAAAGTGGCACAATCACAGTAACTGCTACTAATTTTTGCCCACCTAACAACCATGGTGGATGGTGCGACCAACCTCGTAAACACTTTGACATGTCATTGGCCGCTTTTTTGAAAATCTCTAGGAGAAGTACTGCCGGCGTTGTCCCTGTACTTTACACAAGGTAAACAAAGATGGAATGTTAGTGAATTTATAATTTATTTGTGGTTGGTTTTTACCCTCAATTTCTGAGCCAGTTGGTTTCGTAAATATTGATGGAATATGAGGAATAACACAATGTACCTCTCCCTAATTCTTGATTATATGTAGCCATCTACTAACATGATATCAGAAAAGGTAAATGTCACGAGCTGAAGCCTCACCTTCATTAATTAAAATCTTCGAATTGCACAATTTTTGTCCCCATTATTGTAATAGTAGTCAGATGGTTTCAGTGTGTAAAATCAAGGTTTTGACCGCAAACTAACAACTTGAAATAACGAATTCGATAACATCCTGATTGAAATAAGATATTTAATTTGTTGTGAAATATTTATGATTACACCTCATTATGACTAGGAACATTGGATTAGAGGTTGCTAGTTTTGGTGCAAGTATAATTTTTTTTTTCTTCTAAGAATCAACTAGCCGAAGATTGGTCTAATGATTAATGAACTATATATTTAACAATGGTTCGTTCTCAGTAAATTACTATTTTGATAACTCATGAAGTCATACATGATTGTTTTCGTACAGAGTTCCATGCAGAAGAAGTGGAGGAGTTCGTTTTACCTTGAAAGGAAAATCCAATTTTAGTATGGTAATGTTCAGTAATATTGGTGGGAGCGGAGATGTTAAAGCCGCTTGGGTAAAAACCTCAAAGACTAGATCATGGGTGACAATGAACAGAAACTACGGTGCAAATTGGCAAAGCGGTGTTGATCTTAGAAGCCAAACATTGACCTTTAAGCTCATGTTAAGTGATCGAAAAATCCTCGAATTTTCAAATGCTGTTCATTCGTCTTGGAAATTTGGGCAAACTTTTGCTTCGCGAAACCAATTCACATAGACAGACTTAGCTTGGTCTATCTTCTGCTTTTTTTAGTTTCAGAAAGGCCAGAACTAGCTAACATAGCAGAATGGATTAATCAATTACCGAAACAAGTCGAAGAATATGCATCATCAAGTTTTTTTTTTTTTTTTTTGGTGTGGGTGGGGATGGGGGTGGGGGCCCGGGGGGGCGTTGGTCAATGTTAAGTGATTCAAATACATTATAATACTGTCATTATTTATTATTTGATTATATGAAGAATTGGAGTGTTACAAAGTGAGTGAGATTTCTAAATAAATACATGTAACAATCTACTTAATTATAAAAACTCAGCTATTTATACTTATTTACAATTAGTTACATATGTTATAAAAAATAAAAAAATAAAAAAGTTATACATAGTATCAAACAGGATTAGAGATGATTGTACATGATTAGATAAGATTAAATATGATTAGACATACAAGATTGGACATGATTAATTAGACACAAATGATTGAACAAAATTAAACAGGAACAGACATGATTACACATATTTTTTGTATAAAAAATGTATTTTTAAAATTTTTGATTTTTTTTAATTTTGGTTTGTAATTTTTTAATTTTTGGATTTTTTTTTGGATTTTTTAATGACATATGTACACATTTGTAAATAATTTCATAAAATATGTATTTTTTTTTTGTAAAAGAGTCATCAAATTCAAAAAAATTGAGTTTTTTGTAGATAAATTTTTAAATATATATTAAATTATCGTTTTCTCATAAAATTATGTGTGCAGTACGCTAGTGTCCCGTAAGTAATTATAGTTTGATATTAATGTATCAATCACAATAAGTTATACTCCCTCCGTGCCTAAATAAATATTCTATACAAAAATACGTGCAAATTTGACCATCAAAATTTTCATATTTAGATCGCGGAAATGAAACTTTTAAAAATTCCGTCATATAGTTCTAACAATAAACTATGTGATTAGCTTTCGAAAGAAATTTTTTCGGCAATCTATGTATGAAATTTTTGTCAATCAAACTTGCACATATTTTCGTAGATGACATTTATTTAGAGACGAACAGAGTATTATATTTGTGGTCCTTTCACTTTTTAGAATAACTGACGTTGTATAATAGGATTATTATTTTAGTGATACTATTATCGAGAGTGTGAATCAATTTCTTAGCTAATGTCGTGAAAATTTTTGACATTTTTTTATATATATATTAAATGTCTGACTCCAACTTTCGTTTTACCTTACCTTTGTTTTAGGATCTCTGGACCCTGCTGACTAGTTCATCAACGATTTTTGCATGGAAATTCTTGTAAATTTATATATCTATTATTGCTTTTATATAATTTAAAAGTTGTTGGGAGTCTTATTAGCTCAGTATATATATTATATAGGAAACATAGAGAGAGGTACAGTAGTTCTTTATTAATCAGAATGTATCAATACAAGTGGACCTAAGCTTATACTAGAGGTTAGGGTTATACAAGCTAGAAAGCCCAACTTAGGCGCACTATAAGTATGGCTCAATAGTCCAATAATAATCTAGTGATATTTATATTAAATTGACTCGTACTCATATTAAACCTAGCTATAACATAAACTAAACATACATTGTACATGCAAAAGACGCATATCACATATACGGCAGATATAGATAAGAGAAAGGGAGAAGAGAGAGGAAGGAGAGTGCATGAGAGGGAAATTGCCGGAGAAAATTTGATCAGCACGGCGATTACTTCCCTGATCAGTCCGACGTTTGTGTTGTTTTAGAACGTCTGATTTTGGCGTGTTTGGATTCCGTTTTTCGCAACCAAATACATTTTCTCGACCTATTCACACGTGTAAGCCGTTTTCTCGACATTTTTTTATATATATATTAAGGTGCTGTTTGTAAATCAAGTGCTTTTCTAAAAAGTACTGTCTGGAAAAGTGCTGTTGAAAAACGACTTATATAAAAAGTACTTTAGAAAAAATTAGCGTCTGGTGAAAAAGTGATTTTTATTTTTATAAGTTTGTCTGCGTTTGATATGTATAAGTTCGAAATGACTTAATACCATAATAATTGATATAGTACGAAAAACACATGAACAATACTAGTAAGTCCAATAGCACTTTAAAACCAAATATTTGAAAACAATTATAAAAAAAAACATCGATAAAAATATTATTTATAATTTAATAATTTAATAAAAGTATTATTTATAATTTAATAAAAGTATTAAAAGTATTATTTATAATTTAATAAAAGTATTATTTATAATTTATAAAAGTATTAAAAATATTAAAAGTATTAAAAGTATTATTTATAATTTATAATTTAATAAAAGTATTAAAAGTATTATTTATAATTTAATAAAAGTATTAAAAGTATTATTAATAATTTAATAAAAGTATTATTTATAATTTAATAATTTAATAAGAGAGAATATAGTTCTATTTTTAATAAATAGAGTTTGTGGAGTAAGAGATAACAGTAGAGTTTTTTATTTTATTTTAACTTCCCGAATAAGTGACTTTCTCCAGAAGCATGAAAAATCAACTTTTACAAAATGGGCTTCTATTACCCCCTGCTTTTCGGGAAGTGGGTAATTTTATGTTACCAAACACACAAAAATATCTTAAATGGGCTTCTTGGGCTAGAAATCACTTCTGGGCTGTCCGCCAAACACGTCTACCTCCAACTTTCGTTTTACCCTATCTTTGTTTTAGGATCTCTGGACCCTGCTGACTAGTTCATCAACGATTTTTGAATGGAAATTCTTGTAAATTTATATATCTATTATTGCTTTTATATAATTTAAAAGTGATATTTATATTAAATTGAGTTGTACTTATATTAAACCTAGCTATAACATAAACTAAACATACATTGTACATGCAAAAGACGCATATCACATATACGGCAGATATAGATAAGAGAAAGGGAGAAGAGAGAGGAAGGAGAGTGCATGAGAGGGAAATTGCCGGAGAAAATTTGATCAGCACGGCGATTACTTCCCTGATCAGTCCGACGTTTGTGTTGTTTTAGAACGTCTGATTTTGGCGTGTTTGGATTCCGTTTTTCGCAACCAAATACATTTTCTCGACCTATTCTCTGAGACCTATTCACAAGTGTAAGCCGTTTTCTTTGTTTTTTAAATTAATAAAATATCGTTTTCTAGGGTTTGATCCCTAATCCAAATTTCATTCAATTTTTTTGGTATATAGATGTTTAAATTCTGAAATTTGGGACTGTTTTGAGGCTGTCCAGAATTTGGTAGTTTCGCTTAGTATATTTTTTTTTGCCCGGGGTTC
The DNA here is from genome assembly GCA_963682055.1 of Primula veris. Lineage (NCBI taxonomy): Eukaryota > Viridiplantae > Streptophyta > Magnoliopsida > Ericales > Primulaceae > Primula > Primula veris. The sequence continues at coordinate 4,490,746 of OY821746.1, forward strand.
GTGTTTTTTGACGAACAAGCTCTATATTATTTGGTTAGAAGCTTATTAGATATATGAGGGGAAATTGGCATCTTTAAAATAACCTGTATGCATGTCGAATGTTTAATAGCTGTGTGTGATTATATACATCGTTTGTGTATCTAATTTAACGGCATGTACAGTCAAATTTTATTCGTGAATACTATATCATGATTAATGTGTTAGTCTAAAATTAATAGTGCCAACTAATAGAATGAAAGTGAACTGTTATTAAAAGCATAATAGTGGTGTTTATGTAAAGTGAAGTGAAACTGTTAGTGGCGTGTGATCCTAGTGATTTGTGATAATGGAATTAGTGTTTTTTAAATTAAACCAAATCGATCAGAACCGAACCGATTACTTAATTATATGTAAGCTAACCTTTTTTTTATTCATACAACTAAAAACATAAATCTATATTAACAATGAAATAGATTTTTTGTATAATAATTTAACTAATTAATCATCTCTTGTAAGTTGTGCCAGGAATACAATTGATTTTTAGTTTGAGTAACAATAGTTATATTTAGTGTAGATTGTGTGTGCAATGCTTAGAGTATACAAGTAAAATTGTTTTCTTACTTCATGTTTTCAAATAAATATAAATCAAGAATTAGGAGTTTGTATGCCTCGTTATCGAGTACCTCGTTACAAAAAAATACGCCGCCTGGGAGCTTTACCAGGACTTACCAATAAAAGGCCCAAAGCCGTAAATGATATTTTATCTTGATTTTCATTACCTTACATTCACTTGACTTGTGCACGCAAGGGTGTTTACCGTTTTAGCTAGGTATTCAGTTTATTTGTAACCTTAGTTGGCCAAATAAGTTGATATTTCACGTGTTCCATTTGTTAAGATTTATAGACTTTCTATTTGTTGTTTGATAATTTTAGATTCATGGTTTATTGTCATGTTAGAACATTATTTGGCATTTTTGTTCACTTTATCCTTGCTGGATCTATTTGATTTGCCGCTAACAGTAGGTTTATTTTTATCATGGTTGTTGTTCAAGTTTTATTATTTGGTGGAAATAAACAAAGATGCAAGGGTTATGCCCAAATTTTTTATCATGGTAAATACTAAATGGTAATTCTTTCATTTGACCTTATAGGTCAATTGCACAAATTAATTTGATAATCGGCATATCCTTCGAGAGTCTATCCGATTCTATTCATATTGTCAAATGTTATAATCATTATTATATCTGGTTTTTCATTCATATTCACTTTTTCTCTGGGTATGACATGTAACAGTTAGAAAATTTAAATTTCACTATAAGTTGGCCACTATTATTTGAATTATATGTTCTTCTTGACATAGTTAGTTACATTATTCGTGTTTAACTATATATTCTTGATTTGTAGTTAAGAATTAAGATACAAATTCCAACGGTTTTAAACTTTTAATCAAGGTCTAAATAGTCTTGAACGGATTAGCTTCAACCATTAAACTAAACATTATTTAAAACATATTACAAATTTGAATATTTCAATCCACTGGTATTTAAAAAACTGATATTTACACCTGAGCAATTTGTTATTCTGAGCAACTATAATTTCCTGCACCAACAACAATAGAAAAGGGTATCCAACAGCGAGTCTGGGCGTTTATAACTTATGGTATGTTCCGTTTCGAGAACTACACAGTTACATGATATATACCGGAACATGCGGATGCATTCGTTTTAGTACACGAGAGCTTCAATTCCTAGTAAATTAGTTACGATAATTGTTTTTCTCAACAATCCCTATTTTTTGAGGACGTCTGTCAAACAAATGGTAAATGTTTGTCACCTTTTCAACAAGCCTTAGTTGATGAAGAACTCAACTTGTTGTCATATAATAATTTTTCTAATTTTCTTTTTGTGAGTTTGTTCTAGTATTTTAACTCATGGGTTTTAGTTTTACTTTTTCTATTTGTTGTGATAATTAGGTGAAATTCAGCAATGGAATTTCAAAGATTTTGGATAAAAGCCCGCTTTCAAAAGGCTGGAGAAGCCAATGGTCATATAAACCTTCCAGAAGAATTATTGATCGAGATTTTTCTCCGTTTGTCTGTAAAATCTCTGGTATGTTCAAAATGTGTGTGCAATCATTGGTACGATATCATCAGAAACCCTAATTTTATACTTAATCATCTTCAGTATCAAAAAAGGCATAATCAGGGTCACCTCCTCCTCCAATATTTTAAGAATGATACCCAGCATTATCATTATGCGTTGTTTGAAGATGAATTTCTTGAAAATGATACATATCGTGATCTTGTTAATTTTCAATTACCACAATATGGATTAAAAATGGAAGGACCTGTTAATGGCTTGTATTGCTTGTTTGATCATAAAGATCGTATAGTATTGTGGAACCCTGCCTTAAAGGAGTTCAGAACTCTTCCCTTACCCCACCCTCATTTCATGCCTCACTTAATAGTCGATATTAGTAAGATTGGCTTTGGTGTAGACCCCTTAACTCAGGATTACAAGGTTGTTCTTATCCGAGTTTTCATTGATATGATCAAATTTGAGACACACCCAAGTATTTATGTCAGTGTGTATAACCTAAGTACCGACACATGGAGGCTTCTTGATCTTGGCGATTTCCGTATGTGTTCTCGTCATTTTTGTTTGTGCCGAGATAGTTCGTTTTTAAATGGAACTTATTATTGGTGGGACGATTGTGGTGTAATCATTGCATTTGACATGGATAATGAAATTTTTCGAGAGATATTGGGTCCGTCTGTTTCTAACCCTGAGTCTTGGTTTGGTGATCTAATGTTGTATAATGACAAGATTGCTCTGATGCTTTATAATGGTATCTATGTTGATATTTGGGTAATGTTGGAAGAAGGTGTTTGGGTCAAAGAATTAACCTGTAATAACTCTTCAAAATTATTATCCTTCGTTGGACTTTGGAAAAATAATGAGATTTTTTTGGCAACATTTCATCCCGATACTTCCTTTCCAGAGGGTTGTTCTCAGTTAGTTTTGTTCAATAATAATACTCGAGAAGTGAGGAAAATGGGTCCCAAAAGCGTGTATATGTGTTTTCGGCCATCTGACTATTATGAAAGTTTAGTATCAGTCAGGTGTGGATTTAAGCAAAAAGGGAAGCATGAATCATTGAACACAATATCAAACTTTCTCCGTTCATACAGTAACCCATATTTGGATTTGTAAGGGAATCACGAGTTTGTTTGCAGTTGAGGTGTGACTTTTGATTTGATCAGTTATCACGTTTTATGGCCTTTTATTGTATGCTCTCTTGGCATACAGATCCATGGGACATATCTATGCCAATGCATCTTATTAGAACCTGAACCTCACAAACTTTTTCTTAATGATGTAGTAGTCTTAGATTCTTCTATTTGGTCTTAATTTGCAAGCTGGTTTTGAGCAAATTTTGTAAATATTTCAGTTTTGTTTAGAATGCAAATTTTATGACATCTCGTTTGTCAAGCTTCAAAGTAAAGGTTGGACAATTTGTAGACAGACAAAAAATGATAAGCTACTAGGGATGAATTTTATGTAGTTTTAGAATGAACGCTATGACTTTTAGTTGAACTAAGTTCTGTTAGGTGAGTCACATGCTGTGATTTTTTGTTGAACTCTATGTACTCTTGTAGTTGAATTTTATGTATTTTTATTTCAATTCTATGAAGTTTTAACTAAAACATGTATACTTTCAACTGAATTCAATGTACTAAGTAGCATATCTCAATTTACGATTGGCTAAACCCAATGTACTTTCGATAGAATCCTATGTATTTTTTATTGAATTATGTCTACTTTTGATGCAATTTGTAGATGATTTTTTCTTTAACCTTGTCTTTTAGTAGAGTATTGCTATAACCATCCAAAAAATCTATCCAAAAACTTTATCCGCTGATGTGACGGATTACATGGACCAATTATGGATTAAATGAAAATATGTTTTTAATATTAAAACAAAAATGATAGGTACATCAAATCGGTCACATCAGCGGAGAATGTTTTTGGTTAATTTTTTTGAATGACAATATCATTTCTCCTTTAAATATACATTGCATATTATGCGTTTTTGCTTAGTGACTATACAGGTAATAAAGAGCGTTTGAAATGGATAGTTTTAGAGGTTGGTGGTTATTAGAATCCACTCACATCATGAGCATTTTTTGCACTTGGGGTGAACATTATGGAAATGAGGCCTCCCCATTTGGAGAGTTCTCATACTCCAAAACTCTCAGCCCTTGGATTTAGAAGAGGACATCTGATGGCTCTGGCTACCTTTTACTATCAAAATTCACAATTTTGTCACTGTAATATTAAAATTGATTATTTTGTACACTTTCGTCCAAATTAAAACCTAAAAGATTACTTTTAAATATTACTTTAGAAAGGGTGAGGCATGTGGTGCTTGCTACAAATTGAAGTGTGATTACAAAAGTGACCGTAAATGGTGTCTAAAAAGTGGCACAATCACAGTAACTGCTACTAATTTTTGCCCACCTAACAACCATGGTGGATGGTGCGACCAACCTCGTAAACACTTTGACATGTCATTGGCCGCTTTTTTGAAAATCTCTAGGAGAAGTACTGCCGGCGTTGTCCCTGTACTTTACACAAGGTAAACAAAGATGGAATGTTAGTGAATTTATAATTTATTTGTGGTTGGTTTTTACCCTCAATTTCTGAGCCAGTTGGTTTCGTAAATATTGATGGAATATGAGGAATAACACAATGTACCTCTCCCTAATTCTTGATTATATGTAGCCATCTACTAACATGATATCAGAAAAGGTAAATGTCACGAGCTGAAGCCTCACCTTCATTAATTAAAATCTTCGAATTGCACAATTTTTGTCCCCATTATTGTAATAGTAGTCAGATGGTTTCAGTGTGTAAAATCAAGGTTTTGACCGCAAACTAACAACTTGAAATAACGAATTCGATAACATCCTGATTGAAATAAGATATTTAATTTGTTGTGAAATATTTATGATTACACCTCATTATGACTAGGAACATTGGATTAGAGGTTGCTAGTTTTGGTGCAAGTATAATTTTTTTTTTCTTCTAAGAATCAACTAGCCGAAGATTGGTCTAATGATTAATGAACTATATATTTAACAATGGTTCGTTCTCAGTAAATTACTATTTTGATAACTCATGAAGTCATACATGATTGTTTTCGTACAGAGTTCCATGCAGAAGAAGTGGAGGAGTTCGTTTTACCTTGAAAGGAAAATCCAATTTTAGTATGGTAATGTTCAGTAATATTGGTGGGAGCGGAGATGTTAAAGCCGCTTGGGTAAAAACCTCAAAGACTAGATCATGGGTGACAATGAACAGAAACTACGGTGCAAATTGGCAAAGCGGTGTTGATCTTAGAAGCCAAACATTGACCTTTAAGCTCATGTTAAGTGATCGAAAAATCCTCGAATTTTCAAATGCTGTTCATTCGTCTTGGAAATTTGGGCAAACTTTTGCTTCGCGAAACCAATTCACATAGACAGACTTAGCTTGGTCTATCTTCTGCTTTTTTTAGTTTCAGAAAGGCCAGAACTAGCTAACATAGCAGAATGGATTAATCAATTACCGAAACAAGTCGAAGAATATGCATCATCAAGTTTTTTTTTTTTTTTTTTGGTGTGGGTGGGGATGGGGGTGGGGGCCCGGGGGGGCGTTGGTCAATGTTAAGTGATTCAAATACATTATAATACTGTCATTATTTATTATTTGATTATATGAAGAATTGGAGTGTTACAAAGTGAGTGAGATTTCTAAATAAATACATGTAACAATCTACTTAATTATAAAAACTCAGCTATTTATACTTATTTACAATTAGTTACATATGTTATAAAAAATAAAAAAATAAAAAAGTTATACATAGTATCAAACAGGATTAGAGATGATTGTACATGATTAGATAAGATTAAATATGATTAGACATACAAGATTGGACATGATTAATTAGACACAAATGATTGAACAAAATTAAACAGGAACAGACATGATTACACATATTTTTTGTATAAAAAATGTATTTTTAAAATTTTTGATTTTTTTTAATTTTGGTTTGTAATTTTTTAATTTTTGGATTTTTTTTTGGATTTTTTAATGACATATGTACACATTTGTAAATAATTTCATAAAATATGTATTTTTTTTTTGTAAAAGAGTCATCAAATTCAAAAAAATTGAGTTTTTTGTAGATAAATTTTTAAATATATATTAAATTATCGTTTTCTCATAAAATTATGTGTGCAGTACGCTAGTGTCCCGTAAGTAATTATAGTTTGATATTAATGTATCAATCACAATAAGTTATACTCCCTCCGTGCCTAAATAAATATTCTATACAAAAATACGTGCAAATTTGACCATCAAAATTTTCATATTTAGATCGCGGAAATGAAACTTTTAAAAATTCCGTCATATAGTTCTAACAATAAACTATGTGATTAGCTTTCGAAAGAAATTTTTTCGGCAATCTATGTATGAAATTTTTGTCAATCAAACTTGCACATATTTTCGTAGATGACATTTATTTAGAGACGAACAGAGTATTATATTTGTGGTCCTTTCACTTTTTAGAATAACTGACGTTGTATAATAGGATTATTATTTTAGTGATACTATTATCGAGAGTGTGAATCAATTTCTTAGCTAATGTCGTGAAAATTTTTGACATTTTTTTATATATATATTAAATGTCTGACTCCAACTTTCGTTTTACCTTACCTTTGTTTTAGGATCTCTGGACCCTGCTGACTAGTTCATCAACGATTTTTGCATGGAAATTCTTGTAAATTTATATATCTATTATTGCTTTTATATAATTTAAAAGTTGTTGGGAGTCTTATTAGCTCAGTATATATATTATATAGGAAACATAGAGAGAGGTACAGTAGTTCTTTATTAATCAGAATGTATCAATACAAGTGGACCTAAGCTTATACTAGAGGTTAGGGTTATACAAGCTAGAAAGCCCAACTTAGGCGCACTATAAGTATGGCTCAATAGTCCAATAATAATCTAGTGATATTTATATTAAATTGACTCGTACTCATATTAAACCTAGCTATAACATAAACTAAACATACATTGTACATGCAAAAGACGCATATCACATATACGGCAGATATAGATAAGAGAAAGGGAGAAGAGAGAGGAAGGAGAGTGCATGAGAGGGAAATTGCCGGAGAAAATTTGATCAGCACGGCGATTACTTCCCTGATCAGTCCGACGTTTGTGTTGTTTTAGAACGTCTGATTTTGGCGTGTTTGGATTCCGTTTTTCGCAACCAAATACATTTTCTCGACCTATTCACACGTGTAAGCCGTTTTCTCGACATTTTTTTATATATATATTAAGGTGCTGTTTGTAAATCAAGTGCTTTTCTAAAAAGTACTGTCTGGAAAAGTGCTGTTGAAAAACGACTTATATAAAAAGTACTTTAGAAAAAATTAGCGTCTGGTGAAAAAGTGATTTTTATTTTTATAAGTTTGTCTGCGTTTGATATGTATAAGTTCGAAATGACTTAATACCATAATAATTGATATAGTACGAAAAACACATGAACAATACTAGTAAGTCCAATAGCACTTTAAAACCAAATATTTGAAAACAATTATAAAAAAAAACATCGATAAAAATATTATTTATAATTTAATAATTTAATAAAAGTATTATTTATAATTTAATAAAAGTATTAAAAGTATTATTTATAATTTAATAAAAGTATTATTTATAATTTATAAAAGTATTAAAAATATTAAAAGTATTAAAAGTATTATTTATAATTTATAATTTAATAAAAGTATTAAAAGTATTATTTATAATTTAATAAAAGTATTAAAAGTATTATTAATAATTTAATAAAAGTATTATTTATAATTTAATAATTTAATAAGAGAGAATATAGTTCTATTTTTAATAAATAGAGTTTGTGGAGTAAGAGATAACAGTAGAGTTTTTTATTTTATTTTAACTTCCCGAATAAGTGACTTTCTCCAGAAGCATGAAAAATCAACTTTTACAAAATGGGCTTCTATTACCCCCTGCTTTTCGGGAAGTGGGTAATTTTATGTTACCAAACACACAAAAATATCTTAAATGGGCTTCTTGGGCTAGAAATCACTTCTGGGCTGTCCGCCAAACACGTCTACCTCCAACTTTCGTTTTACCCTATCTTTGTTTTAGGATCTCTGGACCCTGCTGACTAGTTCATCAACGATTTTTGAATGGAAATTCTTGTAAATTTATATATCTATTATTGCTTTTATATAATTTAAAAGTGATATTTATATTAAATTGAGTTGTACTTATATTAAACCTAGCTATAACATAAACTAAACATACATTGTACATGCAAAAGACGCATATCACATATACGGCAGATATAGATAAGAGAAAGGGAGAAGAGAGAGGAAGGAGAGTGCATGAGAGGGAAATTGCCGGAGAAAATTTGATCAGCACGGCGATTACTTCCCTGATCAGTCCGACGTTTGTGTTGTTTTAGAACGTCTGATTTTGGCGTGTTTGGATTCCGTTTTTCGCAACCAAATACATTTTCTCGACCTATTCTCTGAGACCTATTCACAAGTGTAAGCCGTTTTCTTTGTTTTTTAAATTAATAAAATATCGTTTTCTAGGGTTTGATCCCTAATCCAAATTTCATTCAATTTTTTTGGTATATAGATGTTTAAATTCTGAAATTTGGGACTGTTTTGAGGCTGTCCAGAATTTGGTAGTTTCGCTTAGTATATTTTTTTTTGCCCGGGGTTCGTGTTTTTTGACGAACAAGCTCTATATTATTTGGTTAGAAGCTTATTAGATATATGAGGGGAAATTGGCATCTTTAAAATAACCTGTATGCATGTCGAATGTTTAATAGCTGTGTGTGATTATATACATCGTTTGTGTATCTAATTTAACGGCATGTACAGTCAAATTTTATTCGTGAATACTATATCATGATTAATGTGTTAGTCTAAAATTAATAGTGCCAACTAATAGAATGAAAGTGAACTGTTATTAAAAGCATAATAGTGGTGTTTATGTAAAGTGAAGTGAAACTGTTAGTGGCGTGTGATCCTAGTGATTTGTGATAATGGAATTAGTGTTTTTTAAATTAAACCAAATCGATCAGAACCGAACCGATTACTTAATTATATGTAAGCTAACCTTTTTTTTATTCATACAACTAAAAACATAAATCTATATTAACAATGAAATAGATTTTTTGTATAATAATTTAACTAATTAATCATCTCTTGTAAGTTGTGCCAGGAATACAATTGATTTTTAGTTTGAGTAACAATAGTTATATTTAGTGTAGATTGTGTGTGCAATGCTTAGAGTATACAAGTAAAATTGTTTTCTTACTTCATGTTTTCAAATAAATATAAATCAAGAATTAGGAGTTTGTATGCCTCGTTATCGAGTACCTCGTTACAAAAAAATACGCCGCCTGGGAGCTTTACCAGGACTTACCAATAAAAGGCCCAAAGCCGTAAATGATATTTTATCTTGATTTTCATTACCTTACATTCACTTGACTTGTGCACGCAAGGGTGTTTACCGTTTTAGCTAGGTATTCAGTTTATTTGTAACCTTAGTTGGCCAAATAAGTTGATATTTCACGTGTTCCATTTGTTAAGATTTATAGACTTTCTATTTGTTGTTTGATAATTTTAGATTCATGGTTTATTGTCATGTTAGAACATTATTTGGCATTTTTGTTCACTTTATCCTTGCTGGATCTATTTGATTTGCCGCTAACAGTAGGTTTATTTTTATCATGGTTGTTGTTCAAGTTTTATTATTTGGTGGAAATAAACAAAGATGCAAGGGTTATGCCCAAATTTTTTATCATGGTAAATACTAAATGGTAATTCTTTCATTTGACCTTATAGGTCAATTGCACAAATTAATTTGATAATCGGCATATCCTTCGAGAGTCTATCCGATTCTATTCATATTGTCAAATGTTATAATCATTATTATATCTGGTTTTTCATTCATATTCACTTTTTCTCTGGGTATGACATGTAACAGTTAGAAAATTTAAATTTCACTATAAGTTGGCCACTATTATTTGAATTATATGTTCTTCTTGACATAGTTAGTTACATTATTCGTGTTTAACTATATATTCTTGATTTGTAGTTAAGAATTAAGATACAAATTCCAACGGTTTTAAACTTTTAATCAAGGTCTAAATAGTCTTGAACGGATTAGCTTCAACCATTAAACTAAACATTATTTAAAACATATTACAAATTTGAATATTTCAATCCACTGGTATTTAAAAAACTGATATTTACACCTGAGCAATTTGTTATTCTGAGCAACTATAATTTCCTGCACCAACAACAATAGAAAAGGGTATCCAACAGCGAGTCTGGGCGTTTATAACTTATGGTATGTTCCGTTTCGAGAACTACACAGTTACATGATATATACCGGAACATGCGGATGCATTCGTTTTAGTACACGAGAGCTTCAATTCCTAGTAAATTAGTTACGATAATTGTTTTTCTCAACAATCCCTATTTTTTGAGGACGTCTGTCAAACAAATGGTAAATGTTTGTCACCTTTTCAACAAGCCTTAGTTGATGAAGAACTCAACTTGTTGTCATATAATAATTTTTCTAATTTTCTTTTTGTGAGTTTGTTCTAGTATTTTAACTCATGGGTTTTAGTTTTACTTTTTCTATTTGTTGTGATAATTAGGTGAAATTCAGCAATGGAATTTCAAAGATTTTGGATAAAAGCCCGCTTTCAAAAGGCTGGAGAAGCCAATGGTCATATAAACCTTCCAGAAGAATTATTGATCGAGATTTTTCTCCGTTTGTCTGTAAAATCTCTGGTATGTTCAAAATGTGTGTGCAATCATTGGTACGATATCATCAGAAACCCTAATTTTATACTTAATCATCTTCAGTATCAAAAAAGGCATAATCAGGGTCACCTCCTCCTCCAATATTTTAAGAATGATACCCAGCATTATCATTATGCGTTGTTTGAAGATGAATTTCTTGAAAATGATACATATCGTGATCTTGTTAATTTTCAATTACCACAATATGGATTAAAAATGGAAGGACCTGTTAATGGCTTGTATTGCTTGTTTGATCATAAAGATCGTATAGTATTGTGGAACCCTGCCTTAAAGGAGTTCAGAACTCTTCCCTTACCCCACCCTCATTTCATGCCTCACTTAATAGTCGATATTAGTAAGATTGGCTTTGGTGTAGACCCCTTAACTCAGGATTACAAGGTTGTTCTTATCCGAGTTTTCATTGATATGATCAAATTTGAGACACACCCAAGTATTTATGTCAGTGTGTATAACCTAAGTACCGACACATGGAGGCTTCTTGATCTTGGCGATTTCCGTATGTGTTCTCGTCATTTTTGTTTGTGCCGAGATAGTTCGTTTTTAAATGGAACTTATTATTGGTGGGACGATTGTGGTGTAATCATTGCATTTGACATGGATAATGAAATTTTTCGAGAGATATTGGGTCCGTCTGTTTCTAACCCTGAGTCTTGGTTTGGTGATCTAATGTTGTATAATGACAAGATTGCTCTGATGCTTTATAATGGTATCTATGTTGATATTTGGGTAATGTTGGAAGAAGGTGTTTGGGTCAAAGAATTAACCTGTAATAACTCTTCAAAATTATTATCCTTCGTTGGACTTTGGAAAAATAATGAGATTTTTTTGGCAACATTTCATCCCGATACTTCCTTTCCAGAGGGTTGTTCTCAGTTAGTTTTGTTCAATAATAATACTCGAGAAGTGAGGAAAATGGGTCCCAAAAGCGTGTATATGTGTTTTCGGCCATCTGACTATTATGAAAGTTTAGTATCAGTCAGGTGTGGATTTAAGCAAAAAGGGAAGCATGAATCATTGAACACAATATCAAACTTTCTCCGTTCATACAGTAACCCATATTTGGATTTGTAAGGGAATCACGAGTTTGTTTGCAGTTGAGGTGTGACTTTTGATTTGATCAGTTATCACGTTTTATGGCCTTTTATTGTATGCTCTCTTGGCATACAGATCCATGGGACATATCTATGCCAATGCATCTTATTAGAACCTGAACCTCACAAACTTTTTCTTAATGATGTAGTAGTCTTAGATTCTTCTATTTGGTCTTAATTTGCAAGCTGGTTTTGAGCAAATTTTGTAAATATTTCAGTTTTGTTTAGAATGCAAATTTTATGACATCTCGTTTGTCAAGCTTCAAAGTAAAGGTTGGACAATTTGTAGACAGACAAAAAATGATAAGCTACTAGGGATGAATTTTATGTAGTTTTAGAATGAACGCTATGACTTTTAGTTGAACTAAGTTCTGTTAGGTGAGTCACATGCTGTGATTTTTTGTTGAACTCTATGTACTCTTGTAGTTGAATTTTATGTATTTTTATTTCAATTCTATGAAGTTTTAACTAAAACATGTATACTTTCAACTGAATTCAATGTACTAAGTAGCATATCTCAATTTATGATTGGCTAAACCCAATGTACTTTCGATGGAATCCTATGTATTTTTTATTGAATTATGTCTACTTTTGATGCAATTTGTAGATGATTTTTTCTTTAACCTTGTCTTTTAGTAGAGTATTGCTATAACCACCCAAAAAATCTATCCAAAAACTTTATCCGCTGATGTGACGGATTACATGGACCAATTATGGATTAAATGAAAATATGTTTTTAATATTAAAACAAAAATGATAGGTACATTTCATCGGTCACATCAGGGGAGAATGTTTTTGGTTAATTTTTTTGAATGACAATATCATTTCTCCTTTAAATATACATTGCATATTATGCGTTTTTGCTTAGTGACTATACAGGTAATAAGAGCGTTTGAAATGGATAGTTTTAGAGGTTGGTGGTTATTAGAATCCACTCACATCATGAGCATTTTTTGCACTTGGGGTGAACATTATGGAAATGGGGCCTCCCCATTTGGAGAGTTCTCATACTCCAAAACTCTCAGCCCTTGGATTTAGAAGAGGACATCTGATGGTTCTAATTAATATACTTTAAAAAGTAACAATAGGACTATATTAAAGGGGAAGAACGAAAGAACAATTAAAAAAAGAAAAGAAAGAGCTTTAATATAAGACCTGTTGTTACTTTAATATAGTCCTATTGGCTAACATCTAAATCTGGCACAATCTGACACTTAGCTCCAAACATTACCATAAAAATAAAGTGATGGACTTTTTTTTTTTTATGATTCATTAGAGAAAAATATGAATGGGTTTTAACGGTTGTAATTGATTTTCCAAGATTTTAGGTTTTTTAATTTGAAGGATTAAAATGATATGGGTTTTATAATTTGGGGTTTATGGTTTATTGATTTGGGTTTAGGATTTATAGAGTTTATAATTTACTGGTTATATTTATTTGTGTCTTTTTGCCAATTTATTTTCAGTTTTGCCAATATATTGATTACACTTTTAAAGTTGTGAGCTCAAATGATTATTACTTTTAGATCAAATTTAAAATAATCTAACGGTATGAAACGAGAGAGTTTGAGGACTTTTTTTTTTTTATTGAGGAGTCTGACACTCATAATCCGAACATTATGCACTTTGAAATAAAACATATGCACATTGAGCTTGAACACTATATACTTTCAACAAAATCATATGTACTTTCAACTAAAAGTTGTAAACTTGCAGTTGAACGTTATGTATTTTTAAATGAACCTTATGTACTATTATATAATCCTTATGTAATTTTAGATGAACTCTGTGTACTTTCACCTTTATATTATGTATTTTCAGTTGAATTCTATGTAATTTCAACGGATCATTATGTAATTTGAACTAAACCTATGTACTTTTAGTTGTCTTTTGGTTAAAAAAGACGTTTTTGGGTTAAAAACATTGGTTAATTGATGCGGTTGATCTACCTACCCCATTGATCTATATATATATATAAGTATATATTTCACACAAATTTTCTTAAGTGCTGAACACTGGGAAAATGAATGTAAAACAAACTAGAATTTTATTGATCAGTTATTTTGCGGGTACAATCTCTGATAAATTCTCTACAAAATTAGAAAATGAAAATCATTTGATTTTTCTCTTCGAACAATTTGTGATGACTTGAAATGTTGTACTAGACTCTTTGATAAATTTCGTTTGAGCTTGTTGAACTTGATTTGTATTCTTCGAATTTGGTGAATAACTTTGGAGCTTTGTTGATTTTATTAATGATCTTGACATTCTTCAGAATTGGTGAATAACTTGATGATTTTGATCTAGAAAAACGCGTTTTTGCCTTTTTGTAGTTGTTCCTGGAAATTGAATACCAATTTGTTGCAGTTTTGTTGGGTGGAGTTCTTCAAATTTATGTAAGAACTTTGAAGAATTTGATCAGGTAGAAATGCCTTGCTTGCTCCTTGTAATCGTTCCTGAAAATCGGATGGAGAGTTGTTGAAGAGCTTCTTCAGATTTAGTGAACAATTTGAATATTTTGATCCATAGAAACGCTTTGCTTGCTGCTTTTAGACGTTCCTGAAAATCGAATGCCAAGTTTGTTGCAGACTTTGAAGGCGTTCGTCGAGTCCTTGAAAAAACTGAGATCGGAGTGTGTTGTTGATCCCTTGATAGTTGTAGATGAGATGAGTTGATTCTCTAGAAGTTATGCAGGAGAGGATCCGATTCCGTGTAAGTTGTGTAGGAGAGGATCTGATTCTGTCTGGATGTGCTTTTCACTCTAGGTGCTTGAAGACCTGAAGTTGTGAAAATAATGGTTCCCCCACGCCACTCTATTTATAGATTTTGGGATGAACTTTTATTCGTAATGTCAGTACTATTTGAGTAACTCTTCATTTGTATTTAATGGTTTAGAATAAAAAATACTTTTATTTTATATAAATTATCATCCTAGATTTTATGAGATGATAAAATATATTTTTTTCAATTTTAAATTACTAATAACTTCTCTAATCTCAGATTGAGAAATCAGTAATTAATTGTTATTTGATTTAAACGACACGCGACGCGTTTTTAGTGGTCATAAACTTTACGTGTCAACAGTGTACGGTATATATACTTATATAGTATGTATTTATATCATCATTCTATTATAATAAGTCAACCCAAGTCAAATAAGACTGCCCATTTTAGCAATTTTTTTCTAAAAATACCCGTACACCACTATATTAATTACAATATTAATACGATAATCACATAAAAATATAAAAACTAAAAACTAATAAAACTATTTATCACTCTTTAACAACCAAACATTCTTTTAAATCTTAAAATACGTTTTTTTTATTATCTACATATTTATATCATAACTATATATATTTTTTATATTTTTATTGCATTACGTGTCACACACGTTGTTGGCCCGTGTGCGGCTAAACCTTAGAGGGGGGTGAATAAGATTTCTAGGCGTTTTTGCCTAATTTAAACTTAAGTGCAACTAACCACCCAACTAATGCAATTCTTAAGCTTAAGCGTTTTAACAAGAGTCAATAAATTGTTAGGAGTACTAAACGCAGGCAAGAATAAATAATTGCGGAAAATAAAAGTTTAAGGGAAGAAGATGACACCGTGATTTATAGAGGTTCGGCAAAACGCGCCTACGTCCTCTCCTCGGTACTACCGAGTATTTCACTAAAAAATCTTCTTTCGGATATTACAATCCTATCGAGCTAATCAACCGATTAAGCTCCCCCACACTTTATGAGTGTCCCGAATGAAAAGACCTAGAGCTTTTAAGCTTCACTTGCTTACAAAGCCTCTACCCGATCACTCGCTCACAAAAATGAGTTTATAAAACACTCGTTACAATTTATCGAAAATTGAAACAACACCCACAATTTGATTGCTTCTAAATAAGCTAATTTGTGGTTTTGATGATGTTTGATCTTTGAATCGCTTTATCTTCAATTTCTCTCTTTTCGAAGTATTTCACCAAAATGGTGATTTTGGGTTTTTGTATATGAGAGAGGTTGAAGGATTGATTGGTATTGTAATTAGTGTCTTTGGAAAGTGAATTGGGTTGGTTTTTATAATCACCAAAGACTGTTTTTCTGTATATGACCGTTGGAAGTGGTTGAGGCTTTTTTCAGAGGTTTTAAGCTGTTTTCCAGAAAAAGCTGAAAAGCTGTTTTCGAAATCTGTAGAAAACGATCGGTCGTTTTCTACCGTCGATCGGTCGTTATTCAGAAAACGATCGGTCGTTTCTGAGTTTCGATCGATCGTTTTTCTTGTGGACTCTCTGGAAGAAATCAGAACAAAAACGATCGGTCGTTTTTGTACAGACGATCGGTCGTACTTCAGTTTTCTCTGTTTTCTCGTTAATCTTCAAAAGCCCGTAACTTCTTTGTTTTAGCTCCGATTCTGGTTCCGCTTGAACCTGTGGCTTCGTTTTTCTGAGCTCTATCTTTCTGGCATTCTGGAATTTACAAATTCTCTTTTTGGAAAAGACAAACATTATATCATTGAAATAGAGAAATCGTAAAATCATTAAAAACATAATCAATGTTATAATCAAAATCAATTATTGAACCCCATGGCTCAACACACGTAACGCGTGGGACACGATTAATAGTATATATATATATATATATATATATGCGTGGGCGCGCCCAATTAATATTACAAGTATAGAGGAAATAGTAAGGTGTAAATGACTACCAAATATTGTTATAAAAATATTTATAATAATATTAAATTATGGCAAGTAGTTTTTGTATATATTGGCATCGTTTGGTCGCGTATTTTATGTTCACAAGTATACTTTTTGTAAGTGGGTTGAAAAATATATTTTTTATGTTTACTTTTTAGTAAGTAAATGATGTTTGGTGAACACCGTAAAAGTATAATTTTCATTAAAAACGTTGTTTGGTAAAATATGTTTACTTTTACTTTTTGAGTGAAAATGAATTATTTATTTCGATTAATAGAATAAAGCAAAATAATTAACTAGCAAAAAAAACATTTCATTATTTAAAGATTAAAAAATACAAAATTAGGAAAATATAATAATTATATGAACTAGGTTTTGAATTAGACTTTAAAAACACATTCAGCTTAAAACCTAAATTTTGAAAAGGTTATGAAAACTTGAGTAATATAAGAGATTTTGTACATTCAGATTCAACAAGTTGGATTCAATACTGAAATATGTTTATCATATAACATATATAAACAGTAGTAATATTTTCCTTTTTTCCAAATAAGTATAAGAAATGTTACTTATGTTAAGTAAGTTTTTTTGGAGTTTACTTTTCTTAAAAGTATACTTTTGAAGGGTCAACCAAACACCATTAATTACTTTTATACTTATAAGTAAAAAAAGTAAAAGTAGGGTATATCGGGGTTGTTTGGTATACCCTTGTTACTTATAACACTACAAAATAATGTTTGATTTAGTGAGAGTCAAAAGTTGTCACAAATCTGTTATTAATTTAAAAATCTGTCGCAAATTGACTAAACTGTCACAAATCCGTCACAAAAACCGTTGCTATTAAGCTCGTAACAAAAAATACCGTCACTAATCCCGTCGCGATTTGGATATTTTTTTTTTAGTTTAAACATGAGTACCTGTTACATATGCACATACGGGCTTGTTTGTTTGATGGATTAATGCACCGGAATTGTATTGCAAATGCTGTGGGACCATCTATCCCACGTTTGTTTTGCATTAGTGTGCAGTACTAGTAGTCCGAGTGGACTTCAAATGCTCCTAAAAACCATCTTTTGCAATACTATATACATGTAGTATTAGAAATAGTCCGGGTGTACTGTAAAAATTTAATCACACGGTATATGTAATCCGGGGTATTTTAATCCCATAAAAAATAGTACCGCAACCAAACGAGGCCTACATGTTAGCGGAAGAAGCATCATACTTCATAACCGAGTACATTTTTCGAAGTAGGCTACATAGATAGGTCATAGGTGCTGGTACAAAATTATTTTATTGTTGCCAGACAAGCTAAATTTTACAAAACACAACCTTGCAATTTTTGTTTTTTTTCTTTGAATTTCCAAAATAAAAAAACTTGCAATCTTTTTTTATTTAACCAGATTTGGTAAATGCATAAATTTGATGTTATATATCGAGCTTAACTGGGTGAGTGAATGAAAAGAATTGCTAACAAATTTTCAGTTCTTTGAGTGAGGGAAAAAAGGTTACTAACGAATTTTGTATAAACATCTTTAATTGGGTTATGACCACTCTTATAAATAATATAACTAATCTGTTAATTTCAGTCAGGTGCAACAAAATTAAAGTGAAACCCAAGCACACATACACACCACAACAACTACGAATAATATTCACAATTACAAATTCAACACAAAAATTTCATCTTACTCCATAACAAAATCAAATTTGTAAAATTTGCAGAAAAATGGCTGAAACCAAACACATCCTACTGTACAATTAGTCAATTACAAATAGAATTCAAAAAATTCAGATTCAAGCATTCAGGAAAATGAAATAATTCCTACAGATTCTAACTGCAAAGTTATGATTAAGAAAATAGTATCAAGGAGCATTAGTCGGTTCCAGGGGGTTGAATAGCTAGTGCTTGTGATAGTCAGGATGTTGGGGATCGGCGGATCGCCACGGGGGCACCGAGGAAGGCCCAGCAATGTCGGAATATGCCTGATTTGGCTGCAATGACATCGGGAAAAATATATATAATTAAAGCTTATTTATAATCACAGGCAGAGAGGAAAAATTCTATAGAAAAACATTATGTACAAGGACAAAAGAGCTGAGTTTTATTAGTTAACTTACCGGATATGAACGCGCCTGTGATGAATTACTAGTGCTTGTGATAGTCAGGATGTTGGGGTTCACCACGAGGGTGCTGTTTAGAGTAGGCCTATATAAAGTGGTTGTGGCAGGTCCACCTTGATAAGGATTCATCGGTGCTGAGAAAGGCCCAGCAACATCGGAAAATGTCCAATATAGCTGCAATGACATCAGGAGTAAAAAGAATATAATTAAAACTTATTTATAATCATAGGCAGAGAGGAAACTTCTATAGAAAAACATTATGTAACTTGATATGAATGCACCTGTGATGAATTGCTAGTGGTTGTGATAGTCAGGGTGTTGGGGTTCACCACGGGGGGGCTGTTTGGAGTAGGCCTATATAAAGTGGTTGTGGCAGGTTCACCTTGATAAGGATTCGTCGGTGCTGAGAAAGGCCCAGCAATATCGGAAAATGTCCAATATAGCTGCAATGACATCAGGAGTAAAAAGAATATAATTAAAACTTATTTATAATCATAGGCAGAGAGGAAACTTCTATAGAAAAACATTATGTAACTTGATATGAATGCACCTGTGATGAATTGCTAGTGGTTGTGATAGTCAGGGTGTTGGGGTTCACCACGGGGGGGCTGTTTGGAGTAGGCCTATATAAAGTGGTTGTGGCAGGTCCAGCTTGATAAGGATTCATCAGTGCTGAGGAAGGCCCAGCAATATCGGAAAATGTCAAACATGGCTGCAATGACATTGGGAGTAAAAAGAATATAATTAAAACTTATTTATAATCATAGGCAGAGAGGAAAACTTCTATAGAAAAACATTATGTAACCTGATATGAACGCGCCTGTGATGAATTGCTAGTGCTTGTGATAGTCAGGGTGTTGGGGTTCACCCAGGGGGGCCTGTTTGAAGTATGCCTATATAAAGCGGTTGTGGCAGGTCCAGTTTGATAAGGATTCATCGGCACTGAGGAAGGCCTAGCAATATCAAATCCCCAATATGGCTGCAATGACATTGGGAATAAAAAGAATATAATTAAAGATTATTTATAATCATAGGCAGAGAGGAAAACTTCTATAGAAAAACGTTATGTAACCTGATATGACCGTGCATGTGATAAATTGCTAGTGCTTGTGATAGCCAGGGTGTTGGGGTTGTTTAGAGTAGGCGCATATAAAATGGTTGCGGTAGGTCCAGCTTGATAAGGGTGCATCGGCACCGACGAAAGCCCAGCAAAGTCAGAAAATGGCCGATTTGGCTGCAATGACATCGGGAAATAAACAAGAATATACTTAAAGTTGATTTATAATCATTTGCAGAGAGGAAAACTTCTATAAAAAAATATTATGTACAAGGACAAAAGAGCTGAGTTTTATTAGTTAACTTACCAGATATGAATGTCCAATTGAACGAAATTCAGTTTAAAAGGCACAAAAACATAGTAAAATTTTTTAGTATAAAAATAGTCTCAAAGTGCGCACAAATTAACAGCAAGTGGCCTATTCATTCACCAATCAAAGCCACAAAAGCAAAAATAAAAAATTACGTTCAAATTGTCACAGAACATATATTAGTCATTTCATTCACCTTTTTAAGCCAAAAAAAATGGGCACTAACACACCTATTCATCCACCATTTCAAAGCCACAAAACAAAAAATAAAATAAAAATAGGTTCAAATTGTCACAAAGAACATATATTAGTCATTTCCTTCACCCTTCTAAGCCAAAAAAAATGAGCACCAAGTAACAGACCTATTCATCCACCATTTCAAAGCCACAAAAGCATAACACAATCTACCAAATAAACCAGAGTGTAAACTGCACAGAAATGCCTCCATGGTGTAACTCAATTGAATATAAAGAACTACAAAAACTAACACCTACCTTGTTAAATTTTGCTGAAATTTGAAGCATATGTAAGAACCCAAGAGTTAGATATACATGGTTCAAGAGTTAAAAAGAAAGCATATATCTAAAGAAGCACAAAAACCAAAGACAGATGGGTGTGAAACAGTACATGTATAAGTAATTAAACAACATATATGTGAAAGCACTTTTGAAAAGCCTAGCAAAACAAAATAAATGGAAGAAAGCACTTTTGGAAAGGAAAACGATAAACATACAAATTCTGTACTTTGAAGTCTTACTCATGAGATATTCTGGAAAAAAAAAAGTTGCACATATAGACTTACTAAACATGTGATCGATCTATAACAACATGATTATAATTTCCAATTTTTTTAATTACCTATTATGTACATATCCGTGCCATTCATACAGAGGTTCCATTTTTAATCTTTGATATTATTTTTTGGCAAGAGAAAGCTGAACTTGTTTGAGAGGAGCAAAACCTTAAAAGCTTAATACGTTTGCGAAAAAATCACATTACTGTTCTGTACAGTCGGTGCTTGGTGGTCATAATCCCTAAATACCATATAAGTAAAGGGCCTAGCAATTGAATAACAATGGAAAATGACAGAATAACAAAGTTCTATAATCCTTTTAAAAAATTAATACTTACAAAAAAAAAAGTTTAAGCGAAATGCACAAAAAAGCAAATTCAAAAACAAAGTTCTACAAGTCAAAAACCAAGTTGCCCACCTGAGATTCATGAAAAATGTGAGACCCAGGTGAATTACCCTGAAAAAGAAACAAAACATGGAAAAAAAAGGTTAAACACAAATAAAAGATCGTATAGAAACCAACCATAGACTCGGTCTTCATTAGGTTATTAGCCTGAAGACTCAAACCCATAGGTGCATCAATTCGAGATCCTCGGAGGGCTTCGATTATCAAATGAATGAGGCTTTGAGGAAACGAGTCTATGGGGGGTGCCAAAATTAACATAAACCACAAAATAAAGTGAAATAAAAAACATGAAGGGTGCCCAATCATGCTTTTAAATTTTAGTGAAAATACATGGTAAAAAAAAAATCATTCGAAATTATGAGGGGTGCCGTCGCCCGGATGGTCTATACCTACCTCCCCCTTGCTTTCAATCCCCTAAACAAAGTATAAGCAAATGTAACAATCAAAACATTTCCTCGAACAGTTGGTGGGCAAATCTCAAACACATTAAAATATAACCAAAACACTGATAACATTGTTCTGAGTGGCAAAAGAAACAAAATAAAAATTAACTGAACAAAACAAAATGAGTGGGTTGTTATCTTACCGTAACAAATCAGAATTACGGACACACCAACTCATACTTGCCTCCTAATAACTCTTATACACACAAAAAAAAAAGGAGTGTGGGTGTGCAAAAATCACAATAATGACTGTATGCAGCCATTTTTACTAGTGTCAAAAGACTAAAATACCCCTGCTACAAGAGTAACACACACCTATCAATCAACTTAAATATAACTGATTTATAATTAATTCAAAATTAAAATTAAAAATTTTAAAAAATATTATTGGTTGACACATCCTATACGATTTCATATAAGCGTTTTTGGTACTACACATTCACTTATCCACTACATGATATATAGCAAACAGGGTCCCCAGCTTTTAACGAATTTGTATAAATTAGATTAGAAAAAAGAATTAGTTTAATACGGAGTAACACCAAAATTTATAAACTCTAATTGAGGGTACAAAACCGGAATCAAACTCCTTGGCGCTAAAGAGCTACTGCTTTTCACGAATTTGTATAAATTCATTGTACATATCATAAATTCAATTACAAAAAATTGACAACATAATTAATTAGCTAGAAACTTGGATAACAATCTAAATATATATCCACATAATTAGCTAGAAATTTGGATTTCTTGAAATTAAAGAATTGAGATTGGAAATGTCCAGTTAAATCACTTAGAAACTTGGATTTCTTGAAATTAAAGAGGACTACACTTTGGCTTTATTAAAGACAAAGATATATATATATATATATATATATATATATATATATAATTATTTTTTATTTAACGCATGCAATAGCTTTAGTTAGTCGATTAAGTCTGGTGATTGTTCTGGTACTTGAAATCACGTTCATAAATTTGAACACAAGAAAAATAAGACAATAACAAGAACTGAACAAAAGAAAAACAAGAAAACCAGTATCCACTTAGCATGATGTAAATTCTCACAAATTAACTAAGAACTGAACAGAAGACAAATACGAAACCAAAATGGCAAAACCAATATATATTCAAACGTGCATGCATGCATGGTAATATATTTATAGTATATAACACAATATAATTTCCCGATTCCAACAATTGTGAGAATTGCATCTATTGTATCGCCTTCTACAACAACGCCTACACATATGATTAGCACAGTCTCACTTTGCTTCTTTATTACACGTCAAGCATTGAATTCTCTACAAATATAGATTCACCACTTAGAATATTTACTTATCATAAATATTCAAAAAAACTATTGGGGTTTAAATAAAATACTCCATATATCATTACCATCCGCTTATTTGGGCGTTGTACTTGTACATAGTCTGCCCGACGATTGCCGTTTTTTCTTTTATCGGGGTCGTTGCCGCCTGGCTTGAGAGTGGTTTCCATGTCTACGTTCTATATAGAATGTTGATACGTGCTGAGGGAGAAGAAGTAATCTTTAATTTGGCTCTGATACCAAAAAAAAAAAAAAAAAGTAATCTTTAATTATAAGAATGAACACAAAACTACTCAGAAACAATAATGCAATTATAATATATATAACCGCTAATACCTGTTAGTTAAGTTAGTTAGGATTTGTACAAGCATCAACCAAAAGTTTAGTTTATTTATATTTTCATCCCTAGTTAGTAATTAGGATCTGGTTATTAATATTTTCATCCCTGAATGTGGTTGCATATTAACGAAAATGAAGTGACACGACATGAAAACGGTCTATTTCGTTTTCATTTCGTTTAGTTTTGAGATTTTTCGTTATCGTTTCTAGTTTGTGACGAAAAATAAAATTCGTTTCGTTAGTGATATGAAATTTTCACTACGTTTCGTCTCATTGACCAATTTTTATACTATATTAGTTTTATTAATTAATGGATAAATTGACAAAACATACTACTTTTGAAACTAAATTACCAAAAACATACCATTACAACTTTAACTATCAAAAACATACCAAACAAATTTAAATTTAATTCTGTTTATTCTTTTTTTTATCTCTCTCTCATCTTACTCTCTTTCTCCTCCATTCTTTTTTCTCACCAATTCTTTTATGTATCTTTTCATTCTTCTCTGTCACCAATTTTTCTCTTTATATTTATCCGATCTTACTCTCTCTCTCATCCATTCTTCTATGTATCTTTATTTAATATCTCACTCTATCTCTCTCCCTTACTCCACCATGAAAACCCGCCACTAACTACCGAACACCATCTAGATTATATAGATATTAATATACATATAAATACAAATATATACATACGTAATACACAAATATTATACTATTTGATACCCCATAATATATAAAAAAATATATGGAATTGGTGAGATTGTTTTCTATTTATTGAGTTTTGAGACTATTGTAAACATTGTGAGTTTCAAGTTGAAATATAAGAATCCATATGTATAATATTGAGAGAAATTCATATGTAGGGTATGAAGTTTTGAAATTAGGGTATGAAGTTTTGAAATTAGGGTATGAAGTTTTAAAATTAGGGTATTAAGTTTTGAAATTAGTATATGAAGTTTTAAAATTAGAGTATGAAGTTTTGAAATTAGAGTATGAAGTTTTTAAAATTATGGTATGAAGTTTTGAAATTATGGTATGAAGTTTTAAAATTAGGGTATGACGTTTTATAATTAGCATATGCATATTTTGTGAGTTTTTAATCATTTTTAGAGAGAGATGAGTGATTAGCACGTGTTAGAAAGAAGTGCGATTATCGTGTGTTAGAGAGAGATGTGCGATTAGAGAGAGAGAGTTGCGGTTAGAGAGAGATATGTTAGATTATGGTTTGATTAGAATTAGAAAAATAATAAGTATATATAGGTATGTTTTTGGTAATTTAACTTTTGAGTGTATGTTTTTGGTAATATAACAGGGTTAGGGTATATTTTTTTTAATTGCCCCATAATTAATATATCTAAAATAATATATATATATATATATATATATATATATATGTTAAATTAACGAAAATGATATTTAATGAAACTAAGGCTATGATCCGTATCGTCTCATTCACTAAACGAAATGTGTTATTAATTCATTATCATTTTATTTAGTAATGAACTAAAACGAAACGAGCTATTAATGAAACGAACACGAAATTATTCACGAAATTTTTGCCCCCATTCACAACCCTAGCATTCAGTGATAAAAAACATCAAAAATTGTACCTCAACCTATTTGAATTTATCAATTAGGCACCTCAACCTATTAATTTTACCAATTTATAATTACCCAAGCTATAAAATTCATCTTAATAAGATGTCTGCCGTCAAGTTTTCTTTAATTTATTTGACAACATGCACATGATTGAGACAAAGTTTGTACCTTGGTTACTTAATCGATAAAATTAATAGGGTGGGTACATAATCGGTAAAAGCAAATAGGCCGGGGTACTAAATAACATTTTTCCCGATATAAAATTGTTTTTAAAAAACAATGATTTTTTTGTGCTTAAAGTAGGTCACTTATAGCCTCTTTTTTTTTTTTTTTTACCTAGAATTGACTTATAACTTATTTTTGTTTATAAGTTATTTTTCACTTAATTAACTTATTAGTGAATTGGAAATATACAAAATAATGTAATTAAAAAAAAGTGACGTTTGGTGATTTTTATGTGGAAGACCTAAAAAGTTCCCAAATTACTAACTTAACTGATTTTGAGCTTTTTTCACGAAAGCTAACTTTTGAAAACCTAAAAAAATTAATGATACAAAATACCCATAACTTTTTTTAATTAAGAAGCAAAAAAAAAAACAAAAAAAAAAAAGATAAAACATATATTCATGAAAATGTTATGTTTTCACTCACTGAGTAAAATATTTTCCGTCCATTTTTGGGTGAATCAATTTCCCTTGTTTTTCTCTATAGATGAAAAATATTTTTCTTAATTTCTTATTTTTCTATTAACCAATAATCCATAAAATCTCTTTTCCCGAAAAAAATATTTTCCTCTGATATTTCCTCTTAAAACAAACAGAGTATAGATGGGATATTGGACGATGCAAGATTAATACTCACGTAGACAATAAGAAATTAATATCATAGTTTATTTTAAATGAAGGATTTATTTTAGCTCTTTATTATGTATCATAATTTATCTTTTTAAAAAACAGATCGCCTTAAACCATTCACAATAAATATGTTAATTAGATTTCGTAGTAAAATACAGATTTAGCAAAAACAAAGTTGGTAACTTTTAAAAATTACTTTTGAAATTTTGAAAAGTTAAAGTAATTAACTCTATATATTTTGCTCATGCCGAAGCTGCATTATCATCAATTACTTTATAATTTATACTTAACATATTGTTAATTCTTATTCGGTATAATACTCCATTATACCATGTACTATGAGATTTTAACAATCGTTACCTTTATAGGGGGTTTCAGACACACACAATAGAGGCAATTGTGTCGAATTTTTAAAATATTACATTTATTTTAGGACTCAAATTTTTATGCACTTGTAGACATGTACTATACAAAAAATCATGAATGTTGTATATGAAAAAACATAAATAATAAAAAGGCCTCCATTTTTTAGTTTGTTTTGCATCTCTTAAACTGTTTAGATGGCTCTCGCTACCTTTTACTATCAAAATTCACAATTTTGTCACTGTAATATTAAAATTGATTATTTTGTACACTTTCGTCCAAATTAAAACCTAAAATATTACTTTTACATATTTACCCCTGCAATACATTTCCTGATTTATACCTTGTACTATTTCCCCCCGATTTATGCCTTATACTATCGTTTTCCTCGAGTTATGCATCATACTATCGTTTTTTTTTCAATTTAGGCATTTTACTATCGTTTTTCCCGATTAGGCAATAAACTATTAATTTTTATTAGTATATTTCTATTAATTATTACATTTACACATATACTACAAATTAAATACGCATGTTAATTCACAACCACATATATTGAGTATAAACAACAAACAACCAATGACAAAATATCAACAACTGTTTTATTATATTAGATCAAGTATATTTAGCAGTTAAAAAATTAACACCATCATCAATTAAAAAAATTAACCATCCCACAAATAGTATGTGTGCTAGACAAAATCAAAATTTGTGTTTTCTAGAAACTAAGCCTATGATCTCATTAGCTCACACCCACACTTTGACATGACATTTTTTTTTTTATGAATCTCATTTTTTTTTTCATGATATAAGATCAAAGTTATATATGAAATGTGGGTTAAATGTCAATATATTTTTTAAAAAACCAGATAAAAAAAAAAAACCGTGCAATTAATCTGAAATTAGGAGCTCATCAAAATTTTAAAAAGTAATGAATTAGTGTAAATTTATGTCCTAACGTACAATGTTCTCTTCCCTTTTTTATTTTTATTTTCTCACGTCATATATATATATATTTATATCTAAATATATACTAATATAAACACACATATGCGCTCATGCGGCGACGGCATGCGCGCACACACACATATATATACACATAGATACACTTCTGTGAGGACTGTGGTCGAAGAGGTGTTTTTGGTGATTACTAAAGATTTGTTTCTACTAGTTTTCAGGTACAAAAGTTTAATGAAGAAAATATTTCTTATGAAGCTGCATAACTGAACAGAAGTTATCTTATATACATTGGTTATAAAGCTCATTTTGTAATATTAGAATCTTTTGTTGACTTTCTTTATGGTCCAGTTTTGTAGATGGCGTTTTAGCAGTAATTTTGAGGTTTTTACTTTAATGTCACTGAATTTTTAAACTTTATGGCTAGATTTGTTCTTGAATTTGTGCTCTAAATCATTCTGATCATGGAGAGATAAAGAGCGTTATAAGATTTGGAGTGATAAGGAGTAGAGCATGAATCATCGTAGCAAGTTTGTTCATTTAAGTTTTTGAAGATTTGTGTTATTAAATCATATGTGATTTTTTTTCTCATTTTACTTTTCAAAGGTGTTTTTGGTGATTACTAAAAATTCGTTTCTACTATTTTTCAGGTACAAAAGTTTAATAAATAAAAGATTTGTTATAAACCTGCATAACAGAACAGAAGTTATCTTATATACATTGGTTATAAAGCTCATTTTGTAATATTAGAATCCTTTGTTGACTTTCTTTATGTTCCAGTTTTGTAGCTGACGTTTTAGCAGTAATTTTGAGGTTTTTACTTTAATGTCACTGAATTTTTAAACTTTATGGCTAGATTTGCTCTTTGAATTTGTGCTCTAGATCATTCTGATCATGGAGAGATAATGAGCGTTATAAGGTTTGGAGTGATAAGGAGTAGAGCATGAATCATCGTAACAAGTTTGGTCATTTAAGTTTTTGAAGATTTGTGGTATTAAATCATGTGATTTTTCTCCTCATTTTACTGTTTGCAGGTCATTCTATGTGTAAGTTAGTTTGTTTACGTGTATTTCATCGTAATTCTAAATTCCGCCCAGCATTGGGGTATTGTCCATGCACTGAATATTTTATTTTAATAAAGTTATTCCTGTTTAAAAAAAAAAGATACATATTTGTACATAGATATTAGTTATTTACCTAGTGTAAATTATATTTTATGTAATTTTTTTAATGTTAAGATACTAACATGGTTAGATTTTTAATTTTAGTGATTAAATTGGTTAGGCTTCAAAGTTCAGTGACCAAATTAAGAAATACTTATAGTTGACTTGCAAATTGACAAAATTACTCATGCCTAGAAGGGGGTAAACGTTAGATGACGTCATCTTCTTTCGTTAAATTCGACGGAAGTGTACTAAATGGTCCGTTTTCATTACAATAACAAATTTGGAAATTTTGATATTACATGGTAGCGATTGCGATTGTTAAAACTTCATGTACAAAAGTAGGTGTTAACTCATTCTTATTACTGTAAGCAGTTACTTAGCCACACTTTTAAATGGTAGACTGGACAATGATTTTTTTTTTTTGTAAACTGGACATTGATTATCTATTCTGTTTCCTTCAGAATTCCTTGTTAGTTTTGTAAACATTTCGATTACCATTTCAAAAAGAAAAAACGATTAGCATGTTTCAAAAAAATGTTTCCAAAAGACCCAAATTTCTTCAAGTTAAAACCTCACTTTCTTAGATTTTCCCCGAATGCTAATTTTAAACTATTTCTGTTAATGATAAAAACAAAAAAAAACTAGTCCTGTTCGACGTACTCGTGCAGCTCCACTCTACTTAAGTTATGCATACTCAATACGCATAATATATTAATATGCATTTTCTACTCTTGTACCTCATTGGGCTGGTTAGCTTATACCCACCCTCATATAGTTTTCTTCTTAAAATATTTTAGTCGCCATAATATACTTCTGTTAATAAAGACAAAAATTGAGAAAAGCATGAATTTTTAGGGGAAAAACCTGCCATGATCGGTAACGTACGTGTATCCATCTAAATGGACAAATTTTATAAGAGGACAGCTCTCGTGGTTAAAAAATACTTGGTAATTTACCAAAAAATGATTATAATAATTAATTAATGATAGACTACTAGTAAGTGCGGACAAAAAGAAGCGTATTGATAGAATGATAGCCAGAAAATGGAGAGCATGGTGCAATTTTTTACAATAATATTGCTTCACAGTTTAAATTCTAAAAAAAGTACTAAGTTGAACCATACAAATCTGATGCGTCAGATTTCAAGATATTATATTCTCGTCATTATGTAGGGTACACGCACTACAATTTGATTTAGTGAGAGTTAAAGGATGTCATAAACTTGTCGCTAATTTAAAAAGTTGTCACAAATCTGTCGCAAATTGACTAAACTGTCACAAATCCGTCACAAAAACCGTCGTTAATAAGTTCGTAACAAAAAATACCGTCACTAATTCCGTCGCTATTTGAATATTTTTTTATAATGAATTAATGATCTGTAATTTATTTCTGATTTATTTTTCCTTCTAAACCCATGATATAGTGCTACGTACCTTTAATATCTGGATACATAATTCTTTTTTATCAATTCCCCACGTCAACAAGCGGACATAAAAACAAAACTATATATTGTTAGTCTTCAGTACTATGAAATATGAATAGTTCATAATAATAGTATAAGAATATATAAGATGACAATGGCGACTTATTCTATAGCTCACGTCGGTTCCGGGATTGTTAAGAGTTTCGGTGATGGTATGATCTACTTCAGCGACGGATGCCTGTCGTACCTGCACAAGCAACGAACAGGGGTCTCGGGTTGATCCCATGATTTCCCTCTCCGACGATCAAGTCAGGACGGTGGAGGGGGATCCAAAAGCTTGATACAAATACTTAGCTAAAAGGAGAGGCGGATCGGGCCGGTTACGTATAATGAAGTGGTTCGGGTGGTGAAGCCAGTTTCTCCGAGGTGCAGTTGTGTATATCGGGTTCTTTTGGTTCTCTCTCTTTCCTTTTTCTCCGTCCCCCCTTTAGTGTGGTATTGGTGGGGGTATTTATACTATGATCTAAGGACATATCAACACTTGAATCACTGTACCGTTAGATACTGATCTAACGGCGTCAGAGCTATTTAAGACTCTGAGAATGGTACAGTCTTTGAACAGGGCTTACAGCTGGTGGCTTGTAACTGGGCCACGTCACTAAAATGTCGCGGGCCCCCCAGGGGCAGCAACATTAATTGAAGAAGCGTGTTCGGTACGCTTTTCTAGGCCGGCGTAGGCATGGTTCGGCCTGTCAAGGTCCGGGGTAGCACGCCGTAGATCCGTTAGGGGCCCGGACAAATTGTTTTGGTAGTGATACGGTCCCGGACAAAGGGGTACCAACATTCTCTCGCCAACAACTCCCTGTCCGGAGTCATCGTTGTGGATGAGGCCAGCTAGGGACCTTCCTCTCTATGGGGGCTCCGGTCATTTTTGTTTTATCGAAGGTACGGGAACGCCTTGGCAAGGTCCGTCTCGTGACACGTGTTCAATTGGCGTAGATTTCGCACACGTGGAGCACGCCCGTTTTCATCTTCATCCACCTCCTCGTCCGAAAGGGCCCGGGGGATAGAGGAACCACCGCCGGGATGGGAGCCTCAGGGGCGGAGCCTAATTTTCTTCCTAGGCTCGGCTTATTCTATAGCCCACGTCGGCTCCGGGGTTGTTAAGAGGTCCGGTGATGGTGTGGTTTACTTCAGCGACGGATGTCTGTCGTACCTGCACAAGCAACGAACATGGGTCCCGGGTTGATCACATGATTTCCCTCTCCGACGATCAAGTCAGGACGGTGAAGGGGGACCCAAAAGCTTGATACAAATACTTAGCTAAAAAGAGAAGCGGATCGGGCTGGTTACGTATAATGAAGTGGTTCGGGTGGTGAAGCCAGTTTCTCCGAGGTGCAGTTGTGTATATCGGGTTCTTTTGGTTCTCTCTCTCTTCCCTTTTTCTCCGTCCCCCCTTTAGTGTGGTATTGATGGGAGTATTTATAGTATGATCTAAGGACATATCAGCTCTTGGATCACTGTACCGTTAGATACTGATCTAACGGCGTCAGAGCTATTTAAGACTCTGACAAGGATACAATCCTTGAACAGGGCTTACAGCTGCTGGCTTGTGACTGGGTCACGTCACTAAAACGTCGCGGGCCCCCCCAGTGGGCAGCAACATTAATTGAAGAAGCGTGCTCGGTATGTTTCTCTAGGCCGACGTAAGCATGGTTCGGCATGTCAAGGTCCGGGACAGCACGCCGTAGATCCGTTAGGGGACCGGACAAATTGTTTTGGTAGTGATACGGTCCCGGACAAAGGGATACCGACATTCCCTCGCCAGACAATACCATATTGTTAGAGAGTCACCGGAAATTAGGACTACTCCTGCTGCTGCAGTACATATCGTTTGACTTGCACATCATTTATTTGGTCTTATAATACAACTCATCAATGGCAAGCAATCTTTGTGATAATAAGATGTGTGGATTTGGAAAAAATATACTATCAAGATACTGAAGAATAACATTTTGATGGTTACAATTCAGTTTGATGGTTACGTGACTTATGTCACAATTCTTGTAATTGTTCATTTTAGTATTATGATGCTTCATTCGTTCTAACATTGCAATTAAGTCTCCGAATACAAACTTTGTTGAAACAAGATGACGCCATTTCGGCATGTAATTATACCCCTCTATCTTGAGCTAATGAGTTGTGGGTGGAGTAGTTTTGTACTTTACAGAAAGTATAAGGTAAATTTTCAAACAAAAATAATGAATAAGGAAAGCCAAAACAAAAGAAAAAGACACATTTCTTCCTTTTCCTGATTATTTTTTGTACCCCATTTGATGTGATGAAGAATACTCCCTATAGCTTATGAGCATGCCATGAAGACATATCAACGGACGATGATGTAAATTTTAATATTGATACATGTACAAAATGAAAGATTAGAATTACTAAATTCTAATTTACTTAAATAAAATAAATTTCATTAGTATCACCAAAAACACGTCAGACCCCATCACTAAAGTTGTTCTTTTAATACTTGTAATTAGGGCTGAGTTCGGTCCGATCCGGTTCGGTTTTTGGTAAAATCGAAACCGAAATCGAGCATATTTTTCGTTTCGGTTTTTTTCGGTTTCGGTCTTTTTATTTTTTGGACCGAACCGGACCGGTTTTTTCGGTCCAGTTTCGGTTTTTTTCAGTTTTTTTCGGTCTTTTTCGGTTTCGGTCTTTTTCGGTTTTTTCGGTTTTTTGCCCAGCCCTACTTATACTCTCAACCGAGCCGTTCGAGTCTCGGAGGCTGGTTAAATCCATACTTATACTCTCAACCAAGCCGTTCGAGTCTCGGAGGCTGGTTAAATCCAGCTCACAGGAGGGGTGGATAAAAAATAAGCAAACTCACTCTTAATCCAACCTCTATGGATCGGGACGGGTTAAATCCAACCTCTATGGATCGGACCGGGTTAAGACGGGTTCCGTGTTAAAAAAAAAATCAATTTGTCCCGTTCCAATCTGCTATATATTTTGCGGGTTGGATTAGGCTTGAGGTTCACAAACCGCAGATTAATCCGTATCAATCCGTTTCAACCCGCAATATATATATATATATATATAATTATATATAAATTGTGTGTATTTTAAGATACCAATATTTCATTATTGTTATATTTTATTTTTATTATTTGTTCGCGAATGTTCTAAACGTATTTTGATTGGTTTTAATTTATATTTATCTTTAAAATATTCGATTTATTTTAAAATTTAGATTGATTTGCAAACTATGAAAAATAAACAACTAAAAAAAATATTTAAGAATCAATCTAAATCCAACCCGCAATTTATTTTGCTGGTTGAGTTGAGTTGAAATTTTAACTGTAACGAATTGAGTTGAGTTTTATCAATCCGTTACGATCCGGACCAGCCGAAGCTCATAGATTATACAAATTAAATTAACTTTCTAAATCTTGTCTGATTAATAAAAACATTAAATATAAAGTATTTAAGTATTTAAATAACTGTACAACACTATCTTTGTCTTAAACACACTTGATAAAGTCACTTTGTCAAAAGATTCTCTCCCCTAAACTCCTTTGTTAAACTCTTTTTCACACTCCCAAAGCATCTCCTTTACTCTCTCTCTCTCTCTCTGCAGGTAAATTAGCTATGAGGGGTCCATTAGGAGCAGTTATAGGAAATAGTAACAATGTAAGCAATAATGCTGAAATGGGAGAAAGAGGAGGAGGAGGAATTATTAAGCATAACAGGAGATGTAGAGATTTAGTGTTTCTAATTATTTTCATTGCTTTTTGGGTGGGTATGATTGTAAATTCCAGCTTTGCCTTCAGCCAAGGAAACCCTTTAAGGTATACTTGTTTTTTTAGCTTATGGGTATTTTTCCTCTTTTTTTTTTTTTAGAAATTTATTGTTTAATACATACTTTTGGACTTATTTATAAAACCCAAATTTGTGGTTTTTGTGTAATATTTGGTACATATAACGTATCATCATGATCATCAATGTTAAAAACAAAGAGTTAAGAAAGTTGAATCATTAAGCATCTGTACCTAATTTTCAACCATGAGGTTTTGATAATTAAGTCTTCAAAATAGGTACTAAATGATCATTTTTCCTTTTTTGTGAATTTGGTAATGAGAAAGTTAGGATTTTTATGGACACTAGAATCTGAGGGTTGTTCTTTTTTGCTTATAAGTTGCTATTGGTTTTTTAGCTTATGAACTGAGTCTTTGTGGTTACTGAACTGATGAGCTATATGACTAGCTCTTAAGGTTTCTGTGTTATACTATTTATTTTTTGGAAATTTTCTGTGTTATACTCTGGCTATCTAAGATGTCTACTTTTTCTTTTGTCGGAAATTTTCATTCTTTTGTAGTCTTATCTTTTAAGTTTGCTTCCATTAGAACTACAGACTACAGTGTTCGCCCTGGTCTTGTAATCTGTGTTGTGGTTTAAGAGCAAGTTGTTCTCTTGATAACAAAAGCTAGCTGTTTTATCTTTTTAAATTACTAGAGCTCAACGATATTGATAGAGTGTCTCCCTTCCCCGACCCATATGTTATGTGAAATATGACTTTCAAGTTTTATTTGTTAATTGTATCACACCCTTTCTTTTTTCAACATATAATCATTATTCTGACAAACTGTGATGTTTTCTAGACTTATCTTTGGGTTGGACTACAAAGGAAATGTATGTGGCGATAAACATGGACATCCAAATCTCCGCGAACTAGAACTCAGATATTGGATGAACCCTAACCAAGTTTATCAAAGTGGTAAAAAAGACAGCCAATTTAAGCTTGATAATGCCCGTAGTATCTGTTTAATGGATTGCCCTGTCCCGTCTGAGGATTCGTTGAATTGGGTATGTGATTATCCCGAGGGAGATGTACGCATGTCAACAGATAATTGGATAGATAGAAAC
The DNA here is from genome assembly GCA_963682055.1 of Primula veris. Classification (NCBI taxonomy): domain Eukaryota; kingdom Viridiplantae; phylum Streptophyta; class Magnoliopsida; order Ericales; family Primulaceae; genus Primula; species Primula veris. Next base: position 4,525,529 of record OY821746.1, read on the forward strand.
TATGATTACTTCGCAGATCTTCCTCCCGATCTAAGGAACTCCTCTCTGCAACTTGAAGGGCCTTGCTATCCTGTTGTTTTTCCAAGCGTAAATGGTATGCAAATTGCATGGTTTTGTTCTTCATTTTCATTTTTTCTTGTTAGAGGAGATTACAGTTTTGTAAACTAGCATAACACATCATCACTCATCAGATTTTTGTTCCGTGTACACAACCCCTGAAAGTTTTAGGATCTAGTGTAAGAGCCTCAATTTTTAATTTCTTGACGATTAGAGTACACTGGACAGGAAAACAACCATAGTTGAGGACTAAATATAAAAAAAAATACTTTGATTGGGGTTTAATTAGGAAAAATGTGATAGAATTGTGTCAATCTAGAAGAAAATATTGATCAAATCGTGTATGAAATTTATTCCCGATTTTGTACACTAGGGGTACTACTATCAACTTGAAATGTAATTTTGCTAATTTTGTAGGTTGGTTTACATTCAGACATTTAGTCAGACATTAGTGTACAGAACCATCATTTTACCCTTTTTTGTTGCATCTATGATGTTATTATACCGACTTGCTTCCTAGTTCTTTTAATAGGTCAAAAAAATCTTTCTCCATTTCAGTATATTGGAGCTGTCAATTTATAGCTCGTGTTTCAAATACGTCTATGAAGCATTGGCAACAGATGGGAGGAGTGAACATAGTCGAGGATATTCTGATAGATAAAGCCATTCACAAGTCCATAAATGCTCGATCAGCTGTCTTCAAGGTGAAATGCCGTGATTAGCTGATTGTTACATATTCACCATTTTTTTATCGCTTAGTTTATAGCCATTTTTATCCAATTTTTTGTTCAATATTTTTACGTGTTACATTTTCGGTTTCTTTATATATTTTTGATAGAAACCTTGTGAATTTATATTTGGAATTTCAATTTGGTGTTAGAATACAATGTGTCTTAGCATTTCAAGGTTTATTTATTTTTAAAGGTTTTACTTCAAATTGACTATCCTTTAGAAGTGACATTGTTTATATGGTCTTTGGGCTCAGGATTCTGATTGCTGTTAAGTTGTTTTCGTTTCCTTTGGAGGATAATCTTTTTTCCTGTGTTTAGTTTTTATATACGACATGCTTTATTACTGAAATTTGTATTAATAATACTGTGCAGAGATATGTTGCTGATGTTGGCAAGTCTTGGGGTGTGCTGATTGTCTGTGGAGGATTAATACCTTTATTTTTGTCAATAATATGGCTTCTAATGATTAGACATGTTGTCACTGGGATGCCATGGATCACTGTCGGTCTCTTCAATATCCTCATAGTATCACTTACTATGTTATACTATCTAAAAGGTTAGGAGGACATTTTTATTTTTGCAAGTATTGTGTTAGTTAAGCTTTGAGATCTGAGAAGGTATATTAATGATTTCATTTTATTTGACAATGTTTTAGCTGGATGGATTGGTAACAACGCCGTCACTCCTATCATCGGCGAGCATGATCCATATTATAGAGTATCTTCAAGGGTGGGTTCTCTATAATTGGCATATGTTTTTATTTTTCCACAAAAATGTTGTTGATCTTTTGTTATATACTAATAACTGGACACATTTCAGGAGCTTAATCATCTTCGAGGTATATCAGTTCTCATGTCCGCTTTGATGATAATCTCCATCCTTTCATCTATTGCTATTGTAAGGCGCATACTTATGGCTACTTCTGTCCTCAAGGTATATAAATTTGAGTTTTGTAAAAAAATATGGCAATTTGTATAGTTTTCCCAGTCAACTGAGAAGTAGCTCCTGTATATAATGGGAAAGTATCACTATTCTACATTAATTTATCGGTCTTTGACAATTACCAAACCACGCTGCTTTAATTTCTCAAATCAGACACTATTCTTTATTCTACTCCCAGCACTAAAATTGAACTCTAAACTCTTCGTTTGGTACTAACTGTTAGCTGTGCTGGTGTACAAAACAAACAAAATTAATTGTGGTACACCAAAATTAAAATTTGAACTTTTGAACATTCGTGAATTTTGATAAGTTGATGTATGAATTGTTCGTTTTTGTGTAGATATATATAATATATCTGAGTTATGACTTTTTTTATATTCCATAGGTTGGTATATAAATTGTTTGATAATGATTATATTGGTGTCAAAATTGTAAAATATATTAGTATGGTGTATTATTTGTTAAAAGCTGATAGTTTAGTGATAATATTTTAATATCTCCAAGTATGGTCTGGCATTTCTGTTTTCTGCTTCTTCGAATTCCAAAAATGAAATGTGACAGGATGGGTAATTACTATTTACTAATGCATTTAAGTGCATTTTTCAGGTTGCTGCAAAGGTTATTGGAGAAGTGCAAGCACTCATAATCTTTCCAATTGTTCCATATTTTATCCTCGCTATATTTTACATGTTTTGGTTTTCGGCGGCTCTGAATATGTTGAGTTCTGGTCAAGTTGTGGAAAATATCTGCAGCTCAAATTGCTGTGCTTATGAACTTGAATTGAAAAGGCTGAGCTGTGATCGCTGCTGTGGTTATAAGATCCATTATAATTCTCATATTGGAGCTGCTATTATTTTCCACTTGTTTGGATTTTATTGGGCTACAAAGTTTTTTATAGCATGCTCTTCGACAGTAATAGCGGGATCTGTTGCTTCTTACTATTGGGCTCGTGGGGAAACGCCGGTAAGCTTTTTCTCCCTGTCTGTTAAATGCTACATAATGGTTTATATAGCAACTACATCTTCAAATTCGTACTTTACTTACTTTTGGTTGTGCAAAAATGCAGACAGAGGTTCTATTTCTCCCTGTTGTCTCGTCAATGAAACGCCTTACGCGTTACAGCCTTGGGTCCGTGGCTATTGGGTCTCTAATTGTGTCTTTTGTTGAATCTATTCGATTTATACTTAAGGCAATTCGTCGCAAGGTAAAAGGTGTTGATTCAGTACCTGACAGTTGGTTTGGAAGGGCAGTATATCACACTTCTCGGGTTTTCCATCAGGGTATAGAATGGACCATCAAATCAGTGAATCGCAACGCCTATATTATGGTAATTCAACACTTGGATTATTTCTTTTAATGCTCCCTAGTCGCTATACTATGTATGTATTCAAACCTCTTTTTTAAACTGCTTCAAAGCACCTAAAACCCTCTTTCATCGCATGGGTGAATATATTGTAACATTTTTCCTGAAAATCTTAAGCCTTTCACTTCTTTAAGGCACGTTTTTTGCTCTCCAAGCATCAAAAGATTGCTTTTGTTGTGTTTTCAGAAAATCTACTATTTTTGTTGTTCTGACAAAACCAATATACCGTGAAGCTTTTCTTCTTTAAGGCGCGTTTATATTTCCATGATTTTGTTGTGTTATATGCTTTATTACTTTTAAGTTTTGAACTTAACGAGTATATATTATGCAATATCATGTTAGCAGTTGGCGCTTAGCTGTATAGTTATTTCTATGAAGTCAATGGATTATGGAAATACTCTTTCGCTACCTTGTCTGGTTCTAAAACATTATTTCACCCTTCTCTCCCTCTCTCGTAGATTGCTATAACGGGCAAAGGCTTTTTCAAGGCTTCGGAGATGGCAACAGAGCTGATCAAGAGTAACATTCTTCGGATAGGGAAAGTGAACGTGATTGGCGATGTCATTCTCTTTCTAGGAAAGTTGTGTGTTAGCCTCATGAGTGCTGTTTTTGCTTTCCTCATGTTAGACACTCACAAATATAGCTCATCCCACAACAAGATCTCCTCCCCTCTTTTTCCCGTGTTGGTAAGTTTCCTTTTTTGCTTTATTATATACTTGTAAATATTTTGATTTACATTTAGAGAATTGTGTTGTGAGCTTTTTTATTTGAATTGCAGGTGTGTGGGGGATTAAGCTATGTGGTTGCGACTCTTTTCTTTGGTGTTGTGGAGATGTCAATTGACACCATTATCCTCTCGTTTTGCCAAGATTCAGACCAGCACCAAGGGACAGCTCAGTATGCCCCTCCTCTTCTCCTCGAGACTCTCAATGAAGAAAATGAGATGCAAAGACTAACGCAATAACGAGCTTATTTTGTATTAGATCAATGGAACTTAGAGTTCATGTACTGTTATCTACAGCAGGGCGGTCTTTATCGGCACTAGTTTGGGTTACTTAACTCTTGCCCAATTTTATGTACTTGAATTTCTTGTTGTATGTATATATGTGAGTGTGAAAGCTGAAGCGTTCTACATAGACAGAAGTACAAGTTTTTGTAAGCCTGAAAATGAGAATTTTGTCCCCGCGGTTCATGATACTGTTTCCCTATAATTTAATCAAATTTAGATTTAAAAGGAATTGGGTAATTTCCATTTTTTTCGTGGTTAATTGGTTAATCAGTTTACTACCACTTGACTTTGTGTTGACAGGTTAAAAAGTGGAAAAAAATTCCTTACAATATCGTTATTATGAATATTTGAAATTGTTTAATCTATTCTGATGACATTTTGTCGTTCGCGAGAACACATTACGAACTAAATGATAACAACAAATAGTAAATGTTAACCAATATTGCTCCTTATCCATTGGTAATGATATTTGGTTTGTGTTCTATAAAAGGATGATAGTCGTTTTAATTAAATACTAGTTTTTAATCCTAGCAGTAAAATGAGTACATGCTAATCAATCGCATCATATTCTTTATTTAATGTTCTAAATTTTAAGTGTAAATCTCTTTTTTTCTTCTTATTTATCTACTCATTTTGCACTTACACACTATATCCGCTTGCTTATCATTCTCTTTATTCTTATTATTTTTATAATTGTATTCCTTTAATATACATTCTACTAATATATTTCATATAGAATTAGAGGAGAGAGAAAAAACTATTACAAAAATTTAAGATAAATTTTGGTTCCTTGTTTTTAAGGTGAATGAAAAATGATTGAGTGACTCCTTAAATTTTAGGAAATAGTTAGCGGAATACTTTTTTGGCTCATAACCATTAAAAATAGAATATGGTGGACATATAAGGCACCGGTTACGGGTGCAGCATAAGTTTTTTAATTCTAGTTTTAGCACGGAAATTTCCAAAATAAGCGTGTATGTAAAGTTTTCTCAGAATTAAATACACATACACACATGTAAAATGTCTCTGAATTTTGTCTTCACAGAAAAAAAAAAAAAAAAAAAAACATAGTGTAGGACATCCAGAGTCCACACATTAATTAACTGCTACTCCATCCGTTACCAATTAATTGTTTATTACGAAATTATGTGTAATTTTGACTAATATAATTTTGTGGGTTAGACTCACCGGTATTAAATGAACTTTGTGTTTTGACATGATCAATGATTGGGTTGGGTTTAGAAACTCGACTTAATTCAGAACTTCGAATCAAGTAGTTGAGCATTACATTTTAATTACATAAACAACTTAAAAGTTCAATTAGTAAACTTTTTCTAAAACCTGCTAAAAGCTTTAAAACTAAGGCTTTCAATTGCATTTTAACTTTCTGAAAATTTAGTACACTCAAAAGTTACAATTTTATCCTAGTATACTTGATTACGAAATAATAAAACCCATGGAATTTCGCTTGAACCATTACCAAGTTACTTGAATCACTTTCACGATTATGACTTAATATCTTGGCTGACTTGGCGTCGCCATTGCAAAAAAATTTATTGCTTTTCCAACTTAAAAGGAATAAGCCACATAAATTAGGAAAAGAAAGAAGCTACATAAATTATGAAAATGAAGAAAGATCATTCATTTCATTAGATAATAATTAAATAACATGGTATCTTTTCTATAGGTATATAAATATTTTCCAAAACATTTCTTTTTGCTGTTGCTAGCTAGTTTGTTATAATAAAATAATATTAAATGATTACACATACATGGAACGCAAGTAAATAACAAGTTGCGCCGTTAAAAATTTATGAATTACAAATTCAATTCTGTTAAACACTAGACATCCATAGACCTGAATCATGCCTTTAATTGGTTTGTTAATGAACTTTACTCGTTAACTTGTACGTGCATTCTCTCTTATATCTGGAAACTAAATTCAAGTGTGAACATATAAAACGAGAGTAGCTTTTAAGATAATTTGTATTGCTTTTATACATTACATTGGAATGGTTAATATCTATGGTTTACAATATTTTATCGATAAATGTGAGACTATATATAGTTACACATGTGCTTTTGGGGTGATCAATCAAGGTTTTGTCAATAAGAAAAAACTTGCAATCTTAAGAAACGAATGGCAGGAAAAATATGAAGCGACATTCGGAAGACACACCAATACTTGATATATATATATATATATATATTTTCTTAGAACTTGATATATATATATATATTTTCTTAGAACTTGATATATATTTAAGATATTCATAAAAATAAACAAGGTGATTGTTTCCCCAAACTAACAATTATTTATATCGGACATTTATCTTTGCATGTCTTCATACATGTCTTTGGTTCACCTGCAATATAAATGACATATGGTGAACAAAATATGAACACATAAAAGTGTAAAAAGTAAAACTGGTGCAAAAACATAATAAACTGGTGCGATAGGCATGCAAAAATTAGAATAAAACAGGAGAGAAAATTTACGCAAAAACTACTAAATTTTACCTTTTTTATTACACTCTGATAGAACACAATTGTCGAAACATTTAGCATCCATGACATCCCTTTGGCAATAACTTATGCCGTATCTGTAACATTCCGAGAACGTTGGTTGAGTAGTGTCAGTATATCGACCGCATGTAGCTATTACCGTTGCTACACAATCTGCGTCATAATGAATGTCGGCCGAAACTACATAAGCAAGCAACATCATAATGATTTAAACCATCACGGAAGCTTTTACATTATTATCATTATCTAACCCGTTATTTTCATAACATTATCATTATCTAGCCTCTGAATTTGTTGAAAATAGAAAAAATAAATTAGTTATTGAAAAATATCATTTAACCATCCATTTTCTATGTAAACCACCGTTATTGAAAAACTACATAATCATTATGATCATCTAAACATCATCTTCCGTAATGTTATGAAAATAACGGGTTACATTATGGAGGCTTTGACAGGGCTACAACCCCTCCATAAATTCAAAAAATGATTTTTTTAGAATGCAAATAAGACATTTTTAATGAAAAAATAACTATTTAGGCTTTCTATATTGAAATTTTAAAATTCAATCTCACTCTAGTAATTCTGGCTCCGCCAGCATCACTCTCCACATCAACTCGAGATTAATTAGAATTTGGAATTCAGTGGGGGTCGACTTCACTTACTATATACTATGGCTTCTAAATTTAATTTGCTTTCCCCAAATATAAAGGACAAAAGGAAACATCAACTAATGACTGGATTTATTTTTGGAAAAATGATAATTTAATACATATTTAGAAACTTATTTATAAAAAAAACTCGGTTGTTTGAGAACTTGATGACTCTTTTTAAAAAAAATACATATTTTATGAACTTATTTATAAATAGGTACATATGTCATTAAAAAATCAAAAAATCAAAAATCAAAAATCAAAAACCAAAAACTAAAATTAAAAAAACTAAAATTTTTAAAAATACAATTTTTATACAAAAGATATGTGTGATTATGTCTAATCCTGTTCAATTTTGTATGTCTAATTCTGTTCAATTTTGTTCATTCTTGTCCAATCTTTTATGTCTAATCTTATTTTATAATATCTAATCATGTCTAATTATGTTTGATACTATGTATAGTTTTTTTTTATTAATTATAAACAAGTACATATATGTGGGTTTTTAATCATTAAATTGATTGATATATAGCTATGGGTAAATCTCCATTTATTTTTTTAATACCTCTCCCATCATGTTGATTAATGATATTTGGTATGTCTTCTATAGAAAGATGATGGTAGACCATATACTAAGGAAACATGTGGAAATAGACAGCATGGAAAGTTTATTAAACCTAGTTTTAGCACGGAAACTTCCAAAAGAAGCGTATGGAAAGTTTTTTCAGAAATAAAACACAGCACATGGCCGTTTCTTCAGAAAAAACATGCCTGAATTTTTTCTTTAAAAAAATTTAACATAGTATACAGTCCACACATTGATCAACTGCTAGTAAAGTAATAAGTTCCTCTCTATATTAAGGATAAATAAGAGCTTTTGAGCTCATTTAAGTTCATTGATATCTTTGTTTTTCTTGATATAACTTTTATTAACAATTTTTTTCTCAAAATAGGTACATAGATACTTACACATGATCTGATGGTCCACATTGAGTCTCTGTGAAAGTTTATGTCAAAAAAACTCTTTTTATATCACCACTCTTACACAAAAAGTCATTCAGTAAAGGCATAAGAATTAGAAGGCAAATTTACTCCCGAACTCCATATGTTTTCCATCATAATGAAATTTAATTAAATCATATCAAGAGCATCAACCAAAACCTAGAAATAATCACAGCTATTATAAAGAGAAAAAAAGTGTCATACATGTATCCCTTTGTTCCAAAATCAACAATGTATCTCATATACTTATGGCCAGTGTTAGCTTAATCCCAAATAACACCAAAATAATGCTAATTCTAAAAACCTGCTAATCAGTTTAGCATTCAGATTTGGTCCCAGTAATTTTGGCTATGCGAATAATCAAAGCAGAAAAAAGACATTCATACACTAAGGATGGTATTAAACCTTGAAAACTTGTAAACAATCAAATAAGCACAGGGTAGTAATACTTGCAAGACAAAACCACTAACCTTAATACGGAATCGGAAGTAACGGGAAAACACATACAGTTAGAGTCATTTAACATGCAAGGAACGAATGTTGTAACATTTCTCATTCCGAATAACGTATGGACCAGAATCACTTCTTTTTTTTTTGACCAGGACCAGAATCACTTGTACACTAAGGATGGTTATAAAAAACTAAGGAAGTTACATTTTCTCATTTTTGCTATTGTTTACACCGTCTCTACATTTTTAGTGATAGTATGAAAGAGTTACAAAAAGCTACTCCCTCCGTACTAAAATGATAGTTTTCTATAAAATTACGATTAAGTTTGACCGGCCAAGAATTTATATCAAAATTGTCGTAATGAAATTTTTTAAATTTTAATAATATTATTTAGTTTTTAAACTATATGATTAACTTTAAAAAAAGTTTATTTTGAAAATTTTTGTACGGAGGTATTACTTAGGTATAATATAAATGATGCTTATCATCCTATCTGTGTCACATATATGCTACATATATCGGTAAAAGGGTCGGGTAATTGAAAAGTCAAAGAATATCGAGTCTTCATGAATAATTAATAGTAATAGAGGATGTACCGATGTACGTTAACTTTTGTATCAATAAAGGTGAATTTTTATTATATTTGAAACTCCATATGCAAATACTCCATGTAACGTGTCAATTTATTAATATCGGTTTTTAACCATACCCTTTTCCCTGATAGTCTAATTTCATGGTACTATATAAGTACATAAATATAAAAATACAAACATGTTATACGACCTTTTAAATGATAGTGTTGCTATATATATAACCGATTGTATATCCTCCTTATAAACCGATTAAACATAAATTCACATTATAAACAAAATCAAAACACATTAGCCATTCAAATTCCCATAACCTACATCATTAATACTAGTCATACTCATACATGTCACGTTAACTTTCTTCCCCAAACTCTAAAACACATTCTGAGTGTACCTAAATAAGTAAATATATTCAAAAATCAAATTGTATAATTATTCATTCCGCCAATTTATTATAACTAAAGTATCATTTCGTATTACCAATTATATACTCTTTGGTTTCTAATTCACAACTAATAATGTAAGGAAATCACCCAACTAGTTCTCTAGGATTTTAATAACTAAACGTAGCCTCTAAAGTTTCTAGTAACGACATCAATAAATATGAAGAATATTCAAAACAAGAACAACAAATATGGGATTTTACACTTACAGTTCAATATTTTATTCAGTTTGCGGCAAAAAAACAGAGGCAAAACACAGATGAGCTCTTCTGGAGTCTGACAATAGCCAATGCACGATTATATGGTTCCCGAAAAGGTTAGAAAGCGATTCACATCTTTAAAATGGTATTAAATTAGAGATGCTATTTCTGTACAAAACTCAACCGGCCGCGATCAATCTTGTCTAATCTGATGACCATAGTTCGGCCATTCCTTTCTTCATTCCAATTGATGGACTCTTTCTCCAGAAATTTTTGAACCTGCAACCAGAAATGGGAAATTAAAAAAAAATCGGGTCCAAAGAAGTATTCAGAAACCTAAACGAGTGTAGTGCACAACGAAGTTTTAAAAAGATTTCAAACACAAAAAAGCTCCGAATTTTCTTATATGAAAACACATTCAACAATTTCCAGCGGAATTTTCAATTCAGACTTCTTGTTCTATCCCTTAGTACTTCAACTCTACAGACTTATAGATCTGTAAAGTACTTTTGCACACGTTCACTTTTCTTAAATACTTTATGAAAGGCGACTGTTGAGAAGAACTTCAACAAGTGCCCTTTTTTTCTTAGCAAAAGAATACTAGTGTCCTCGCTTTTACCCAAAAAGTTTTCTTTAAGTTGTTCTTTTTTTCATTTGGCCAATCATTATAAAGGGCATAGGAAGTGATTTTGACATCGCATGTGGAGACACGGAAACCTGGAAGCATCGAGTTATACTCAACGGACATACCTGCCGTTTTCGAGCAGCATCCTTGGTCCCTTCAGTGTCGCCAGCAATTATGATTTTAAGATATGGAAAAGCTGGAAAATGAAGAAAAATAAAATTAGAACAACACTCGGTAGGCACCAGTGCACTCAAATGAAAGAAAATATAAACTGAGGGAAACAAAATTGAGTAATTGACCTTCGCTGCCAGCAAGAGAAGTTAAAAGAGTCTTAAGGGAACGTATTGCTTCTTTCGGACTATATTCAAGCACGTTTAGGGACATTCCTTCTTCCGGACTACATTCATGAACGTCTAGAGACATTCCTTCTTTTGGACTACATTCATGCACGTCTGGGGACATTCCCTTGTCTCTACAATATAAATTAGTTTATTGTGTCAATGATGGATCACAGACTTAGAGATGTACTTTCAGTACAAGAAATAACTAAAACTTCATTATATCCTTTATTACTTGGATCCAAGAAACATCTGGATAGATTTTTCACGTAGTTCACGAGCTTTCTTCTTGAAAAAATGTCCCTGAAGGCCACATCACAGCCACAAATCAAAACAGAAGGAGAAATGAAGATAATATATTCTAAACCTTAACATAGCATCCTGAAGATCAAGAAACAGAAAAGATAAAGAGGGAAGCAAGCCACTGCCTGGGGATCATATTATCACAAATTTCATCTACTTCATAGTCTTTTGAAATTGAAATTGAAATTATCACAACCTCCCCCCTTTTGGTTATTAATGTACTTACTGAACTTTATTAAGTTACATCACTTCCGACTTCACTTTATAAGAAACCAAGATTAATTAGAATTTGAAACTCAATGGAATGAACTTGTTAACTTCACTTACTAAGGACGAAAGAAAACTTCAACTAATGAACGATTTTTTTTATATACCTTTTCCATCAAATTCTGTGCACGCTCATGATCCTCCTTGGTATAAGCATCAGCAGCCTGCCAAGCAACTTAAAAGTATTAACGACATAGTCATGCAACTTGCAAAGAAAGCTCTTTATTTAAAAATTCTATTTTTTTACAGAGAAGCAAGAAATGTAGGACTTACAGCTTCATAATATCCATTCATTGTCATCCAGAACTCCTTAGCACGTCTCAAGAGGTCCTGATATGCATCCTCCTCATCCTCTCCGTTAACTGTTTCAGAACATATATGTTCTCTTAAACTATTAAATCATGTGGAAAACATTTCAAAGATCAAGGAAACACAAAATAGTGGATGCAATATACTACAACCAACTAATTGGAGCTGCAAACTATAAAGCCTTAAATATCCCAAAATAAGCATCCGTCATAGGGATAGCAAAATGAAACTAAGGCAAAAAGAAGAAAAGTAATACTCAGACTTGAACGGGAAACGGAATAAAACTCATTAAACCTCGACATCTGATGATTGTTTAGAATTTCTCTACAAGTATAATTCTTACAGAAGAAAATAAAATTTTAAATAGCCTCATATTGTGGAGACATGAGAAAGATGTAAAGCTTTTGCCTTCAGAGCCTCCCATATCATTGTAAACTGATCTTTCCTGACAAACGACTGTTACAATATAGGAATTATATGTCGTGGTGCTCTTCAAAGCAGTGAACCAGTTTGGGCAAATATTAAGTTGTTTAAAGGGTGAAAAGGAAAGGCAAAAAAAGTGATTCTTGCTACCGAACAAACTGTTTTCAATGTATAACAAAATGACCTGCCTAAACGAGACAAAAAAACTTTTGAAATAGGCCTTTGTTTTGTAGTCCGTCAACCCTGAAATGACATTTTTATACATATTGTACTAGTTGGCTGAAACTCAACTAAGCAATTTGTTAAAAAGAAATTAGAAAAAGAAAGCCTTTTAGAGATGATAAACAATACTAACATTTTCCAACTTCACAATAAAAAAATTTAGTTACCTTCCTGGATACCAAGCAGAGTTACTACAGGTGTCGTAAGTTCTGACGCAGTGTCTTTAAATGGCTCAGTAACAATTTTCCCGAACGGGCTCGGTTTCTTATATGCTTTATATGGACCAGTTCTTTTAGGTGCTTCTTCAATTCTTTGAGGAACGTTAAACAAGCATTCCAACACCTCTTTCTCCAGTTCACATCGGTTTTTGTTGCTTTTAGACGATCTCGGTCCAGCTACCAATCTAAGTTAAGTACTTCACATTATTGCCAACAAGAAAAAAATTGACCGTACCACAATATAAAGATGATTGGATTTATAAATTTAATTGACAAAGGGTGATTTTGAATTTGCTCCTCAAGGTGATTATTTTAGCTAACTTTTTTCCCTCGCGAGAAGCACAGTTTACTATTTGGTGGATCTAAAAAAGCAACTGACTGTTCAAGTGAGACACGTGTTAAGTCATTCAGTAAATAATTCATGATTGAAAACAAATTCAGATCCAAATATGTCTAAAAGAGAGCAGTCTACCTTCCAGCAGTCTTTTTGCAAGTATCTATAGATATCTGAAGAGGTTGTTGAAAGAGAAGACACAAGAATGAAAAACAAGTCAGATGAGTAGAAGCATTTATCCACAAAAGCTTTGATCACGGTAGGGCTTTGCCTACCATCCGTTACGCCAACAAAAGCATAAATAATTTCAAGCACCATTGGTATATAAAAGAGTGGGTACCAAAGAAAATAAATGATATAGACCATAATTAAAGATACAGACCGAGAACTACAATTTAAATACGTTTCAAAAATGTAATTTGTTAAATCTGCCAAATTATACTGTAAATGGCCTGAGTACAGTAGGGACTGCTCAATAATTTTAATCTGTTCATCGTCATTTCTTTAAAAAAAATCAACTCATCAAACAACAGCATATAATTGTTAAGAAATTTTAGCTTACCTCTTTAGCAGTTATGTTGAAGATATCATCACTCTTCTCCAAAGTTGATGCAGAAATATCCCGAAGCTTATCCATGCTCTGCATGACCATGGAAGAAAAAGCTGTACTGTAATACAAACATTGATTCTGATCTACAAGTATTAAAGATAGCAAGCGGATCATATAACACAAGCTTAAAAATGAGCAGGTTGCTAAGAGTTGGGGCTCACTAGGGATATTGGCTTTCATCCATATGGATTTGGAACTTTAAAGAATTCATAATTTATGTTACCAAAGAGTTCATGGAGTAATTTGTAATCGACTCAAAATTGGATTTCAACTCCTTTTTTTTTCATGGTGGAATTAGTCATCTTAAATACATGGCACGTTTAAATAACTAGGAATTTCAAATCCTCGGATCTACATTTGATTAGTAACCATAGTTCTCAATGGAACATATCTAACAAGTAACAAACCTACCTATGTTGTCTATATTTAACTGCCTACTAAGATTTTCTCCTTATTCTTCTCTTTTAGTTTTACCAATGCAGAAAGGAAGAATAAAATAAAAGATAATTGATCGTTTTAAGAACTAACCTAGAAGACCTAACATTTAGAATAACAAATTCACTGTTTTTCCCAAGCAAACATGTTATTACGCACTATATAATTATTCAATATGAGTGAGTAAAAGTCCCCCTAAAAGCATGAGTTGACATGGTATCTTAAAGATTAAAACAGATTTTTCACTTATCTGCAACAAACAAAAAGTTTATTTGCGACCGTAAGCTAACCTTCTTAACATCATAACCACAAACACCTGCAGATCAACAGAACACCAGTTTTAAAAAGTTAGTCAATTTACAATGGTCAAAAACAAAACTGAGCACTAAGCCAATCTCGACAAAGATAAGATGATTTGAAGAAGGAAATCTTTGTGGAGTAAAAAGCATAACATGATTTGCATGTCACGAGTGTCATACACTATCTACCAAAGAAATCCTTATACATTGCAGTGATAAAGACTAAATATAAGTTCAGAATACATGGCATAGCTTTCATAATTTCATGTTTACAGCATGAAGTTGCAGGGCATGAGAGAGAACTTTAGAAAACGTTTTCACATGATGAAAGATTGAAAGTTTGATAGAAAAATGAAATTCATGTCAGTGGCCTTGGCCCTCAACTTGGCTTGTCAAGAAGTTATGTAAATGGGTTTAATTGGTTAATTGTCGAATCATATTATTTACAAAATAACCAAAGGATTACTTTCAACATATTATCCTCCATATACCACTCAAGTCAAGATGATACTTTAATGCACCATATTGCCAAATATATTGACCGTCAGATACAAACACTCGTATTTATTTTACAGAGAGCTCACAAATTTTACAGTATTCCAAAAATCCCTAAAAGGACAATTATTTCATTTTGAACACTTTCCACGAAAAACGTACATTGGAAAGGCATGAGACATACTTATACGAAAAGGAAAACCAAGTATACGAAGCTAGAAGATTGTCATGTTTCTAATGTAAAAAAAATGGGAAATTACCCCTATGTAGAACAGGGAAGTAACTTGAGTTCATCTCAATCAAGTAAAAACGGGACAAAAAAAGAGACCAGAACTTCATAAAAACTCAAAATGGAACATGAATACAGCTTTGCTTACCAAGAACGTCTTGGATAATCATCATGTCAAGTTGAAACCCATCACCAAGCATTCTGAACAAAAACTCTACTGTATCCTTGCGCATAGATTCAGCAGCAGGGGCGTTCGTCTCGGTCATCTCGTGCACCGAAAATTCGTCAATATTAACTTTTGGTGGTTTAGTCCCTTCAACATACCCATTTCTTGCGGGCCTGTTAATCGCATAGTCTTTTCCAATGACACCTACAACAGTACCCATGGATGCAGAACCCTTCTTTTGATTTGCTTCAATTGTATTAGTTTCTGATATACTTGCTTTTTCTGTAAAGCCGTTTGACACCTCTAATATCTCATCCTTGGAGGAGAGAGAAGAAGATGCAGAAGTCGATCTTAAGGAGGAGAGAGAAGATGTTCCAGATGTGGATCCCTGGTGCTTGCTCAGTAGTATTTCAAATGCAGTCTCAATATTTCGACCCCCTTTTAGATAAGCAGATGATATGTCCTCAAGAGGTACCGCTGAACCAAAAGCATCGAGCAATTGATTTAAGTCCCTTGTCTCGTTGTCCCAATATGGAATGTTACGAGCATTCGTTCCCATTTTCAGCCTACAGAGGACGAAGATATATGCATTATTAAAGTACGACTTCAGAACCACTTGGTAGGGGTAATTTCTGTTCAATAGACAAATATGACGAATCTGCAGTGAACATCGGATCTAAACCACATATATGTACATTACAACATATCAAAGATGTACACACACAAAAATCAGATGTGGGGCTTGTTAAGGATGCAAACTTTAACCCCAACTTATTCAGTTTACGCTAACAAGTTACTGCATTTGGAGGTCATCTAAAAAGCTGGTTTTCGTTGTTTTATGGCTTGATAAAACTAATAAAAAAATATCTGAACGAGAGTATTTTTTTCCAGACCCGAATAAGCTATTGTATTTGCTCAACAGTTGGAGGAAAACCAACCCTCAGTTAGCAGATACAACTTCTGCCTGATAATGACAAGGAACTCTCATCTATTTCTATACGTTTTGAATTTTAAAAGAAATAAAACAAATTACACGACGCATCACATATTGTTCGAAATGTTGTTTACGACCGAAAACCAGACAAATCAACTACATGACTTGGTGACAAGCAGAAAGTCACAAACATACCACGTTTCATAAAAATAAACAATTTAAACAAATGCATCAAATACCATTCACAAACAGTTTAAGAAATAGTTATAGTTATACTTAAACAAACTAGCTTCAATTTATCCGCTACAATATAAAGAAAAACAAATGCTATCCATGCACATGCTTTTTTCCAAAATCCACAATATATTGAAAGCGTCAAGCATAATACGAATAATATAACTGATACTAGGTTAGGTTAGCAGGCAAATTTTGTCTTCCATAAGATTTTAGTTAATTCCAATTGAAAGAGCAGCAATCAGAACCTAGAAATAATACTCTCTTTTTTTATAATTAATAACCCTCACTTTTGAGGTAACCTGCTTCGCAGGTGCCAGAGATCGAACCCTGGTGGTGAGCGTGGTGTACTAGGGTCTCAACCACTTGGACCAACGACTTTGCACAAATACTTTTACAAAAAACAAAATAGTAAACAACACACGGAATCCTATCTGGACAATACTGATTTACGTTTTCTGTAGATGTAAATAAGACAGCAATGTTAATAACCCAAACAGAAAATTCATTTAGCGAGAGATAAAATCAGACATGTAGGCACATTAGATACATTTACACAAAAAGTCGATCACAATTTGCCTGTAATCTTATAAAAAAACAACTCATTCATGTACCCATTCAATCCAAATCGACAGTGTAATATAAGATCTCTGTTAGTTTAATATCATACCAAGATACTATTAAATCTTAGTTTTACAACCTGATGATCAGTTGGCAGGCAAAATGTGTCCCAAACTCAATAAGTTTTGTGTTAATTTATGAAAGTTCAACTAAATCATATCAAAATTAGCAATCAGTAGACTATGAAATCAAAAACCTGCATCAATTAGACAAATACAATTTACATAAGAGCAATAATTATTTACAGTCGCTGTACACTGTAATTAAACGCTAATGTGAATAGCCAAAACAGAACAATCATTCAGTGAGGAATAAAATCAAACACATAAGGCGCATAGATACATCGAAAAACTATCGGACAAATCGGAAAATTTTATATGTTTATGATCACCTAATAAGGTAAATTTTGCCTCAAACTCCACATAATCTTTTCATAACAAAATTTCAATTAAAATCAAATCGAGAGAAACAATCAGAGATAAAAACCAAACTAAATACTACCACATAAGGCACACATACATATATTGATTTATTTATATTTGAAATAATCAAAACAAAACTATTATGTATATGACCTGATAAAACACGTTAGCAGTCGGTTTTTGTCAATAAAATTTAATTAAATCAAACCGAGCACAGCAACCAAAACTAAATTAAAATTAAATAATTATACAAATAACTAATCGGTAGACATCGAATGGAATAAAAATAATGTATCAATTAGATAGATACAGTTTACATAAGAGCAAAATAGCATAATCGATTAACAGACCATTGCACAAATAATTGAAAACCGAATGGTTATAAATTCAATTCACGGACTAACGATAAACGATCTAAAGCTTATTTCACCAGAGGACAAAATATTCAGCAATTTCCGTACAATGTAAATCAAACAGTAACATGAATAACCAAATCAGATAACTAAAATCACTTAATAAGAAATAAAATCAAACGTGATAACACTAAATCAGTAATATAGAGTAATTTTTTGTTGATAAAAATTAGTAGAGAGTTCATACCCGCAGTGTAGCCCTCGTCACTCTCTCTCTATATCTCTATCTATCTATATATCTATATATGAATGACTATATATATATATATGTGTGTGTGTATATATATTAATATGTGTATGTATAACGAAACGGGTAGAGAGAGAGAGAGAGGGTACGTACAGTTGATCAGGCCACAAGCGTGACTATTAAGAGAAAATAATTTGACTGTTTGTTGTTGAAATGTTTCCTTTTTTTGGCGCTTATATGAGAAATGTGGGATCCACAATTGTGGAATCCTGACATCGTGGTCGGGGTGCCCGTTTACTCGGGTTATTTCCCGTGTATTCGTAATTTTTTTTATTTTTTATTTTTATTTTTTAAATCAATGTTCTGTGTTGTTTATAAAGTGTTTATTCAAAAAAATTTGTAAAGTTTGACATTTTATATTTATTTTTTTTGCATTAATACCTTATAAATTGTCAAACAAACAATTAAATACCAGTTTTTTTTATTTATAAAAAATCAGATTTTACATATTTTTTTTAACATGCTCTTTATAAATAATATAGAACGTTGGTTTAAGAAATAAAATCTAAAAATAATTACGAATACACTTGAAAAGTCCAATAATATGATAAAAACCTTATGAACGTAACCTGAGTAAATGTGCACCACCACCGTGCCCACTTGACTTTACAAAGGAATGAAGTTTTATTTTAACCTATTGTACCTCGATTTTGTAAGCATAATTCCATCGAACCAAAGGGATCATTCAAAAATGATCAAAAAATGGAGTCTGGGGAACAAGGGAGTGGTTCGATTTACTTTACCGGGGCTTGAAATTCCTTGAAAATCCTTTCAGTTACATAAGGTTATGTTGAGGGTTTTATTGTCATTTCCATCGATGGTAATTTCGGCATTACTGTTCTATCGTGGTAATTTTAATTTATAACAATTGTAAAAGTGAGAGAAGTGAGGTGTCATCATTTTATTGGATGTGTTTTTCATTATGCGGCATCCAATGCCTTCCCCTTCGCTATACGGTGCGGAAGAGACTGTCTTGGTATATCACTGTTCATTCTAGCTATATAGACAAACTCATTTTCACTTGTTATAAGAAATAGTAAAAACATGATGGTTTTTCAACAAAACAAATTTCGATTTATAATGATTAAATTTTTAGACCAACAATGTCATTTTATTTGTATTTTTCGTATTTTTAGGTGTAATTTGTCACGTTCTGAAATTTGATTTTTTTATGTAAGGTTTCATAAAGTAATGAAGATTCTTATGACTTATTAAAGTATATGGACTATTTTGTAATACACAAGGTCTTAAAAATAAAAGGTTTATTATACTTTAGTATCTTTAAGTATGATAAATTTTTTTGTTTAGTAATAGGAACTATGACTTTTTATATTTAGTACTCTAAACTATGGAAACGTTAGTTTTTTTACCATTCCGTCTATTGTTTTTTTTTTACAAAAAGATAGTCTTATTGAAATTGTTGTAATAAAATGACAAAAACAGCCTTTATTTTAAGTGATTTCATCCAAAAAGTAGTTAGAATTGACAAAAAATCAGTAAAATTTGTTACTTTTTTTATATTTATTAATATTAATAACTTATAAATTATCAAACAAATAATTAAATACATAAATGTAGTTTCCACCTAATTGTAAAACTTAGACAAAACGAGGCCTAAGATTTTTGGCTCACTTGTTTTATTTTGATTTTCTTAAAAAAAAAAAGTTTTTTTCTAACATAGCTATTTTCTCACTAATATATTTACGTTTTAATGACAAATCCACCCCTGTAACATTAAAATAAAAACTGAAAAGGGACGAGGAGAAAACAGTAGCTTATTTACATCGTTAATTTCTCTTTCTTAAACCCCACTGTGACAATCTATTAAGGTGTGTACTACTTTTCATCTCTGATTATTTCCCATTTCCCATTTTAATTTTAGTTTGTATTCCAAAATATATTATAACACGATAGATATAGATAATTTAAGCTAGGGTTACAAAGTTACAATCCAAGTCTGGGTTAGCATTCATTTAATTGTTCATCGATCTCATATTCATTATTCTGTATATTTTTTCTAGTAATAGGACTTATTTGATAGACCAACTTATTATTTAAGTTACCAATTTTCTCTCTATATACAATCAAGTCTTTTAGCTTAAAAGCTACAATCAAACAAACTCTACGCGTAAATGGGTCAGACCCAAATACTATTAAAAGATCAAATATGAGTGTAGGAAAAATAATCATAGATAATGTTTAAGAACCACTCAATTATTAATTCTAATGAAATTATGGGTTTACCAGCTTTCAATTTAAGCTTGATATTATTGATTTCTTGCTAAATTGTACTGTATTTAGTCGGTCAGCAAAGTTGGCCCTTTTCATTTCTTTTGCTAAAAAAGATTAAAGTACAAGTTAAGGCTATGTTTGACAAAATATTTTTTTTGGTCCAAAAGCAGCTTTAATAAATTTGTTTCAAAAATCTAGTGAAAAACCATATTTTTTATTGTTAGATTTTTTTTGTTGCTATTTTACCTAAGAATCTCCTTTTTAAAATGTATATATTCCGACTATCCAAACACCCAAATATTTTTAAAAATAAAAAATTTAAAAATCAGCTAAAAGCCAAATGGACCCTAAAACAAACTCTCAAGTTATTTCCAGTTTGCACAATGAGATAGATTTGCTTAGAATTTGCATCCGAACAATCCCAAAGTCATTTTAGTGGGGTTTATCTAGAGTTAAGAACAACGTAACTTTATTTTGGATATTTATCCTCACTTATTTTTCTCCTGTCTTTTGATTGTTCATTACCCATAATAATTTTGCAGTGCCTATATTCTCACAATTTTGTTACATAATAATTTTGTAGTGCCTTTCCATACTCTTAGAAGATACACAAGATGAGTTAGGTCTCAACTGTCTTTGAGTTGCTTTTACATCTACTTGACTTCATTCTTATTTTTTTAATTTGTTTCTTACTCGTTAGTTAGGGTGTTTGTTAATGGATACAAAAGAAAACAGTGATTCGTTTATTTGTTTGAACATGTAAGATAGTGAAATACCGTACTGGAAACTTCTAACATAATTGCCTTTTCCTTTTGATAAACTGAAAATTACATTGAATGATATTGGCAGCAGAGAGATGTCAACTAGAGGAGTTATCAGTGATAAATGGTCGATGAGGGTTCTCTGGGCATGTGCTATCGGAAGTGCTGTCAGTATGTGATTCTAGTTTTAATTCGTAGTTTCTGTATTCAATCCATTTCGACTTTTTCTGGATAAATATTGCCTCGATTATTCAACTGACAATGATTGTAATGACTGTTTTTGTGTTTAGGCCTGTACATGGTTGCTGTAGAAAGGCAAACACAGAACAGAGCAAAAATGATGGCTGAAGCTCTCAGAGCAGAAGGCGGTGAAGGTGCAGAGGAAGTTTAAGTATGCGTTTATCCTTTTGTCGGGAAATTAAAGCAGGAAATGGCTTGTTTTTCTTCATTTTCAGTCTTGTCACAGTTCAAACGTAGTTTTTAAGCACAAAATGGGTGTGTTCTGAAGTTGAGAATAAACGTATCAGCATTCACATTAAGGCATTCAAAAGTGCAACTTTATACACGGTTCTAGCCAATATCGGGCTTTTAAAGTTAGAACCAAACTAGTTCAACGTGTATGCATTTCTTGAAGTTGTGGTTGTATTACCTTCTAGTGGCCACTGGCTAGTGTAATTATGTGATTTGATCTCTCATCTTACCCTTTGGTCTAATGTACTACTATCTATCGAGGATCTCACTACAATTCGTCAAGGACGTGTTTTCTCCTTATTTTCCGAATGCTTGAAGTGTAACGAATTCTGCTTTGGAATATTAATTACCCAAAGAAAAAATGGAAAAGTGTTAAATTGCTGAAAAATACTTCAAATTCCATAACAGCTAGTTTTGCTATTTCATTATTTCACCGTGCTTGAAATTTTGCTTTATTGCATATTACCGGCTAGGGCCGGGAGAAAAACCGAAAAAACCGAACCGGACGGATAACCGAACCGAAAAAGACCGAAACCGAAATTTTTTTGTGTCGGTTTCGGTTTTCAATAAAACCAAACCGAAAAAGACCGAAACCGAAAAAATCCGAAAAATAACCTAAAAAAATTGAAACTTGACCGAAAAAACCGGTCCGGTTCGGTCCAAAAAATAAAAAGACCGAAACGAAAAATATGATCGGTTTCGGTTTTGCTAAAAACGACCGAAGCTAGCCCTATTACCAGCCGTAGAATTGACAATTATAAATTCATATACCAGTAAAAGTTTTAGGGGGTGGTATTAGATTCGATCAATCCAGACTGGATTATTTTCCCAGTTAAATTCTTTTAATTTTAATTCGAACCAAATTGTTAGTCACACGAGTAATAAGTCCCACCAAAGCGACTCTATAGAATTACCTCACTTGACATGGCCAAAAAAGAAAACAGTTCAACTGAATATGATTATTACAAGAAATAATATTCAAAACGATTAATAACGTGACTAGTGCTTATCATTAATACATAGTATAAATAAAAGCACTTTACCTAAGAAACGAAATATAAACACTAAAAATAATTTTTAAAAAAAGACCTAATTTTGCGGTAAAGGAATGAGAACCAGGTTTTATCTATTTATTTATTTACACACTGTTTTTTTTATGGTAGAGGTTATATGGACATAACTTATCCATAAACATTTTTTTTTGTAAAAACGTTCCAAAATAATTATTGCAACATAATTTATTCATAAACATTTTTTTTTAAAAACGTTCCAAAATAATTATTGCAAATCTTGTTTCATGATGGGAATACAAATATGCGTCTTATTTTTTTTCCGAGACGTATAATGACATGTTTTAAAAATTATGGTAAATGACATGTTTTGAAAATTATGGTAAATTTTAAAAATTCAAAACATGTCGTTATACATCTTGCACAAAAACAAAAAATAAATGAATGTTTAGGTTTCCGTCGTGAAAGCATGTAGATTTGTAATAATAAAATATTAATTTTGTAATGTTTTTGGTATAAAAAAGGTATAAAAAAAATAGATATGCATAAGTCAGATATATTCGCGTAAGTTGATATACAAGTAAACTTCGCCGTTTATTATTTATTGAAATATTCAACCTGAAAAACGTTAATTCAGTTTCTCCAAATACAGAACATCTATGATGATGATGATCTGATATGACACATAGTAATACACACACTGACACACACACATAAATATATATATATAATTATAATTATAGAGAGAGAAAGTTAAATGGATCGGGCGTTGAAAGCTGGTAGAAGCTCCGGTTCACTCAACCTCTCTAACCGCTCTCTCAAGTTACTTTCCATTTCTCTCTCTATATTTTTATGTATTTATTTATTTATTTATTATTTATTGCCTTTTACTTGTCTTAGTTTAATAATTGATTTCAATATGATTTGGGACTCAATTTTCGACAATGTGTATAAGTGTATTGTTCCGTATATAATGATTGTTAGCTAGTTAGCCCTTTTTTAACGAAATAATTTGTATTTAGAAATTATTTAACTTTTGGTATCACTGACATGTAAAATTTCTAACTGTTATACGTGATGGGCTGTTTCTATTTAATGCAATATTTGTCTGTTTTTTGCTTGTTTATTTCTGATTTCCTATATTTCGCGAATTTTGCCCATTACTTGTTAGTAGTTTAATTATTGTTCCGTATTTAATGATTATTAGCTAGTTAGAAATTGGGTTTTTTACAGGGTTGTTACAAGTATTAATGTGGTTAATGACTAATGGTTGTGTAAAAGTTTTTTTTTGCTGAACGAAGTCGGTTTCCCCTATAAATAATCCAAGAGGAACACAATTTATCTGATGGTCTATTTTGTGTAATGTAAAATACAATTATTTGTTTTTCTACGACATGGTTCGGATTTTGTAATTTTTTGGGTTTTGTTTTTTACGCATGAAGTATGATATGAATTTTTTCAGACAAAGTTAAAAAAGCGCCCAAAAAATCATACGACTTAGGTGTAAAAAAGTGCCGGACCGACTCTGTGGAATACTGCATTTGTTTGGTCACTTTAAAGGGGTTTTATTTTTTCTGGATTATGACCTTGAAAAGGTAACTTTTCTTAGCCAAATGAACGCAGTTTTCTCTTAACCTCAAACATGTCATCTTATTTGCTTATAAGCTGGAATAAAACAAAGCTATATGTTGATTTTCTGAAAACTGAAAGTTTGCTAGCCTTGATGAGATGTGATGTATACATATGTAAGCCTATCAAGGACGTGGATCTTTTTTACAGCTTGCCGTATGAAGGTGTAATAACAGTTTCAAATTTCACTTTGTAAATGATGACATCTTTTTAGTTATATGCGCAACAAAGATAAAAAAAGATATGTTGATTTTAGTAAATGCTTCAGAAACTCTGGCGTGAAAATCATGTCATGAAACCTAGTTTTTGTGTTCCTGCCTTTTATTCAGGGGCCTTGAGAGTGTACTAATGCAACTATGCAAGTGCAGTTTCTAAATTTGGTATGAATTGTGTAATTTCATAATGTCTACAAGTAAGCATTAAGTCTTAATCTTAAATCGTTGTGCATGTGCGGATATGTATACATGTGCTAAGTCGGGCAGTAAGATCAGTTAGTTGCTTTCTGTGTAGCTGTTTCGATTCACAAACCCCATTCTAACGCAGACTAGTTCCATTAGCTGACAGAATGAATCTGTTATTTACAGGGAAGTTCCGGATGAGGTGTATAGAAGTTTGGATGCAGTTGCTGATGGTGAGAAGTGGTGGGAGGTATCAGTTCACTGTTGTATTTCTATCTTTAACTTTCTCGATTCTATTTTATTTATTAGCTGCTGCTAGTTGGCAGTTGGGTACAAAACACCTGTATATTCTGCTACAACTTTATGGCAAATTTATAATAAGAGTTTCGTAATTGTAGGCTGTGGAGTTACAGAAGCTGATTCTGGCTCATAATGATATCGAGTTGTTAAGGGAAGACCTCAGAAATTTGTCTTTATTGGTTGTGCTGAATGTTAGCCACAACAAGCTTTCCCACCTACCGGCAGCTTTGGGAGAGTATGTAATTCTGTTTATTGCTCGTTTGCCTTTCCTTATCTGGACCCCTCTCTCTTTCTCTTTTCATTTATTTCTTATACTGGAAGTTGTATTTTTATTTGAATGTTGTCTAAGTGCATCCTCTTTTCATAACAGACTTGGTATGCTGAAATCTCTAGATGTGTCGTTTAATTCGTTGACCGGCATTCGTGAAGAAATTGGTTCAGCTACTTCACTAGTCAAGTAAGCTTTTTTTTTCCTTAAGCCAACGTGAACTATAAATTCAGAGAATAGTATCACTATGTTCAGTTTTAGAAGAAAAACCGTATTTTTCTACTTGGGATTAGTACTGATGGATTCTTTTGATGTGATTATTGTAGGCTTGATTGTTCAAACAATCAATTGAAGGATCTCCCTTCCTCACTTGGAAGATGTTTAGATTTATCTGAACTCAAGGCAAGATAGTAAATTGTTTTGATATTTATAACAGAGTTATTAACTGTTATATGTTCTTTTAAGTTGAAGAACGTATGTGTTTATTACCAATTCACCTGAACTTTTGATGTACTACTAGTTTAAAACTGGATGAAATTATATATTTTAAACTTACATTTTATAACTGTCTATTCTTCTTGTAATATCGGGCTTTTTTACATCACTCATGCGTTTCCCGCCGATGATAACAGATATCAAACAATGGGATTACAAATTTACCCGAAGATCTAGCTAATTGTTCAAAATTGACGAAGTTGGAGGTTGAGGTACTAAAGGCAACCCTTACTTGGTTTCTGAAAGTTGGCTGCATGTTGTTTCTGCATTAATTTGTTCTTTTTTTGCTTTCAGGGAAACAAGCTTACAACCTTATCTGCAAATCTTATTTCATCATGTGTCATGCTTACAGAAATCAATGCATGTAAGTTTTTGCATTATTAATTTATATACTTCTATTTCAGGTTGAGAGCAACTAATCTAAAGTTATGCACTATTAAAGTCCGCTTGTGCTCAAATTTGCAGCAAAAAACTTGCTGACAGATATACCAGAGAGTATCGGTAGCCTTTCACGCCTCATTCGTCTTGATCTTCACCAGAACAGTAAGTGAAGGAAAATTCTTTGATGTGTTT
This sequence comes from Primula veris, assembly GCA_963682055.1. NCBI lineage: Eukaryota > Viridiplantae > Streptophyta > Magnoliopsida > Ericales > Primulaceae > Primula > Primula veris. Next base: position 4,551,776 of record OY821746.1, read on the forward strand.
TTCTTATAATTAATTATTACAGTTGAATAATTACTGACTTGTGTCATTGTGCTAACAAAAGAAATTTACTATCTGACCATCCGTATTGATAGGAATTTCTTCGATTCCAGCTTCGATAATGGGTTGTTCTTCACTAGCGGAGTTCTATATGGGGTAAGATAAATCTTTCTATGTTGCAATAGAAATAGAAAAACAGTGGATATCGTAAATTATGTGTTCCCTTTCTATCTTTCAATGTTTTCACGATGATATGTGATATGGTTTCACATTTGAGTTTGCAGAAACAATACTCTATCTTCATTGCCAGTAGAGATAGGGGAAATCCCACAATTAGGGACATTAGATCTGCACTCAAATCAGGTTTGCTTGGAAGTCTTGTAGTTAGCATTGTTTTTTCACTTTTTAAATGTGTTCCAAAATTTAAATGCTTTACCGAGACTGGTCATTCCTGAATATCTTTGACTTAGATTTCCTCATAACTGTCAGATACTTTCTGATTGTTGTTTTAACCTTTTCTCTAATTGTACATGTAGTTGAAAGAGTTTCCGGCCGAGGCATGCAAGTCACGCCTTTCAACACTAGATTTGTCAAACAATTCCTTATCTGGCTTGCCTTCAGAGATAGGTAAGATCAGCATTTATGCTGCGAATTATATTTCATCAGTTTTACTATTGATGTTCATTGAGTGTTTACATTGAAAAGCTTGTGGTGCCGAAGCTAAGAAACGAACACGCACTTAGTCACATGTATTTCAATGCTACTTCATACAATATAGTACTCCTAGAAAAATGACCTTTTTTCATGAACTATGGAAAGAGAGATGGTTTCTCTATTCAACAAAACAAGAAAGTTGGATTTAGTTGGAAAAAGTTGTTTTAACATTTAGTTCGAACTTCTGAATACATATACAATGATAACCTTGAGCTGAGAAACACTACAAGTAGTTGTCCTGTTGATGAAAACCCTTTTGATGAAAACAAGTTTATAGCTTTCAGTAGCACGTTGATCTGACTTACAGTAATTTTATGAAGGTAAAATGACAACATTAAGGAGACTTCTACTCGCAGGCAATCCGTTACGGAGTCTGAGAAGGTATATATATACCGAATTTACTTAGTCATTTTCCACTTATTTTAATGACAATGACTGTAATTGTTTTCTCAGTTCACTAGTAAATGGACCTACCCCAGCCTTATTAAGGTATCTCCGCAGCAGACTGCCAACAGATGAAGGTACAAATTAAAACTCTATCTAGATTTCAGATATAGGTTAATGTTTGGATTCTTTGGAACCATAAAAAGTTTTTTAGTGCATTTTTCTTTTAATTTGTTCTGCATTAACTCTGCCGGGTTCCCTTGTAGAAGCTGCAGCTCTTACTCCAACAAAAGAGGATGTAATTGCCATGGCAACTCGAATGTCCCTCAGTTCAAAGGTGCTGTATCTGTTTATTTTTGGGTAACTCAATGTCCGGCACATGTTAGAATTTTTGGTTTTAAAGTAGTTGTTTATCCATTTCACAAAAATATGATTCTCATTTGAAACGAGATTTTCAGAAGTGTTTTCAAGTTTTTCTTTTAGGTACAATGAAGTGTATCTAAGTTGATTGAGAGCAAGGACACGCAGAATTCACTCACAGAATTCTTGTGTGTTCCAGAAAAGTAACACCGAGGGAGATTTCAAACATAGTTATTATTGACAACAGTAACTAATAATCATAAACTCATTCCAGAATGGCCTTTTCCTTGAAATTCACTTTATTGTTGAAATCTTAATATTCATGTTTTAAAGTTTATTATGGCTTGTGGGCAATGCCTTTTGTATTTTTATGTATTTAGAAAAACTCTCTTTCCTACTCGTTTAGGCTTAGAAACACTTCATTTACGCTTCTCTTTCACTTCCATTCTACAATTGATTTCATGTAAGTTGAGGCTTTCTTTATTTTCGTTTTGATGATTACCTTATATAATATGTATTTATTTTGACTAAGCGTCCATTCCTTTTGATCTTAGGAGTTATCTGTAGCTGGACTTGGTCTGAGTGCTGTCCCAACAGAAGCATGGGAATCAACTGGAGTTACAAAACTTGATCTCTCTGGAAATTCAATCACAATGTTACCAGAAGAACTCTCCTCATGCCTTTCCCTCGAGGTATTGGGTGCATTTGTTTAAAAAATTGGGAGCAGAACTATTCTTGCATTTTCTTATGATGATTTAATCTCTTCTACAACTATTTATGGTGCACACTTATTCCGAAAACTGATTACGAGGCTGTTATGGATATTATGAAGAAATGTAATAACGGAACAACTAGGTTTCATATCACACATGTCTTAAGCGTAGGTAGTAGATTAACCTGCACTGGTTGCAGGTGTCAGTTTGGTTGCAAACTACTATTTGCATTATGCATGAGTCAAAATGGCTAATTTATTTCATCAGCTTCTTCTCACAAATTCTTACCAGTTAATTTAGTTTCTTGTTGCAAATTAAGAAACTTTTTGTTTTTATATCGAAGCTTCTCAGCTTATGAATTGAACACTGTTTGATGGTTGCTTAGGCAATTAGAGACTTTAAGTTTATAATTCCTTTCTTGATCATTTTAGGGATATATTTGATTTCCTTAACGGTATAATATTGAAGTTCTGGTGACTGGAACTTCCGAAATTCAGAGATCAATAATGATAGGAATTACAATTAGTTTGCCATTCATATTGACACTGATAACATTGTGCAGGCTTTGATTTTATCAAGGAATAAGATTAAAGAATGGCCCGGTGCCGTTTTAGGTTCACTTTCGAAGCTTTCATGCTTGAAACTGGATAACAATCCTCTTCAACAGGTAAACTGCCTTTTAATATTTTTTTCGAATGTAAATATATTTTCAAATAATGGGCGCGATGCTGGCTTATTTTATTCTTCAGATATTTTCTCATCTGCTCTACTTTAATAAGTTATTCCTCAAACTACTTAAAAAAAGAGAGGGAAATAACAGATTGTGGGCCTTCCACTTCGTTTTGGTTACAATTTACAGCCCTTTCGCTTTTATCTTTTTTTTTTAGTTTAGCACGCGTATGCATGCTTGTATGATGAAACTCCAAATATGCTATTACTCAACAGTGCTGATGTGAGAGGCCAGGTCAATTTTGAGCTTTATCCGAACCCTTTTGTTTAGCTTACTAAAGTGAAATTGCTGGGTCAAACTATAATGAGGATCAGTCTTCCCATACTTTTGCACGTAAAATGTATTTGTATGACGCTTCCAACTATTTTTATTTGTCATTCCAGATTCCAGCAGATGGATTTGAAGTTGTTTCCAAACTCCAGATTTTGGATCTAAGTGGCAATGCAAGTTGTTTACCAACCCAGCCGCTATTTTCGAGTTTGTTGCATTTGGAGGAGCTTTATCTTAGGTCTGTCCCAGTGCTATTCTTCTTTCTCACGTGGAAACTTTTTCAACCAAACACTAATTGTAATAACTCTGTTTTATTTGGGGAAACAGAAGGATGAGTATATCTGAAGTACCATCAGATTTAATGAGACTGCAGAAGATACGAATTCTCGATCTGGGCCAAAACTCTCTTCAGTCAATTCCAGAAGTAAGTCTCTCTCTAAAACAGTCTTTTTGGCACGCAAGACCCCTGAACCTAGATTGTGTCAGTAGGTCGGTTTTTCCATGTTTCATCAACTAAATTGGTCTGGCCTGAAACATGAGAGGAGCTTGTTATGCCTTTTCTCGTAAATTTTCGACTTTAACGCATCGAGTTGTAATTCAGTTGATTGCAAGTCCACAAATGGTTGGTTGTATCTCTATCACATAACTATTTCCTTTCGAAATCCTTCCCTAAAACCTTTCTTAAGAGTCACATGTCCGTGACATATAAACGGTACTCTATTGAATATAATATGGAGAACCTTTACAAGTACAGTTGTGCCTTGGCAAGGTAAAACTTTGTCCTCGGTCCATTCATAAACTGTATATCTGCTTCTGAAAGTTTGTAAATGTACTCTACCTATTTGGTTCTAAACTACATTCAGAGTTTTTGGTTTTTTATGCCCTACTGTGTTACTGTTTTGCAGGGTTTCAAAAATCTTACATCACTTACGGAGCTGGACCTCTCCGACAACAATATTTCAATGCTCCCTGCAGAGCTGGTTAGTCTCTCAAGCAGTCATGTTTGACAATACTTTTTTTAATATTTGACACCATCCTCTTCAACAAATATCGTGTGAATTTTTCTATTTGCATCATCTTCTCCTTGCTGATGATAAAATTGTATGCCTTGGCTGTCCAGTTCTTGAATTTGTTACCATAATTTTTTCTTAGCTGGTAACTTTTATTGCAGGGTTTTCTAGAACCCAGCCTGCAAGTGTTGAGACTCGATGGAAATCCTATGAGAAGGTACCCCCCGTCTCTCTTTTATTTCTACTTTGTTTGAAATCTGACACTTGAACCACTTGATCCGAGTGTATAACGATAGTTGAAATAACAGCATCATTTTAGTTAGAAAATTGCAAAATTGTACACGTCATTTTAGTTAGACTTGGCGTGGCACTGCTCTAATTTGTTTATGGATTTTAATATTTGGCAGCATCCGAAGACCAATCTTGAACCGCGGAACCAAAGCTGTTTTAAATTATCTGAGGGACAAAATTGAGGACCAGTAATCGGTCCGTTTTCTCAAAATTTTGTATTGGAAATAGTTATCTGACTTCAGCTCGGGTTTTTAAATCTCATATAGGGTCATAATGTATATGTGAAATCCAAAAATGTATGTTGTTTGTTTTGGAGTGTACACGAGAGTTATATAAGGCTATCGTACTCGTATTGGCATTGAGGTGATCTAAGAGTTCAGCAGTTCTTGTATACTTTGATGTTTGTGGTTTTTGCAATACAAGTATGCTGGTATTTGTTTCTACATATTATAGTTTTTTTCATCTGTATTCCTTGCCGGCTTCCCCCAATTTTGAAGTTGGCGATATTGCAAGAATTATTATCAATTCAGATATAGATTCTAAGAAATATAATATTTTCATTTTTTCCTAAGTTTATTTACTAACAAAACACAATAGTAGAAAATATGTCGGACAGAGATCTTTTCTTTTCCTTCTCATTTCTTAAGATAAATCAGTCATATCTGTCACATGTTTCACTTAATCATGATTCATGCCAAAGTCAATAACAAGGACCAAGAGATACATATAGAGATAAACAATTTGAAATTTCTTGATGATCTGTATGCCAAACTTGGCTTCTGTAAGCAAAAGACACCAACTATCAATCTGAAATCCCAAGACATACGGTTTCTCCCATAAAAAAGCAACGCAGAACCGAGGATTATAAACAAAAGGTTAATTTCTGCAGTAATGGTCAGTTCTATTTCGGAAATCAGCAGCATAATTCTACGTTCCATCTTCTGATACTAATTCGAACTTCAGAACCTTATGAAGACTAGCAATTGGCTTCACATCTTTCACGATTTCAGATGGTCCAGCCTCTCCGTTAGTCACAGTCGCGGTTTCTGCCACAAGCAAAAAAAAAAGAAAAGAATACATCAATTGTGCCATTTATCACCTGGAGAAATAACAACCTAGGGAAATAACACAAAAAGTATAACTCTTAAGGTTATATAGTTATAAACTGGAACCTCGGCTAGAGCATAGAACAAAAAAAATACTCACCCCCTTCGCTAAATACAAAGCATGTTCCCATTGTTTCTTCATATTGTCCAATCTGCGAAATTTTTAAAAGAGACAAAAATCACAATCCAAACGCTTTTAAACAAACCTTCATGGTCAAGTAAATTAACGGAAAGATTATATAAGGAGGGCAAGTATAGAAGAAATTAAAGGGTTCACATATGGTAAGTGGCCAAACTCGTTGCTTTTGCAATCAGCAGTTTGGCCTGAGAACTTAGAGATGTATATCTCTGCCGGTTTGCCTTTAGTAAAAAGTTTCTCAATTTCCAAAAAAAAACTTCACCATAGAATGCAAGACATTGAGCAAGTAATGTGAAAAGCCGGGATGAATCTTAATACAGATGCCTTTATGAAATCAAAAGAAAGCAGAAAGACTTGTCACTCTAACAAATATAAAAGAGCATAAATACGCAACTCAAGAAGTTATAAATTGTTAACTCACCAGCTTCAGTTTGTCGTCTATGATCAACATTGGGTTTAACGTGTCCAAACCCTACAATCACAAGGACAATACGTGTCTCATCAAATAAAATAAACGACAAACACTGCAACTAAAGAGAAACATGAGACTGTTTAAAGATCATCCATTGCATATAGCTCAAAGCTCATATTCAAGTGATTTTAAATATAAAAAAAAAAACTTTTTTAAAAGTCTACATTGCACAATTAGGGTTATAATTTCAACAATCCGTTCTTGTAGAATATTCGAATGATCTGCACACATCAATCAAGGAATGTTGGTTTTATGCTTTGCTTTCACTAAATTACAAAGTTATAGTTGAATAGACTCAAATTTCACAACTCACGACGTAGAATATCACTGCAAACATACTTATCACGTTACAACTCGAAAAAACTTACAAGAGTTTATTATAAAAATCAAATGTCCGAATGAAAACATACTGATAATATATACGATGCATTTGGCGGGATATGAGCTGATCCAGCAATGCTATCTATATCAAGCAGTACATACTCTTCTTCGTCCTCCATAATCTGCAGGGTTTATATATTACATAAAAATAAAATAAAATTGAGAAAGCTAACAAAACTAAGGGTGTCTCCGTGTATGAGACTATGATCACAATTTCTTTTTACTACTTTTTAAGTTATACAAATATGCTATTTAAGTTACATCACTTGTTTTGTTGCAACTTCAAAACAAATAAGCAGAGTTATTTAAGACCGATAAATAATAGTAAATCTCATACAGATTAAAAACTTTTTCAGCACAAGTAAGTGAAATAGCTGTTTAGGTATTTATTAATCTGGAAAACAAAACAAACTGCATCTAATAAATAAATAAACTAAAAAGCTGCAAAGCAAACAACTCTTTAGCTAATTATAGAATTTACTCATAAGGACGATATGCAATTATGCCATAGTCTATGTCTCAGTGAATTATAATTTATGAAAAGATTAAAGTAATAAATGCAGAGTTTGAATAAAAGGAAAAGAAACATAGGTGAAACGCTAACCTTTAGAGAGAGAGATATATGTCATAAACTTGTTTTGGGCTTGGTTGGGGGATTATTTTTTTTTAGCATACTCATATTAGTTATCCCGACCCGGAATTGGCAATCCCGATTGGGTGTACGTGTCATATGATCCGGGATTGTTAATCTCACGTCTACGTGGCTATTAATCTTATCAAATTGGTACTTTTCATAATTTTGCGAAAACGAATATATTCGATTCCCGATATTTTCATTTAATGATCGATAAAATAAAATAAAAATTATCTTTTTATAAAATTATTTGATTTGACTATACAGTAATAAAATATCTGATTTGACTATACGAATATTTTTTTATTATTTGATTTGACGATTCATCCAGAAAAACTTTATAAAACGTTAACGTTATTCGTTTAAAACAACAAATCAAAAATTGAATTCATTTTATCATATTACTATCTCTCTAACTCATTCTATAATTCGTGTTATCAAATATGGATAACAATTATAATGGTAGAGTGATGTAGTGGTAGAGTAATGTTGATTTGAGAAAAAAATAATATTAATTTGATATAGGAATTAGTTTGGTGGTTTTTTTTTTTTAGGTAAAATTGTTAGAGATTTTTTTTTTTGTAAAATTGAAATATAGTTATTTTTTTTTGAAATAAAATTAGGGGAGGTTTTATTTTTTGGATGAGTTTTTTTTTTGGTTAAAATAAGAACACACTGACGGAAGAGAAAGAAAACGAACAAAAAAAAAAAAACTTGGCAGAGTTGTCAGCCACGTGGCACATGCCACGTAGACTCGGGATTGCCAATTCCGGGTTAGTTATAAGATTAAGTAATATGAGTATGGTAAAAAAAAATTCACATGTGGTCCAAAAATGGGAATCAGTAGACAACAGTCAGATACATGACTGTTTCACAACCCGTTAATATAAAAATGTGTCAAATGCCTTTTTTTTTAAAAAAAAATATTAATATTTAAGTTTAGGATAGGCCTTGCTGGATTCTATATTTTTATTTTGATTTTTAGTGTGTTGTACAATTTATTTTTAATTTATCAAATTCTAATTTGTTGAAAATAGAAAAAATAGATTAGTTATTGAAAAACATTATCTAACCATCCATTTTTTAATCTAACGGTGGTTAAGGTGACTGTTTCATAAAGAGTCAAATAAGTTGACTGTTCCAAAGAGGCACTCGTCCAAAATATATTAAACCCAATCAAGTCTTTATAAACTAAGAATATTATAATTCAACTTTTACAATATTTTTTAAATTGAGGTATTGATCCGATTTTTTTTTTAAGTTCTAGTCATTCGGTCCAATAAAAAAGAGATTAAAAACTGTTTTTAAACTTAAAAAATAACTTATAATATGTACGGTAAAGATATTAAAATATAAAAAACAGACTAAAAGTTGTTTTTAAACTTAAAAAATTTATTATAATCTACACGAAAAATATATCAAAGTGTAAAAAAATAACTTAAAAGCTGTTTTTTTTAGTTTTGTTTGAATTATTAATTAAAAAAAAACCAAAAGATTACGAAAATAATATATTTTTTTATCACATGTAAGATGACTTACACTTAAAAATATTATGATAATAGGAACATATTAACAAAAATATTATTAGAATGTGAATTCATAAACTTATTTATAATTTTCCACTATTGTCTATGTACGCTATTAAACCCAGTAGATTACAAATCTGACATAAGTAGTTTTATACATTAAACTACATTGCAGCACACCAATTCATAAAAGATTACACTTGAGTCCACAATTTATATATAAGTTACAAATTAGGCAAGACTCTATATTATATACTTTCAATAAGCAACCTTCTTTTTGCCCCTACAAAGCCTTACCATGGATGGAATCACTCGTCAAACAAAAAAGCCTGACTACGATCGTCGTTAAACATTAATAAAATGCCCAGGAGACAGGAAAAAAAAGCTGAATTTAGATTTTTATAGCGATCGACTGTGTCATGAGCTTCATTGGGGCAAGAAAAATTTGATTGTACAAATTTAAACTCTTGTGGTGACCTCCGACGAAATTTCCGTGACAACATCAACTACTATTAAACAATTTGTACCACTATTATAGTTGACATAATAGAAAGCAGGAAACAAGAAGCGGAAAGTGAAAAAAGAGAAACGTAATTTTTAAAACTGAAAACGAGTTTCGCGGTAACGCGAATTGGATATTTCATGTTACACCTAAAACTAGTATAAGTACAAAAAGTAAACCCTTTGAAAGTGCCAATCAAAGTCTTCAAAAACGAGCTTAGCCATGAAGACAAGATTACTTCTTCAGTAAGAGAAAGAAGGGCGCTATTACAGCACTTGGTGTAATTCTCAACTTTAAACTTTTATTATAAAAATGATTAAAAACCAACTTTTGTTTTCTTTTTGGTACTGACTTTGTCAACACTATCTTTTTCCCCAATTTTGATTTAATAAGTTCCCAGCTACTCTACTCTTTTTGGGCGGTTAAAAATGATAAAATCCATCTCATCACTCAAATTAAATTCTCAATTCTTTTATAAAACTGTTCTCTCTTAAATTTTAACAACAGTTATTCTCATTTCTATTAGCTCAAATTCTCAATTCTCTATCACCAAATCAGATCCAATTTGGCCTAATTTATTGCCCCTTTTAATAATCTGTGATCATTCTTCAAGACCCTAATTTTTTTTTTATTCAATTTCCTCATTTTTATTGTCTAAATTGCTTAAAATTCTGACTAAAACTCTAATTCAGTAATACCCATTGCTAAAAAGATCCAATCTTTGCTTTTAATTTTCTAAAATAACCTCATTAGTTTTAAGAGAAAAATGTCGGCTTTATTTAGGCCTGCTTCGATCGAGGACCTGCCCGCGCATTTGATCCTCGATATACTGACCTCGGGCAGGCTGACTGCTGCTGACCTGGCATGTCTAGAGCTTACTTCTCGGTCTGCTTTTGGAATTAGCAATGATTTCTTCCCTCTCAAGTTTCGGTCTTTAGTGGAATTTGCTGCTTATAAGCTGTGTGGGTCCCACCCTGTGTATGTTACTTTTGAGAAAAATGCTCGGGACGGTCTTTTTGAGCGGTGTGGTGGGAATTGGAAAAGAGTTTTGGGGTTTTTGCAGTCTGTGGACCAGTCATCTAGCGTAGTTGGCACGTCTTCGGGCAGTGTAAGGACTTTTTTTTTTATGCTGTTTATAGTAATTGTTAAACTGGTCATAGATTCCGTGTCTTTTTTAGTTTTCGGAAATGAATTAGGATGTTTATGATTTTGAATTTTTCATAACTGTAAAAGGAAAACGAGAAAAGACATTCTATACTATGTTAATATCAGTGTATGCGGAAGGTTGTTTATTTTTCGAAATCGTGGGATGAGGCAATAGAGTGCATCTTTATAGGAGTACATAATAGTGTTTCAACGACACACCTGTAATTATGAGTATATTCCTTCAAAAAAGCTTGATTTTAGGGAATTCCGTAGGTGTATTATTTAGAAATGAGTGGATGCTTTTAGTCTGCATAGCATTACCCTTAACGGAAATGCTGATTTCGATGGGAATTTCGTTGAATGAGAAGAGAAGATCTATTTTGGACTAGTCCACAAGCTAATGAAGATTTAAGGTAGCTGATTGATAACTATTTGGTGATGTGACATAATTTTGTGTTAGGATAATATTAATGCGGATGATTAATCGCCTAACCTTTGTGGAATCTTAATATTGCGAGTTAATCATTGTTCATCTAATCTTTTCCTTGTCTATAATATTGCAAGTTAATCATTGTTCATTGTATTAAATATGCATGGCATTGGTAGTTCTGTAAGTTAGAAGCCGAGTGATGTTTATATATACGATCAAATTTTATAGTGTTTCAGTGCATATCCTAGGTAGTCCTCATATTGATGTTATGTATAATTTGTTAGCCGATATTACGGTGAACTACCAGGAAAATGAGGTGATATATGTTCTTCTCAATGAAATATTTAGTGTAGTTTATGTGTAATGAATCTTGCCAGGTGGTCCAATGGCTTTGCAATTTCTTATAAGTTTTAAACCGATTTTTCCAACAGATGCAGATAAAAACAGGACGATATCATACTCTACTAATGAAAGACTCGTCAGTTTATTCTTGTGGATCGAGCTTGTGTGGTGTTCTCGGCCACGGTCCAGAAACAACACAATGTGTAGCTTTTATGAGGATTAATTTCCCTTCTACTTCACCTGTCTTCCATTTCTCAGCCTCTCATAACCATGCCGCGTTTGTCATGCAATCTGGAGAGGTTTGTATGTTTTGATCATATATTGTTTTATAAGTTTAAGAGATACGAGTAGTTTATTATTGCTTTTGGTGTTCTAGTTGTGAACTACCAATGCCTTGATGAATATAGTTGGAAAGGACTGGATTGTGTAAGAAATAATGGTAAAGTTCTGGAATATGATGTTGCTTTAAAAGTGAAGCCAATAACTTTTTTTTATATTTAGTTTAAGCAATTTAAGCTGATTTTTTTAATTTCAGAGTACTTGTGTTCATCGAGCTTAAAGCTTATAGTTTTTTCAAGAAATAATTCAAGCGAAAGCTTAGCTTTCAATCTGGTCAACCAAATTCAGTCTAAGAAAAAAAATGAAATAACATAACCGATCGTAAAATTTGCTACCAAATCATCAAAGAAGGCATAAGTGTCTTCTGATAAATTTAATCACTTGCGGGCTTGCTGCTGATTTATGTTTTGAGTTACTGATTGAAACTTGGAAAAAATTCTTTGAGGACTGATGTAGTTCTCTCCTCTTCGTGTAGATTGGTTTATTTTTGGGGTGGATGACAATTTGACTTATGGAGTTGTTGTCTAACCTATAAGACTTTTTTTGGGAAGTAATCTATTAGACTTGATCAGATTTTGTGCTATCATTAGTACACCTTTTCCCACTTCTGACAAGAGATTTGCTCGTCAAATAATCATTGCCTCTTTTCTTCCATTAAGGTTTTTACTTGTGGAGACAATTCATCATTTTGCTGCGGTCACAGTGACGTAAGCCGTCCAATTTTTAGACCCAGGCTAATCGAAGCTTTGATAGATATCCCTTGCAAGCAGGTGAAACTTTCATACAAGAGTTAGCATAGAAAAAACAAATGACTTGTATCATATTCTATAAACTTCTTTAATTTAAGAGAATTAATTTCAGGTTGCTGCTGGCCTTAGTTTTACCATGTTCCTCTCAAGAGAAGGCCACGTTTACACATGTGGGACCAACACACACGGACAACTTGGCCATGGTGACAACGTCGATAGACCAACTCCAACAATAGTAGAATTTCTCGTAAATATTGGTTCTGTAGTTCATATATCTGCTGGTCCTAGTTATGGCTTAGCTGTAATGGCGAATGGGACAGTTTACTCATTTGGATCGGGAACCAATTTATGTCTCGGCCATGGAGAACAACATAATGAGAATCTGCCACGTGAAATTACGTCATTTAGAAGAAAGAGTATTCATATTGTTAGAGTCACTGCCGGCGATGAACATGTCGTTGCTCTTGATTCTAGTGGATATGTAAGCTCCCTTTATGGAAAGAGTAATTTAATGTACACATACACTCCAATATATTTATATATATAGACAGATTTGCATACTAATCTGTGAGGTGACAGTTAGTCTGATACAATATTATCTAATCAATGTGTATAAATCTGTGTGATCCCCGTGCCAACTCACAGATCTGTGTGAAGATGAGAATCCATGTAAACAAACAATATGCTTCCTCTTAGAATGACTACAACATATGAAGGAGTAGTTGTTTTTATAAGTTTTTCATTGGTTCCTGGACTGGCACAAAAACTTTTGAATGTCCAATGTTCTCATCTCGTTTCTGTTTCATAGTATTTTTTAAATAAGAAACCAGCATAAACTATACTCCATAGGTTCCCTAAAGCTGGAATGTATAGAAGATAGTTGCCTAGTTAGTGTTTTCAACAGTGTAATCCTTTGTGAAGAACTCAAGACAAATAAAAAGTAGTATAAAACATGACTAGGTATAATCTCTGGTGGTTATGCAATACAATTGACTGTTGAGTGCAGGTGTATACTTGGGGTAAGGGTTATTGTGGCGCTTTGGGCCACGGAGATGAGATAGATAAGACTACTCCAGAACTCTTGAGTAGTATGAAGGACCAAATTGCTGTTCAGGTAAACCGTTCACCTTATTTAACACTAGTGAGAACCTTTTGTTTTATCCACATTTAAGGTTTCGTTAAGATACATTCCTAGAGGAGCAGGAAAGAAGCTGGAATTTTTTGAGCTTTTAAAAGAAAAAATGACTAGGATCATCTAGCTCAGAACTTTTTCTGGTCAAAATCCCCCCAAAGCTTGATTTTTAAAATTGTTAACCAAATGCACTCCAGCTTTTAAGCAAACAAGTTGAAATTAAATCAGGACTTTGTCTCGTATTTCGATGATCACCAAATTTGCGAGAGCACTACCCTAGTGCAGCTCTTAACAGGAGAGGATAGTGAGAAAATTCTAAATGGGAGGTTCTCGTTTCGTTAAAAAAATTCTAAATGGTTATGGATCTTGTCTCTCGTCTTTATATAGTTTATGGTCATATTGCACTCATAGTTGGTCTCTTTTTGTTGTAGGTTTGTGCAAGCAAGAGAAAAACATTTGTGCTGACAGATAATGGTTCTCTTTACGGATTTGGTTGGATGGGTTTTGGTAGTCTCGGATTTCCAGATAGAGGAATGTCTGAAAAAATCGTGAAGCCACGAATCCTCAACAGCTTAAGCAAACACCGCATATCTCAAGTAAGCACGGCACTTTATCACTCAGTTGTTGTCACAAAAAGTGGTAAAATATTTGGATTCGGAGATAACGAGAGGGCACAACTTGGACACGATACCCTTAGAGGTTGCCTTGAACCTACCGAGATTGTTGTCCACGATAACGCTATTTGCCTAATTTCATAGTTTTATCTTGAGAAACTGCAGGAGTAATGTTAGTCATTTTTATGGTACGTATGAAATTTGTTGCTTGATTTCTTGTATTAGTACAGGTGTTGGTATTTTTTGAGTGTCCTGCTTATGTATTGTTTGGTTGTAATTGCAAACATTAATTTGATTGTTTAATAAAATAATGTTAAGAACTTAAGATTGCGAGTGCATTTTAATTTTGTGCTTGTTGTTTGGCTTAGCTTTAGGGTCTGTTCGGTAACAGATTTTCTTAACTGGTTTTTGGGTTTTTATTTTAAAAATCAATGGGTGTTTGTTCACTTGAATTATTTAGCTTTTAAAAAGCAGATTTTTGGGCTAAAAAGGCTAAAAAAAATTCCAAAAATCATAAATATGGATTTTCAATGAATTTTTGAAACAGATTTTTAAAGTTGATTTTGGACCAGAAAGTTTGTTTCCAAAATGAAACTTAACTTACTTTTACATAGTACTCAACTTTACAACAATTTAATAATTTTGACTTTTGAGAGTAGAGAGTAGATTGAAAATGCACCCTTAATTCCTAAAATAACTTTGATGTATGATTAAGTTGAGAAAATATCGTTTACCATGAATCTCAATCCAAATGAAATTAAACATCAAATTGAAGAATTGCTATCTTTTGGTGTGTTATTAGCCATATAAATCAATTTGCCAATGAGATCAAAAGTGCAACAATTTACAGTTTTTATCTAGTTGTTAAAAATCACCCAAAAAAATATTACCAAAATTATACGCCTATCTTCTTGGTGTCCTGTTAAGGACTCATCTCATCAGCCCATATTTCATAAAGGGACACATTTTCAGTCAATGGACAAGATCAGTCTAAGAGCACAAGTATGAAAACTGCATTGTTTTACTTGAAACAAAATAATTTCTTCATTAAATCATCTTCTCATCCCTTCCACGCTTATCAATCATCACTCATGCCTCCACTTCTTCATCGTAATCGGTATCTATATTTCATTTCTTTGTTTTGGATTACGTCCAAGGTAAAAATTACATTATATTTCAAAGTTTTACTTTGAGAAGTAGAAGAAAATCACGAACGCAAATGAAATGGCCCCGTGATGCATATTTGGAGAAAGAAGCAGAAAACTATATAGTATTAGGGGAGCGACATATTTTACCAAATTGTGCACGATTTCTGTATACATGACATTTTTCGACAACAAATGAAACATCATTTCGATAATTTACTTTTTTTTGACAAAGACAAATGATACGCAATGAAGTCAAATTTTCGAAACAAAAGGCCAATTCAGTGGCTAAATATTGAATCCTGGGTACTTTTGAACATTGAAGACACTACTAATATCTCCAAGGTTTATCAAAAAAGTTGCTTACAAACATATCCATTTGTGAAGTTTATTAGGTTACTAGATGACAACTTTATTTCCAGTATGTTGACACCTTCATTTGGCTTTTCCAAATCCTATAGGACTCGCATCTATATATGTGCATTTGCTACGAGGTCGAATTTCAAAGATAATGATGAGGGCGTAAAATGGTTAAGCGGTCAAAATTACACTAACAGATAATGGTAAATGCCAAAATATTGCGTTCTTATGTTTTCGTTAGGGATAAAATTACCTTTAAAGAATTTCTTTTCAAAATGCATCTTGTTACAGCTTTACCTGATCATCTGTAGCCGTCAAACAGGGCTCATTGGTGGAAAACATTTTAATAATATTTTTGTTCATTAATACTCTTATAATATTTTTAAATATAACTCACCTTAGAAGTGATAAAAAAAGATATTATTTTCGTAACTTTTCACTATTATTTTTTACTTAATAATTCAAACAAACACTAAAAAAAACTAAAAACAACTAAAAAAACAACTTTTAAATCGTTTTTTTACAATTTGATATATTTCTCGTGTAGATTATAATATGTTTTTTAAAATTTAAAACAATTTTTAACCTCTTATTTATATTTTAATATATTTCACGTATATATTGTAAGAGATAGGGATTTGGGGGATTTGGCATATGTACATTGAGATTAGCTCATAAAATAAATCATAATTCAACATCAACTGAGCAAATGAAAACCGACGTCCGCACCAAATCTCTCTCTTAGAAATAAATCCCAAAATCACACCGCATCATATCAATATTCTCTGTCTTTGCGAGGTATTCTACACTACATCTCTCTCTATCTCTTTAATTTTGTGTTATAATTCAAATTCTTATTTATATATATATATATATATATGTGATTTAATTAACACTGGAGTTATTATTTTTTTTTTTACGATTAAACTATTAGCTGTGTCTATATAGGTACTACTTGCATTTCTTTTTATTTTGCTATGTGATTTGGAAAATAATTGATTTATTTTATTGTAAAATAAATATTAGTAATAAATATTAGTAATGACCGTTTGTAAGTAAAACAAATTATTAAGGTAAAATTTCCCTAAATACATAACAAACCCTATATAGATATAGATAGAGATAGATAGATACATAAGCATACGTATATATTTGAAAAGTGATATTGAATACTGGTATGCAGCAAGGTGATCAAACGGTGTTCAGTTTGAGACCAGGCGGCGGTGGTAGCGGAGGAGCGTGAGGTTCAAGAGCTTTTGTTCCCCGTTTTTCCGATCTTAATTCATCCAATCTGCCTTTTCTCCGTCAAGGTATTCCCCCCCTCTCTCTCTCTCTCTATATATATATATATATATATATATATATATATATATATAGATACATGTATTTATATATCCTCTTTATCAGATCTATCTATTTATACAAGCTGATTTTTGGGTTATTCAAATATTGATACTTAGCTCTATTGGGCAATTGGGGCATTTTATCTGTCTATCTATCTATAATTGGAGTTTCTATTCATTCAATTTGTTTTCTAGCTTCTTTTTTATATGTATGTTTATCTTGCCTTTTTTTTATTTATTTATAATTTTTAGTTATTTTTGGGTTATTTTATTATTTAGTTGATACTTTGATTACATTGGGTTCCCCTTTGATTGGGCAATTGTGTTTTTTTTTAATCTAGGTATGTATGTATAATTCATGTTCATGTCGAAAAATTCTTTAACTGGGTTATAATGTGTTTTTTTTATTTATATTTTAAATTCATGTATGTGTCCCTTCTTCTGTTAATTGAATTTATTTTCTACCTATCTCTATGTATTGTTACAAGCTGTGTTTTTTTATGTATGTTTATCTTTTCTTATTTATAATTTTTAGTTAATTTTGGGTTCTTTGCTCATTTAGTTGATACTTAGCTCTATTGGAGTACATTGGGTTTCCCTTTGATTGGGCAATTGTGTTATATATTCTACCTATCTCTATGTATTGTTACAAGCTGTGTTTTTTATGTATGTTTATCTTTTCTTATTTATAATTTTTAGTTAATTTTGGGTTCTTTGCTCATTTAGTTGATACTTAGCTCTATTGGAGTACATTGGATTTCCCTTTGATTGGGCAATTGTGTTATTTTGTGTTGTTTAGCGTTTAGGAAAAGGCAATTCTGTTAGAAGTTTCCAGGACGGTATTTCACTATCTTACATGCTCAAACAATTAAACGAATCACTGTTTTCTTTTGTATCCATTAACAAACACCCTAACTAACGAGTAAGAAACAAATTAAAAAAATAAGAATGAAGTCAAGTAGATGTAAAAGCAACTCAAAGACAGTTGAGACCTAACTCATCTTGTGTATCTTCTAAGAGTATGGAAAGGCACTACAAAATTATTATGTAACAAACTTGTGAGAATATAGGCACTACAAAATTATTATGGGTAAGGAACAATCAAAAGACAAGGAGAAAAATAAGTGAGGATAAATATCCAAAATAAAGTTATGTTGTTCTTAACTCTAGATAAACCCCACTAAAATGACTTTGGGATTATTCGGATGCAAATTCTAAGCAAATCTATCTCATTGTGCACACTGGAAATAACTTGAGAGTTTGTTTTAGGGTCCATTTGGCTTTTAGCTGATTTTTAAATTTTTTATTTTTAAAAATATTTGGGTGTTTGGATAGTCGGAATATATACATTTTAAAAAAGAGATTCTTAGGCTAAAATAGCAACAAAAAAAATCTAACAATAAAAAATATGATTTTTCACTGGATTTTTGAAACAAATTTATTAAAGCTGCTTTTGGACCAAAAAAATATTTTGTCAAACATAGCCTTAACTAGTACTTTAATCTTTTTTAACAAAAGAAATGAAAAGGGCCAACTTTGCTGACCAACTAAATACAGTACAATTTAGCAGTAAATCAATAATATCAAGCTTAAATTGAAAGCTGGCAAACCCATAATTTCATTAGAATTAATAATTGAGTGGTTCTTAAACATTATCTATGATTATTTTTCCTACACTCATATTTGATCTTTTAATAGTATTTGGGTCTGACCCATTTACGCGTAGAGTTTGTTTGATTGTAGCTTTTAAGCTAAAAGACTTGATTGTATAGAGAGAGAAAATTGGTAACTTAAATAATAAGTTGGTCTATCAAATAAGTCCTATTACTAGAAAAAATATACATAATAATGAATATGAGATCGATGAACAATTAAATGAATGCTAACCCAGACTTAGATTGTAACTTTGTAACCCTAGCTTAAATTATCAATATCTATCGTGTTATAATATATTTTGGAATACAAACTAAAATTAAAATGGGAAATGGGAAATAATTAGAGATGAAAAGTAGTACACACCTCAATAGATTGTCACAGTGGGGTTTAAGAAAGAGAAATTAACGATGCAAAGAAGCTACTGTTTTCTCCTCGTCCCTTTTCAGTTTTTATTTTAATGTTACAGGGGTGGATTTGTCATTAAAACGTAAATATATTAGTGAGAAAAATAGCTATGTTAGAAAAAAACTTTTTTTTTTAAAGAAAATCAAAATAAAACAAGTGAGCCAAAAATCTTAGGCCTCGTTTTGTCTAAGTTTTACAATTAGGTGGAAACTACATTTATGTATTTAATTATTTGTTTGATAATTTATAAGTTATTAATATTAATAAATATAAAAAAAATGATAAATTTTACTGATTTTTTGTCAACTCTAACTACTTTTTGGATGAAATCACTTAAAATAAAGGCTATTTTGGTCATTTTATTACAATAGTTTCAATAAGACTATCTTTTTTGTAAAAAAAAAAACAATAGACGGAATGGTACAAAAAACTAACATTTCCATAGTTTAGAGTACTAAATATAAAAAGTCATAGTTCGTACTACTAAACGAAAAAATTATCATACTTAAAAGATACTAAAGTATAATAAACCTCTTATTTTTAAGACCTTGTGTATTACAAAATAGTCCATATACTTTAATAACTGATAAGAATATTCATTACTTTATGAAACCTTAATATACACACACACACACATATATATATATATATATATATATATAGTCATTCATATATAGATATATAGATAGATAGAGATATAGAGAGAGTGACGAGGGCTACTCTGCGGGTATGAGCTCTCTACTAATTTTTATCAACAAAAAATAACTCTATATTACTGATTTAGTGTTATCACGTTTGATTTTATTTCTTATTAAGTGATTTTAGTTATCTGATTTGGTTATTCATGTTACTGTTTGATTTACATTGTACGGAAATTGCTGAATATTTTGTCCTCTGGTGAAATAAGCTTAGATCGTTTATCGTTAGTGCGTGAATTGAATTTATAACCATTCGGTTTTCAATTATTTGTGCAATGGTCTGTTAATCGATTATGCTATTTTGCGGTTATGTAAACTGTATCTATCTAATTGATACATTATTTTTATTCCATTCGATGTCTACCGATTAGTTATTTGTATAATTATTTAATTTTAATTTAGTTTTGGTTGCTGTGCTCGGTTTGATTTAATAAAATTTTATTGACAAAAACTGACTGCTAACGTGTTTTATCAGGTCATATACATAGTAGTTTTGTTTTGATTATTTCAAAAATAAATAAATCAATATATGTATGTGTGCCTTATGTGGTAGTATTTAGTTTGGTTTTTATCTCTGATTGTTTCTCTCGATTTGATTTTAATTGAAATTTTGTTATGAAAAGATTATGTGGAGTTCGAGGCAAAATTTACCTTATTAGGTGGTCATAAACATATAAAATTTTCCGATTTGTCCGATAGTTTTTCGATGTATATATGCGCCTTATGTGTTTGATTTTATTCCTCACTGAATGATTGTTCTGTTTTGGCTATTCACATTAGCGTTTAATTACAGTGTACAACGATTGTAAATAATTATTGCTCTTATGTAAATTGTATCTGTCTAATTGATGCAGGTTTTTGATTTCATAGTCTACTGATTGCTAATTTTGATATGATTTAGTTGAACTTTCATAAATTAACACAAAACTTATGGAGTTTGGGACAAATTTTGCCTGCCAACTGATCATCAGGTTGTAAAACTGTAATTTAATAGTATCTTGGTATGATATTAAACTAACAGAGATCTTATATTACACTGTCGATTTGGATTGAATGGGTACATGAATGAGTTGTTTTTTTATAAGATTACAGGCAAATTGTGATCGACTTTTTGTTTAAATGTATCTAATGTGCCTACATGTCTGATTTTATCTCTCGCTAAATGAATTTTCTGTTTGGGTTATTAACATTGCTGTCTTATTTACATCTACAGAAAACGTAAATCAGTATTGTCCAGATAGGATTCCGTGTGTTGTTTATTATTTTGTTTTTTGTAAAAGTATTTGTGCAAAGTCGTTGGTCCAAGTGGTAGACCCTAGTACACCACGCTCACCACCAGGGTTCGATCTCTGTAGAGAGTTATTAATTATAAAAAAAGAGAGTATTATTTCTAGGTTCTGATTGCTGCTCTCTCAATTTGAATTAACTAAAATCTTATGGAAGACAAAATTTGCCTGCTAACCTAACCTAGTATCAGTTATATTATTCGTATTATGCTTGACGCTTTCAATATATTGTGGATTTTGGAAAGAAGCATGTGCATGGATAGCATTTGTTTTTCTTTATATTGTAGCGGATAAATTGAAGCTAGTTTGTTTAAGTATAACTATAACTATTTCTTAAACTGTTTGTGAATGGTATTTGATGCATTTGTTTAAATTGTTTATTTTTATGAAACGTGGTATGTTTGTGACTTTCTGCTTGTCACCAAGTCATGTAGTTGATTTGTCTGGTTTTCGGTCGTAAACAACATTTCGAACAATATGTGATGCGTCGTGTAATTTGTTTTATTTCTTTTAAAATTCAAAACGTATAGAAATAGATGAGAGTTCCTTGTCATTATCAGGCAGAAGTTGTATCTGCTAACTGAGGGTTGGTTTTCCTCCAACTGTTGAGCAAATACAATAGCTTATTCGGGTCTGGAAAAAAATACTCTCGTTCAGATATTTTTTTATTAGTTTTATCAAGCCATAAAACAACAAAAACCAGCTTTTTAGATGACCTCCAAATGCAGTAGCTTGTTAGCGTAAACTGAATAAGTTGGGGTTAAAAGTAGTTTATCAGTAAAATTTATCATTTTTTTTATATTTATTAATATTAATAACTTATAAATTATCAAACAAATAATTAAATACATAAATGTAGTTTCCACCTAATTGTAAAACTTAGACAAAACGAGGCCTAAGATTTTTGGCTCACTTGTTTTATTTTGATTTTCTTAAAAAAAAAAAGTTTTTTTCTAACATAGCTATTTTTCTCACTAATATATTTACGTTTTAATGACAAATCCACCCCTGTAACATTAAAATAAAAACTGAAAAGGGACGAGGAGAAAACAGTAGCTTCTTTGCATCGTTAATTTCTCTTTCTTAAACCCTACTGTGACAATCTATTGAGATGTGTACTACTTTTCATCTCTAATTATTTCCCATTTCCCATTTTAATTTTAGTTTGTATTCCAAAATATAATATAACACGATAGATATTGATAATTTAAGCTAGGGTTACAAAGTTACAATCCAAGTCTGGGTTAACATTCATTTAATTGTTCATCGATCTCATATTCATTATTATGTATATTTTTTCTAGTAATAGGACTTATTTGATAGACCAACTTATTATTTAAGTTACCAATTTTCTCTCTCTATACAATCAAGTCTTTTAGCTTAAAAGCTACAATCAAACATACTCTACGCGTAAATGGGTCAGACCCAAATACTATTAAAAGATCAAATATGAGTGTAGGAAAAATAATCATAGATAATGTTTAAGAACCACTCAATTATTAATTCTAATGAAATTATGGGTTTGCCAGCTTTCAATTTAAGCTTGATATTATTGATTTCTTGCTAAATTGTACTGTATTTAGTTGGTCAGCAAAGTTGGCCCTTTTCATTTCTTTTGTTAAAAAAGATTAAAGTACTAGTTAAGGCTATGTTTGACAAAATATTTTTTTGGTCCAAAAGCAGCTTTAATAAATTTGTTTCAAAAATCCAGTGAAAAACCATATTTTTTATTGTTAGATTTTTTTTGTTGCTATTTTAGCCTAAGAATCTCGAAATATATATTCCGACTATCCAAACACCCAAATATTTTTAAAAATAAAAAATTTAAAAATCAGCTAAAAGCCAAAGGAACCCTAAAACAAACTCTCAAGTTATTTCCAGTGTGCACAATGAGATAGATTTGCTTAGAATTTGCATCCGAATAATCCCAAAGTCATTTTAGTGGGGTTTATCTAGAGTTAAGAACAAAAAAACAGTGATTCGTTTATTTGTTTGAACATGTAAGATAGTGAAATACCGTACTGGAAACTTCTAACAGAATTGCCTTTTCCTTTTGAAAAATTGAAAATTACATTGAATGATATTGGCAGCAGAGAGATGTCAACTAGAGGAGTTATCAGTGATAAATGGTCGATGAGGGTTCTCTGGGCATGTGCTATCGGAAGTGCTGTCAGTATGTGATTCTAGTTTTAATTCGTAGTTTCTGTATTCAATCCATTTCGACTTTTTCTGGATAAATATTGCCTCGATTATTCAACTGACAATGATTGTAATGACTGTTTTTGTGTTTAGGCCTGTACATGGTTGCTGTAGAAAGGCAAACACAGAACAGAGCAAAAATGATGGCTGAAGCTCTCAGAGCAGAAGGCGGTGAAGGTGCAGAGGAAGTTTAAGTATGCGTTTATCCTTTTGTCGGGAAATTAAAGCAGGAAATGGCTTGTTTTTCTTCATTTTCAGTCTTGTCACAGTTCAAACGTAGTTTTTAAGCACAAAATGGGTGTGTTCTGAAGTTGAGAATAAACGTATCAGCATTCACATTAAGGCATTCAAAAGTGCAACTTTATACAAGGTTCTAGCACAATATCAGGCTTTTAAAGTTAGAACCAAACTAGTTCCGACTTGTATGCATTTCTTGAAGTTGTGGGTGTATTACCTTCTAGTGGCCACTGGCCAGTGTAATTATGTGATTTGATCTCTCATCTTACCCTTTGGTCTAATTTACTACTATCTATCGAGGATCTTACTACAATTCGTCAAGGACGTGTTTTCTCCTTATTTTCCGAATGCTTGAAGTGTAACGAATTCGGCTTTGGAATATTAATTACCCAAAGAAAAAAATGGAAAAGTGTTAAATTGCAGAAAAATACTTCTAATTCCATCACAGCTAGTTTTGCTATTTCATTATTTCACCGTGCTTGAAATTTTGCTTTATTGCATATTACCAGCTGTAGAATTGACAATTATAAATTCATATACCAGTAAAAGTTTGAGAAAATTAAGGATTGGTCCACGAAAATAAAAGTATTTAAAGATTGGTCCGGCTATAAAATTCATTTAAGGATTGGTCCATTATTTCTGAAACTAATTAAGGATTGGTCCATTATTTCTGAAACTAATTAAGAATTGGTCCACTATATACAGCGTATATATTCTGTTTTTACAAAAACCCCTCTCTCTCTCTCTATTAATAGATTAAATACAAAATATCTCTCTATCTATATATATATATATAAGAGAGAGGGGTTTTTGTAAAAACAGAATATATACACTATATATAGTGGACTAATTCTTAATTAGTTTCAGAAATAATGGACCAATCCTTAAATGAATTTTATAGCCGGACCAATCCTTAAATACTTTTGTTTTCGTGGACCAATTGAAATATTCAACCTGAAAAACGTTAATTCAGTTTCTCCAAATACAGAACATCTATGATGATGATGATCTGATATGACACATAGTAATACACACACTGACACACACACACACATAAATATATATATATATATATATATATATATATATATATATATATATATATATATATATATATGTAATTATAGAGAGAGAAAGTTAAATGGATCGGGCGTTGAAAGCTGGTAGAAGCTCCGGTTCACTCAACCTCTCCGGGCAGGTCTTTTTTGACCACCCAATTTGCTTGTCGGAGACCATGTTTTGCTATTTTGAGGTGCTGTTTGCTAAAACGTGGATAAAATATTCCAAGTCAACGTCACATATTATTTTTATTTATTTATTTTTTCAATTCATTCCACTCGATTTCATTACAAAATAAATAACTATTAACACCACTTCATTACACTTTATTTATCTACAAAATAAATAAATTTACCCACTCTATCACGCTATTAATTAATACATTCCTCTACTTTTTTTCCACTCAAACTAAATACAAAATTAAAATATTTTATAATCATAATATTATATCAAGCTAACACTTTCAAGTAATTTATATTTTGCACTTTTTTATTTATTAATTTTGTTACTTCCGAGTAAATAATTAAATTGTTTCCAAAAATATTACACGTCATTATTTTATTCTACCTTTGCCTACCACACTTATTTCAAATAGGGATTTTTGAAATGAATAATTACTAATGCAAACACAATTATTTGAAATGAATAATTTCTACCCACACTTATTTTTTAAATGTAAATAATTCCTAGTATGTCCCTGATTCCTAATGCAAACGGAACTATTTGAAATGAATAATTACTACCCACACTTATTTTTGAAATGTAAATAATTCCACGTCCGTGATTTTTGACTGATTTGATTTCAAATAGTTTCGTGCTTTATTTCAAAATTGACGGATTCTTCCCAAAATAAATAACCCATAAGTAAGTTATATTTAGTATTTTTATTTATTTATTAATTTTGTTATTTCCGAGTAAATGGTTAAATTAACATTTATTAGTTTGTTTTAATTTTTGTTAATGTCTACTTAAAAAACGTTATTAAGTTGTAAAATCAAATTTACTTTATTTAGTAGTTTTTACACTAAATATTTTTTTGTATATTTACAAGATTGAAGGGATTTTATTAGTTTATACTTTAAAAAAATTATTAAGTTGTAAAAGTAAATTTAGTATATTTAGTGTTTTTGTTATATTTTTAGTATATTTTCAAGGTTCGAGGGCTTTTATTAGTGTCTAATTTTTATTTACTTAGAAATTATTATCTCTCTAAAATCATATACAACTTAATAAAAAAATACTAAATAAAGTAAATTTGATTTTACAACTTATTAACGTTTTTGAAGTAGACATTAACAAAAATTAAAACAAGCTAATAAATGTTAATTTAATCATTTACTCGGAAATAACAAAATTAATAAAAAAAAAATTACTAAATATAACTTACTTGAGGGTTATTTATTTTGGGAAGAATTCGTCGAATTTTGAAATAAAACACGAAACTATTTAAAATCAAATCAGTCAAAAATCACGGACGTATTAGGAATTATTTACATTTCAAAAATAAGTGCGGGTAGGAATTATTCATTTCAAATAGTTCCGTTTGCATTAGTAATCACGGACGTACTAGGAATTATTTACATTTCAAAAATAAGTGTGGATAGGAATTATTCATTTCAAATAATTGTGTTTGCATTAGTAATTATTCATTTCAAAAATCCCTATTTGAAATAAGTGTGGGTAGGTAAAGATGGAAGAAAATAATGACGTGTAAGGTTTTGGAAATAATTTAATTATTTACTCGGAAGTAACAAAATTAATAAATAAAAAAGTGCAAAATATAAATTACTTGAAATTATTAGCTTGATATAATATTATGATTATAAAATATTTTAATTTTGTATTTAGTTTGAGTGTAAAAAAAAGCAGAGGAATGTATTAATTAATAGTGTGATAGAGTTGATAAATTTATTTATTTTGTAGATAAATAAAGTGTAATGAAGTGGTATTAAGAGTTATTTATTTTGTAATGAAATCGAGTCGAATGAATTGAAAAAATAAATAAATAAAAATAATAGCAAAACACCTCCTCATAATAGCAAAACATGGTCTCAGACAAGCAAATTGGGTGGTCAAAAAAGACCTGCCCCTCTCTAACCGCTCTCTCAAGTTACTTTCCATTTCTCTCTCTATATTTTTATGTATTTATTTATTTATTATTATTATTTTTTGCCTTTTACTTGTCTTAGTTTAATAATTAATTTCAATATGATTTGGGACTCAATTTTCGACAATGTGTATAAGTGTATTGTTTCGTATATAATGATTGTTAGCTAGTTAGCCCTTTTTTAACGAAATAATTTGTATTTAGAAATTATTTAACTTTTGGTATCACTGACATGTAAAATTTCTAACTGTTATACGTGATGGGCTGTTTCTATTTAATGCAATATTTGTCTGTTTTTTGCTTGTTTATTTCTGATTTCCTATATTTCGCGAATTTTGCCCATTACTTGTTAGTAGTTTAATTATTGTTCAGTATTTAATGATTATTAGCTAGTTAGAAATTGGATTTTTTACAGGGTTGTTACAAATATTAATGTGGTTAATGACTAATGGTTGTGTAAAAGTTTTTTTTTAAAAATTATCACAGACTTATATGGAGTAATGATTAAGGATTTATTTATCAGTGATTTTTGTGTTAATTCAAACTAGATTCTAGGATATCTTTTTTCTTTTGAAAAGACTCCCCTAAAGCTTTGTTGGAAAAACATGTGAAAACATGGGTGTTTCCGAATGGTCACTGGACCAACTTCGAGTCATTATTTCGTGTAACAGCGCTGAGTTGTTTATACCGTACTCAACGTGGTTGAGTAGCCCGTGTGACGAGCTTCGTAACGGTATATCACATGACCTATTCGGAGAATGGGTGTGAATACAAAGTGGCTTCAAAGTTGGTACCTCGGAAGCTCAAATCTGGAAAAAAATCTGGAAAAAACGAAATGGTTAATGAGAAAAACCATTTAGAATAATCTCATATTGGAAGATTAAGAGTTAATCTTACAATATATATACCATACCAACCCATGTAGTTATTAAACTAACATGTCCACATACACCTAAGAGTATTAGTGTGTACCACACACGCGCGCTCGCTCGTGTCTCGTGTCTCGGGTCTCGGGCTCGGGCTCGGGCACGGGCACGGGCACGGGCACGGGCGTGGGCTTGGGATTGGGATTTGGGATTTGGGATTTGGGATTTGGGGAATGTCTCGGGTCTCGGGTCTTGGGTCTTGGGTCTTGGGTCTTGGGTCCAAACCCGAATAGGGAGTTTTGTATAAAATACAAAAGGAGTCCCTAGAGTTTTCAGCAAGAGAAACGTCAGCAATGAATGAGATTAAATGCTGCGGTTTCAGAATTAAATTGAGCGGATTCTGTGGGTGTAACTCTCGGAATTAATGACCACAATTATGGCTGCGGTTTCTATAGAGCCTATAAAAGGCAGCCCTCCCCTCTCATTTGAACACACCATCATACACACAACTCACAGCATAAGCATAAGCATACACTTAGTGAGAGAGAACCGCACCACCAACAGCTCGACCTGTGGTTCGGTGCCGGTTTCCATACGAGCCACTCTGAGATAGAAGTTGTACCTTGGGAACAAAGTCCCGAAACCAGAAACCTTTAAAGGTGGTTCGGGAAATATTGTTTAAGGGAAACTGCTCAGCAGTTGCCTCTTCTTTTACTTTCTGTTATTTATTTTTCAGTCTTTTACTTTCTGTCCATTTCATTTCAGTACCGTTTCATTTCTGTAATTTACTTTCCTGTACTGTTTCTTTTCTGTATTTACATTTCAGTACTGTTTACTTTCAGGCTTTCGATTCTGTTATTTACTTTTCAGTTCTGTAATTTCCAGTATTTAAAAAAACCAGTCCGGCAGTTTTTTATGCTTTAAAACCAGTCCAGTTTGTTTTGTTCAAAACCAGTCCGGCAGTTTGTTTAAAACAAGTCCGGCAGTTTGTTAAAACCAGTCCGGCAGTTTTGTTAAAACCAGTCCGGCAGTTTTGTTTAAAACCAGTCCGGCAGTTTCTTTAAAACAGTCCGGCAGTTTCTTTATTTCAGTCCAGCAGTTTTATTTATTTGTTGAGTCAGGAATTGTAATTCATATTCCAATTGTGAGAAATAAAATTGTTTATTTCCTTTGCGTTCCTGTCTCTTTTATTTATTGTCCTTTCATTATTGTATTCGAAATAGTACCAAAACCAACAATCTTAAACAATATTGTTTTTTGGTTTTTCTATTTTCGAAATAAGAAAGGACTTTTCTTTTTTATTTTATTGTTGTTGACGTCTCGGTTTTTATTCTCGCAAAATCATTGCTAGTTTACTAGAAATTGAAATTTGCACATAGAATAAATCCGAATTGGTTTTAATCTTTTTATTCTAGAATACTATAAAGAATTCTTAGTGAAATCAAAAGTGATTTGATTTTCACGCTAGAATCTCTTTCATTGGTTTTTATTCTTTTGAAGCAATCTAATTAAGTTATAATTAGTATTTGCGATAAAGAATTTAGTTTTCTTGCGAGAAACTAAACGGTTTTATATTGTCATTTCAGATGACTAATGAGGATCAAATACCCACCGTTTTTTCGGAAAACGTGCAGGGCGCACTTGTGATTGGCAGTAGCCATAACAATGCGAGCGCTGCGAGTGGGGGGGCTCAGGCTCAGGCTGAGGCCGAAGCTGCTGCGGCAAAGGCTGCGGCCGACGCTGCTGCGGCAGAGGCTGATGCTATGGCTGCGGCTGCGGCCGCAGCACAGGCTGCTGCTAAGGCTGCGGCCAAGGCAGCGCTTGTGGCTGCAGCCAGGGCAAAGGGCAAGGCTCCGGCAACACCGGCGATGCCAATGTTGCCAACCTCTCAACTGGAGAGACCGGAAAAGTTTAGGGGCAACAACTTCAAACGTTGGCAGCAAAAGATGCTGTTTTATTTAACTGCCCTTAATCTGACCCGGTTTCTTAAGGAGTCTGCACCCGTCCTAAGCGAGGACGATGAGGACGTGCAGACGGTTTCGGCGGTGGAAGCGTGGAAACACGGCGACTACCTATGCCGGAACTACATCCTGTGTGCTCTGGATGACACTCTCTTCAGTGTATTCGAGCCCAAGGCTTCTGCAAAGGAGCTTTGGGAGTCTCTCGAACGAAAGTACAAAGTGAATAACGCTGGCGCAAAGAAATTTGTCGTCACGGACTTTCACGAGTACATGATGACTGATGGGAAGAGTGTTATCGAGCAGGTTGAGGAACTCCAACTCATATACCATAGGCTTGAGGTTGAAGGGCTAGTTATCAACGAACCTTTCCAAGTGGCATTAATGATTGAGAAACTGCCACCTTCTTGGAAAGAGTTTCAAAACTACCTGAAACACAAGCGAAAGGCTATGACCTTGGAGGGACTCATTGAGAGGCTCAATGTTGAGCAAAGCAACCGCCGATCCGGAAGGAAAGGCGGTGGCGGAGCAGGCAACGCGGTTGCCAAGGCCCATGTGGTTGAGGACGCTGTGTCTAAGCGGAAACGCTTTGACAGCGGAGTCGGTGCCTCTCTCAAGAAGAAATTCATGGGAGACTGCTTTGTGTGCAACAAACCGGGCCATCGTGCCGCGGATTGTAAGATGCGCACCGACAAGCCCAAACCCCCCCCAAAGAGGAAGTTCCAAGGGAAAGGGAGGAAGAGGGCACCTGCTCAAGCTAATGTGGCTGAGGGAGGAGATGATGCTGGACAGGACTATATGCACCTGAGTGCTGTGGTCTCGGAAGTGAACCTGGTGGGGAGCAACCCAAAGGAATGGTGGCTGGACACAGGCGCCACTAGTCACATCTGTGCCAGCAAATGGATGTTCAAGACCTATACGGCCGTGGACAATGAGAGCTGCTTCATGGGGAACTCGGCTACTTCCAAGGTGGAAGGAAAAGGAACCGTGCTGCTGAAGATGACATCGGGAAAAGAGCTCACACTGAATGGCGTGCTCCATGTGCCGGAAATTCGCAAGAATCTGGTTTCCGGGTCCGTGATGGTGAATAAAGGATTTAAACTTGTATTTGAATCTGCAAAAATTGTAATCACTTTAAACGGAATGTATGTAGGCCGTGGCTATATGACCAACGGCATGTTTAAATTAAATGTTGGTACTCCGGCTCCTAAAGCCGAGTTAGCTATTGAGGGTACTAAGGCTGAGGCCAGTACCAAGAATAATGTAATCGTGAATGTTGCCCAAGTGGCCAATAAAACTTCGTTTGCTTATTCTTGCGATTCATTTAATTTATGGCATGGTAGATTAGGTCATGTGAATGCTAATTCTATGAAGAAATTAATATCACTGAATCTACTACCTAATTTTGTATTTGATAAACAACATAAATGTGAGGTTTGTGTTGAAGCAAAATTAACCAAGTCTTCGTATCAACATATTGAACGAAGTACTGAACCTCTCGGTCTAATACACACGGATGTATGCGACTTAAAGTTTATACAAACGCGAGGAGGGAAAAAGTATTTCATCACGTTTATAGATGATTGTACTAGATACTGCTATGTCTACTTAATGAGAAGTAAAGACGAAGCGGTAGAGAAATTCGCTCTTTATAAGACCGAAGTAGAGAATCAACTCAATAAAAAGATTAAAATGTTGAGGAGTGATAGAGGCGGTGAATACGAAGCACCGTTTGCGCAGATATGCGCAGAAAATGGCATTATACATCAAACGACAGCCCCATACTCTCCGGAGCAGAATGGGGTTGCCGAGCGTAAGAATAGGACGCTCAAGGAAATGATGAATGCTATGTTAATAAGTTCTGGGTTACCCCAGAACATGTGGGGGGAAGCGCTGCTTTCCGCCAACTATGTATTGAACAAGCTACCACATAAGAAACGTGATAAACCACCTTATGAACTATGGAAAGGCCATAGGCCGAGCTATAAATTCTTAAGGGTTTGGGGTTGTCTCGCGAAGGTCCTTGTCTCGCTTCCTAAAAGAACGAGAATAGGGCCAAAGACGGTAGACTGTGTGTTCATAGGATATGCACAAAACAGTAGTGCTTATCGTTTTCTCGTGCACAAGTCGGATAATCCCGATGTGCATGCAGATACTATCATCGAAGCTCGAGAAGCTTCTTTTTTCGAGGAGATCTTTCCCCGCAAGTCTTCCGTAACTGTAGAGACTGAGGAGTCAAACAGTGAGGAAAATGTGGGGGCAAGTGAACCGTTGGAGGAAGAAGAAGAAGAGCCTCGACGTAGTAAAAGGGCTAGAAAGGAAACGACTTTCGGTCCAGATTTTGTAACCTTCATGATAGAAGGCGAACCGGCGACATTCAAACAAGCAATGTCATCCCCGGAAGCCCAATATTGGGAGGAAGCGATCAACAATGAGGTTGAATCGATATTACAAAATCACACTTGGGAACTAGTGGATCTACCACCCGGGTGTAAGCCACTAGGACACAAGTGGATCTTCAAGAGGAAGAGAAAGCTCGATGGAACAATCGAGAAATACAAGGCTAGGCTTGTAGTGAAAGGTTTTAGACAAACCGAAGGTGTCGACTATTTCGACACCTATGTTCCTGTCTCCAGGAAGACGTCAATCCGGATAGTCATTG
Source organism: Primula veris (assembly GCA_963682055.1). Lineage (NCBI taxonomy): Eukaryota > Viridiplantae > Streptophyta > Magnoliopsida > Ericales > Primulaceae > Primula > Primula veris. Next base: position 4,583,738 of record OY821746.1, read on the forward strand.
CTCTCGCAGCACTGTTCGATCTGGAAATACATCAAATGGATGTTAAAACGGCGTTCTTGAATGGTGAGTTGGAAGAGAAATTTACATGGAACAACCGGAAGGGTTTGTGGTTCCAGGTAAAGCTCACAAGGTGTGTAAACTTGTGAAGTCCTTGTATGGACTTAAACAAGCACCTAAACAATGGCACGAAAAATTTGATAGAGTGATGCTATCAAACGGTTTTCGGATAAACGAATGTGACAAATGCGTCTACGTAAAAGGAAATGAAAAGGACTACGTGGTAGTCTGCCTCTACGTAGATGACATGATTATAATAGGGAGTATTGATAACATCAACTCCACTAAGAAAATGTTGTCACAAAAATTCAAGATGAAAGACTTGGGTGTCGCTGATGTTATACTTGGTATGAAAATTACCAAGACATCAGACGGATATGCGCTATCTCAAACTCACTATGTCAGACAGATGCTTGACAAATTTGATAAAGATAGTAGAGCTACATCCAGAACTCCGATAGAGATCTCAACCACCCTGAAAAAGAACTTTGGGGAGAGTGTGAGAATTGGAATATTCTCGAATAATAGGCAGTCTGATATACGTCATGAACTGTACTAGACCAGACATAGCCAACTCAGTGAGTAGACTGAGTAGGTACACCAGTAATCCCAATGAGGAACACTGGAAGGCCATCATGAGACTTCTCAGATACATGAGATACACAGCAGACCGAGGGTTGCATTATACCAGATATCCAGCTGTACTGGAAGGGTATTCTGATGCAAACTGGATCTCGGATTCCAACAGTACACGATCCACTAGCGGATATGTGTTCGTGATGGGAGGAGCAGCTGTCTCATGGAGATCATCCAAGCAGACATGCATAGCTAGATCAACTATGGAATCTGAGTTCATAGCGTTGGATCTAGCAACAGAAGAGGCTGATTGGCTGAGAAGCTTTCTGGAAGGAATTCCAATGTGGCCGAAACCTGTCCCAGCAATAAGCATGCACTGCGATAGTCAGTCGGCTATTGGACGGGCGCAAGATCATATGTATAATGGAAAGTCCCGACATATTCGTCGGAGACATAAATCCGTAAGAGAATTGTTAGCTAACGGTGTGGTGTCCTTAGATTTTGTGAGATCTAAAGACAATATAGCGGATCCATTTACAAAAGGCTTGACTCAGGTAGGAGTTGAAGTTTCATCGAGGGGAATGGGGTTGAAGCCCATTAAACTGGAAACCTCCTCAGAGGCAACCCAACCCGAACTGGATTCTCCAGCGTCGGGTTCAACGGGAAAACCGAACTGTGGGGGTGACCGAACAAAGCACTCGGGAACTTAAGTTCCCAGCCCATTTCTAGGATGAAAGAGTGATAGACCTAGACCATCTTAAGGGTGAGCATGAGGCTCTTAATGAAAACAAGTATCTCGAAGGTCGAGAGGGGTGAGTCAGGACACCCTTGACTTGAAATCACCTATGACGAGTGTGTATGGCCGATACTATGTGATGAGCCATGGGCTAAATCACTAGAGCACTCGGTTGAACTTTGCCAAGGCAGTCCACGGCCAAATATGGACAACAACCAAAGGGCTTAGTAAGTGGTGTAGAGGGGACACTGTGTGCGCATTACCCTGGTATGCACAAACGCTAAAGGGTTCAAGGCTTAAAGGCTACCCAATAGTAGCATATCAGATTTTACGTCACTACGGCAGGTTCAAGGCGCGCGCTACCTGTCCTTATGCAGTGAACTCTTGCGGTTTTCTCTCGTATGCATTTAGGAGCATTTTATTTTCAGCCAATTGCATTCATGTGGGGGATTGTTGGAAAAACATGTGAAAACATGGGTGTTTCCGAATGGTCACTGGACCAACTTCGAGTCATTATTTCGTGTAACAGCGCTGAGTTGTTTATACCGTACTCAACGTGGTTGAGTAGCCCGTGTGACGAGCTTCGTAACGGTATATCACATGACCTATTCGGAGAATGGGTGTGAATACAAAGTGGCTTCAAAGTTGGTACCTCGGAAGCTCAAATCTGGAAAAAAATCTGGAAAAAACGAAATGGTTAATGAGAAAAACCATTTAGAATAATCCCATATTGGAAGATTAAGAGTTAATCTTACAATATATATACCATACCAACCCATGTAGTTATTAAACTAACATGTCCACATACACCTAAGAGTATTAGTGTGTACCACACACGCGCGCTCGCTCGTGTCTCGTGTCTCGGGGCTCGGGGCTCGGGCTCGGGCACGGGCACGGGCACGGGCACGGGCACGGGCACGGGCACGGGCACGGGCACGGGCACGGGCACGGGCGTGGGCTTGGGCGTGGGCGTGGGCGTGGGCGTGGGCTTGGGATTGGGATTTGGGATTTGGGATTTGGGGAATGTCTTGGGTCTTGGGTCTTGGGTCCAAACCCGAATAGGGAGTTTTGTATAAAATACAAAAGGAGTCCCTAGAGTTTCCAGCAAGAGAAACGTCAGCAATGAATGAGATTAAATGCTGCGGTTTCAGAATTAAATTGAGCGGATTCTGTGGGTGTAACTCCCGGAATTAATGACCACAATTATGGCTGCGGTTTCTATAGAGCCTATAAAAGGCAGCCCTCCCCTCTCATTTGAACATACAACTCACAGCATAAGCATAAGCATACACTTAGTGAGAGAGAACCGCACCACCAACAGCTCGACCTGTGGTTCGGTGCCGGTTTCCATACGAGCCACTCTGAGATAGAAGTTGTACCTTGGGAACAAAGTCCCGAAACCAGAAACCTTTAAAGGTGGTTCGGGAAATATTGTTTAAGGGAAACTGCTCAGCAGTTGCCTCTTCTTTTACTTTCTGTTATTTATTTTTCAGTCTTTTACTTTCTGTCCATTTCATTTCAGTACCGTTTCATTTCTGTAATTTACTTTCCTGTACTGTTTCTTTTCTGTATTTACATTTCAGTACTGTTTACTTTCAGGCTTTCGATTCTGTTATTTACTTTTCAGTTCTGTAATTTCCAGTATTTAAAAAAACCAGTCCGGCAGTTTTTTATGCTTTAAAACCAGTCCAGTTTGTTTTGTTCAAAACCAGTCCGGCAGTTTGTTTAAAACAAGTCCGGCAGTTTGTTAAAACCAGTCCGGCAGTTTTGTTAAAACCAGTCCGGCAGTTTTGTTTAAAACCAGTCCGGCAGTTTCTTTAAAACAGTCCGGCAGTTTCTTTATTTCAGTCCAGCAGTTTTATTTATTTGTTGAGTCAGGAATTGTAATTCATATTCCAATTGTGAGAAATAAAATTGTTTATTTCCTTTGCGTTCCTGTCTCTTTTATTTATTGTCCTTTCATTATTGTATTCGAAATAGTACCAAAACCAACAAGCTTCAAGCGCACATATATATGGGATTGTTTGGTTGTTACTTTTAAGCTTAATCTCCCCCCATCCCGATTATACTGCAATACTAGGACTGGTTTGATATAAGCCAAGTGAGCCAAGTAGCTCAGGTGTCGGTCCCAAAATCGGCGCATTTTTTTTTAACCATATGACCTTGAAAAGGTAACTTTTCTTAGCCAAATGAACGCAGTTTTCTCTTAACCTCAAACATGTCATCTTATTTGCTTATAAGCTGGAATAAAACAAAGCTATATGTTGATTTTCTGAAAACTGAAAGTTTGCTAGCCTTGATGAGATGTGATGTATACATATGTAAGCCTATCAAGGACGTGGATCTTTTTTACAGCTTGCCGTATGAAGGTGTAATAACAGTTTCAAATTTCACTTTGTAAATGATGACATCTTTTTAGTTATATGCGCAACAAAGATAAAAAAAGATATGTTGATTTTAGTAAATTCTTCAGAAACTCTGGCGTGAAAATCGTGTCATGAAACCTAGTTTTTGTGTTCTTGCCTTTTATTCAGGGGTCTTGAGAGTGTACTAATGCAACTATGCAAGTGCAGTTTCTAAATTTGGTATGAATTGTGTAATTTCATAATGTCTACAAGTAAGCATTAAGTCTTAATCTTAAATCGTTGTGCATGTGCGGATATGTATACATGTGCTAAGTCAGGCAGTAAGATCAGTTAGTTGCTTTCTGTGTAGCTGTTTCGATTCACAAACCACATTCTAATGCAGACTAGTTCCATTAGCTGACAGAATGAATCTGTTATTTACAGGGAAGTTCCGGATGAGGTGTACAGAAGTTTGGATGCAGTTGCTGATGGTGAGAAGTGGTGGGAGGTATCAGTTCACTGTTGTATTTCTATCTTTAACTTTCTCGATTCTATTTTATTTATTAGCTGCTGCTAGTTGGCAGTTGGGTACAAAACACGTGTATATTCTGCTACAACTTTATGGCAAATTTATAATAAGAGTTTCGTAATTGTAGGCTGTGGAGTTACAGAAGCTGATTCTGGCTCATAATGATATCGAGTTGTTAAGGGAAGACCTCAGAAATTTGTCTTTATTGGTTGTGCTGAATGTTAGCCACAACAAGCTTTCCCACCTACCGGCAGCTTTGGGAGAGTATGTAATTCTGTTTATTGCTCGTTTGCCTTTCCTTATCTGGACCCCTCTCTCTTTCTCTTTCATTTATTTCTTATACTGGAAGTTGTATTTTTATTTGAATATTATCTAAGTGCATCCTCTTTTCATAACAGACTTGGTATGCTGAAATCTCTAGATGTGTCGTTTAATTCGTTGACCGGCATTCGTGAAGAAATTGGTTCAGCTACTTCACTAGTCAAGTAAGCTCTTTTTTTTCCTTAAGCCAACGTGAACTATAAATTCAGAGAATAGTATCACTATGTTCAGTTTTAGAAGAAAAACCGCATTTTTCTACTTGGGATTAGTACTGATGGATTCTTTTGATGTGATTATTGTAGGCTTGATTGTTCAAACAATCAATTGAAGGATCTCCCTTCCTCACTTGGAAGATGTTTAGATTTATCTGAACTCAAGGCAAGATAGTAAATTGTTTTGATATTTATAACAGAGTTATTAACTGTTATGTGTTCTTTTAAGTTGAAGAACGTATGTGTTTATTACCAATTCACCTGAACTTTTGATGTACTACTAGTTTAAAACTGGATGAAATTATATATTTTAAACTTACATTTTATAACTGTCTATTCTTCTTGTAATATCGGGCTTTTTTACATCACTCATGCGTTTCCCGCTGATGATAACAGATATCAAACAATGGGATTACAAATTTACCCGAAGATCTAGCTAATTGTTCAAAATTGACGAAGTTGGAGGTTGAGGTACTAAAGGCAACCCTTACTTGGTTTCTGAAAGTTGGCTGCATGTTGTTTCTGCATTAATTTATTCTTTTTTTGCTTTCAGGGAAACAAGCTTACAACCTTATCTGCAAATCTTATTTCATCATGTGTCATGCTTACAGAAATCAATGCATGTAAGTTTTTGCATTATTAATTTATATACTTCTATTTCAGGTTGAGAGCAACTAATCTAAAGTTTGCACTATTAAAGTCCGCTTGTGCTCAAATTTGCAGCAAAAAACTTGCTGACAGATATACCAGAGAGTATCGGTAGCCGTTCACGCCTCATTCGTCTTGATCTTCACCAGAACAGTAAGTGAAGGAAAATTCTTTGATGTGTTTTTCTTATAATTAATTATTACAGTTGAATAATTACTGACTTGTGTCATTGTGCTAACAAAAGAAATTTACTATCTGACCATCTGTATTGATAGGAATTTCTTCGATTCCAGCTTCGATAATGGGTTGTTCTTCCCTAGCGGAGTTCCATATGGGGTAAGATAAATCTTTCTATGTTGCAATAGAAATAGAAAAACAGTGGACATCGTAAATTATGCGTTCCCTTTCTATCTCTCAATGTTTTCACGATGATATGTGATATGGTTTCACATTTGAGTTTGCAGAAACAATACTCTATCTTCATTGCCAGTAGAGATAGGGGAAATCCCACAATTAGGGACATTAGATCTGCACTCAAATCAGGTTTGCTTGGAAGTTTTGTAGTTAGCATTGTTTTTTCACTTTTTAAATGTGTTCCAAAATTTAAATGCTTTACCGAGACTGGTCATTCCTGAATATTTTTGACTTAGATTTCCTCATGACTGTCAGATACTTTCTGATTGTTGTTTTAACCTTTTCTCTAATTGTACATGTAGTTGAAAGAGTTTCCGGCCGAGGCATGCAAGTCACGCCTTTCAACACTAGATTTGTCAAACAATTCCTTATCTGGCTTGCCTTCAGAGATAGGTAAGATCAGCATTTATGCTGCAAATTATATTTCATCAGTTTTACTATTGATGTTCATTGAGTGTTTACATTGTAAAGCTTGTGGTGCCGAAGCTAAGAAACGAACACGCACTTAGTCACATGTATTTCAATGCTACTTCATACAATATAGTATTCCTAGAAAAATGACCTTTTTTCATGAACTATGGAAAGAGAGATGGTTTCTCTATTCAACAAAACAAGAAAGTTGGATTTAGTTGGAAAGAGTTGTTTTAACATTTAGTTCGAACTTCTGAATACATATACAATGATAACCTTGAGCTGAGAAACACTACAAGTAGTTGTCTTGTTGATGAAAACCCTTTTGATGAAAACAAGTTTATAGCTTTCAGTAGCACGTTGATCTGACTTACAGTAATTTTATGAAGGTAAGATGACAACATTAAGGAGACTTCTACTCGCAGGCAATCCGTTACGGAGTCTGTGAAGGTATATATATACCGAATTTACTTAGTCATTTTTGTCACACCCCAAAATCCGGAAAACACGAACATCAAGGCGTGACCTTTTGAATAAAAGAAAAATGAACCCTGTTGGTACAAAATTTAAATTTTAAAAGAAATAACTTGCGAGCTAAAGGAACAAGTAAAACTGATAAATAAAACTATTTGTCAAACGCGGCTATATGACCAGATGGTTTTGACAATTTATAAAAAGAATACCAAAATAATGTAAATTGCCCGTAGGCTACAACCTCAAAAATATAGTCTAAGAAAAAGAAAGCAATTCAAAGAGCCCCGAACCCATGCGATACCATGCTATAACTCCTATCCAAACGCCTCAACCTAAGTTGTACTTGAAAGACAAAACTGTAACGGTGAGTTCCACGCACATACATAGACGGGACGGCACCACTAAATACCGTCACTCCATCCCATAAATGCTAGAACTCACAAACAGCAATTATGATAATCAACGTATAAAAAGAAATATAATATCGTACAACGAAATAAATTAAATAACTTCAACACACATCTATAGCAAGCATGGACCTCTCACGCCACCTACCCCAGTCCGTAAGGTAGGTCATTCCCTATACCCCTCGGCCGTCTTATGTCCCCGGTATAGGAAGAGACATAGACCATTGCTAACATAAAAATAGATTTAAAGTGCGCACTTGGACCTCACGCCACTCGTCTCAGTCCGTAAGACGAGTTATTCCCTTTCCCTCGGCCGTCTTATGTCCCCGGAATTAGGAAGAGACATAGACCATTGCTAACATAAAAATAATAAAGTGCACACTAGGACCTCTCAAGCCACTCGTCTCAGTCCGTAAGACGAGTCTTCCCTATCCCTTCGGCCGTCTATTGTTCCCGGAATTAGGAAGAGACAGAGACCATTGCCACTAATCTAAATCACAAGGCCTCGGCCAATAATATAAAACCATTCAATTATCACATTCTCATACGTCACTTTAACGTAATTCAACAAAACCCATAAGCATAGGTGCTAGATTCATAACTATCCAAACAAGTCCAACAACATAAATCTCATTCAGACATTTTAACAAACACCTTGTATGCATAAACTACAATTCATCCTTATTCAACATAAATTTATCCAATTTCATTAACAACTATAATATCACATAATCAACTCATAAAACACGCAAACCCATCCATAATCTCATTCAGGCATTTTAACAAACACCTTGTATGCATAAACTACAATTCATCTTTATTCAACATAAATTTACTCAATTTTATCAACAACTATAATATCACATAATTAACTCATAAAACACGCAAATCCATCCATAATCTCATTATTCCGAAATTAATATGACTAAATTCCCAACTTCTCCAATTCAAATAAGTAAATCAAAAGTACAACAAATAAAACTCAATTTAACAATTTAATAACCTAATTTAGATAAACGCAAGACCTAACCCTAACATATACCCTCGTCTAGTCGCAATGGATAACCCCCCTTACCTTAGTGCGTAGAGGAGATGCTTCCGGTAAGAACCCGCTAATGGTGGTTTCTTCTTTTTCTTCTTCTTCTTTCTAGGGTTTGAAATCTCTCTTTTCTCTCTTGTTTTGGTTTTTCTGTTTTGAAAGTGGGCTGAATTGAAGATGTTCAAAACTGTTTTGAGAGAGTTTGTGGAAGCGAACTATTTGGTCCCCAAAGTTCTAAAAGTTAACTCTTAATCAAAATTATTATTTCACTGCTCAAAAATAACCAATTTTTAGAAACAAAACTATTGGGTCCTTTTTATTTATAAAATTAGTAACAGGTTTTAAAAACAAAGTTTTTCGGAAGAGTTTCGGTTTTTGGCTAAAAATTAGTCGAGTGACCGGTTTTTGGTAAAATTTGTATAAAACGTTTTTGGATAAATTAAATCCTGAATAAAACCATTTATAAAAATACGGGATGTTACGACTAACCCTCCTTAAAAGAATTTCGTCCCGAAATTTCCTCTCTAAACAACTATACCCAGAAATGATAAACTCTTATAAATAAGGCCATAAAAATTTAAACGTACAATTCGTGTCATAATCTAAGAAATAAAATACTCAGGGTACACAACTCATAACAACTCCACAATCCATCACTCCAGAAAATGACCAACATGTAAGAACATCAAATCAAGTAACCGCCTATATACAATATCTAATTGAATAAAAGACAATAAAGTAAACAAAGATGACATGCTTCTACCTCAACAACTCCACAACGTGTACAAAACTCAAAATACGGTCTTTATAGTAAACTAAACTCTAATAAAATAAACTCTCAACCCAGACCCGGGGGTGTCACACGGCTGAATAGCACGTGTGGCGGCACGTGCTAAACAAAGCCTAAATGAAATAATTATTAAACACTCGCTAAATAACTCATTAAATAAGCTCAAATTTCTAGCAAAAGCTTCATTAAATAGAATCTCGAAAATTACGTTCATTACAAGAAGTTAATCTCTTACAACTAAAATAAAAATGTAATCGCAACGGAATTTAACACATAATTTTAAAGGTCTGTCTGGTCCTCAAACTGACTCGATATCAACCCTACTTAACTGCTCGTTAACCTGAAAACATTTTTAAAAAAAAAGAGGGGTGAGCCAAACGAGTTCAATGATAGAGAAAGCCTCACAATATATTATACGGGTCGAAAATAAGATTTTTCCCTTTCAGTTTCTTGGAACATAATAACTTGTTTAATAAAAATTCCCGATGCATAAGTATTTAGAAATTACTTGAATATAAAAGATAAATAAACTTCACTTTTCTTTCATCAAAAGTAAATTCATCGCAATAGTAATAATAAAATCTTTTTCTTTCTTTTTATGATAAAAGCAAAATGATAACATGTATATCTTAGAGTACCAAGCCCGATTGACTTCTTCAATCTCTTTACCGTCGATCTTTTTCTCAGGTGTATAAACCATACGTGCACTACGTAATTAAGGTCACCACAGCATGACGGCTGAGTCTATTCCTTAAAACGTTCCGGTTAACAAAACTATGTACAATCGCTAAGTTAACCGTTGAGAACTAAACTCTTTCGTTTAGTTGCCAACGTCACCCCACTTTCCTCTTCCCCTTATTCAGGATTCTCCGTTGAACTTATTCTCATGGTCCCAAATACAAATCATAAGCAAATCATAAAATAATAAATTTAGAAACCTTATACAGATACACTGTATATAACCTTGATCTTTATAAGATATAAACTAGTTCTCTTTATACAGATCCACTGTATATAAATCACTTCTTCTTTTTCATTCTTTTCTTTCTTTTATTTTCTTTGTTTTCGTAATAATATAAAAATAATGTTTCCATATATAAATAGTACTTGAAAAATAATACTCATGAGCCTGTAAAATATTATCAAAAGTTGCAACGGAATATTTATAATAGCAAGACAACCCACTCACCTAATATTAATCCGAAAGAACAGAAACATTTCTACAACGAATAATCTAGTGCTTAGCTTTCCACTAAACTTTTTCCCTTTCTCAACATAGGACTTTAATTCTCTCATCTTTGTATACTTTCGTTACATACATATAATTTTAATACAGTAAAGGAGTATAGAATCTAATCAGGGAAATGCTACCTAGCTTTCTTTCTTTATTTGCACTAGTGTATATATCTGTATTAACAAGGAAGAATTCATTATAGGGACGTGTATATGGCATGACAATTGGCTTAGCATTTATACTACAATTCTATACCAATTTATTACTTCCGTTTCAATTTCTCATGCAAGGTTACCTCCTTAATAAATTACTAGCAACAGAAACTCTTTGAATACATGTAACATTATTTCTCCTTAAATATTCCACACATAGTAGTTATAGGAATAAATACAAGCATCTCGTTATAGAAACCTCAAGATAATATTTACTATTCTTAATTGACATTTACTCTTCAGACAAGGCATCGGTTTTATATATGAATACAATCAAATCATGTCATTAATCATCTTAGTGAGGCATTCAAAGACCTATAACTTACACCATTATTCCTAATCATACGTTTATACAATTCAATATTTCTAACCGAAGTAAATTACATAATTACTAGGCCCAATTCTTACCAGCTAATCCCTAAAAGTACTATCACGTATCATCCATGGTAAATCATTTTACCAATTAAATACCTCTAAATCCTTTAAAACTCTATAGCTTTGATAACGTGTAACCATAAGGTACTTAAATCACTTAAACAACTAAACATTAGTATTCTTACTTATGAAAACAAAATAGTCACATGAGTAATTATTTAGAAGAATAAATATTCAAAATAAACTTTTTAAATTAAAATACGGGATTTTACACTCTCCACCACTTAAAGAAGTTTCGTCCCGAAACTTTATTTCTTTAATAACTTGAAAAAAAAAAGATAATGTTTCCGAATAATATTATATATGCTTTCTTAGACGTGATTAAATCAGCTCACATAATTTCTTTAACCAACCGGTCTCCAAAACAGTTACTTGTGTGTGTATGTAGCATAAACTATATAAAAGAAGTATAATAAAAGGTATCTTGGAAACTCATTTGAGATTAAAATTACTAATAATAATATCATCATTATCCTTGTGAAACTTGAAAACTTATGATGGAAAAATACTAACGTAAATTCCTAAGGTCAAACTTTTACCACTTCCGATCGTTTATTATCTCATTAATTATCAAATTCTATAACTCCCATCAATCATAATTCCAAAACTCTATAACTCCTGTCTACATAATTCTTAGTCCAAATTCTGATTTTAGTCATCATCAATGCTAATAACAAAGTGTACACCATGAAAGCAAAACACATGATGTAAGCTAATCTTTTAATTGGTAAAAAAAATAAAAATTGTTCCTACCATGTTTTTCCTTGAACTGATAATTAACCTCTGGGATGGTTCAAATTCAAACAACTATTATTGATATTGATACCGTAAGATAACCAAACCTATTCCAAAACTTGTTTCCATATCGTTTTCCGAAACATTTATTACTTAAACATCTATATCTATTTCATGTGCTTCCGCTGCACGCTCTGATAAAATAATAATAATAATGGTGCTAACCGGCCTAACATTGCATTTTGTTTCTAATTTATCAAACAATCCAGTTTTAGCATCTAGACCACCACCCAAAAATAATACCAATCTCCCTTTATACCATGTTCTCTTAAACAAAACAATCTTTAATTAATAAGAAGCGCAAAACCTAATAATTTATATTTAGTCCCAAAATACCACTCCAAATTCACATGTAATACATGCTCTCAATCAAAGTGCAAGACCTGTTGAAACTTTGCAACTAATCCGACCAAAGAGATTTACTTGAAATAACTAGGACAACTATAATGCTAGTTCACTTATTATTTGAACACTTTAAACACAAATTAAATCTCAAGTTTGGATCCTAATTATAGCTTAAACATCTTTTACAGTGGTCAAACGAATTGAAAATAACCTAACGTATCATTTCATTGAAACTCTAAGCAAAAGTCGGCACCGAAAGGTAATCCATGGACAACATTAAATTACAAAAATCAGAAGGAAACTACCATAATCGAGGTTCTCTTATAGCTGTCAAAAACTTCAACTAAAAAAAAAAAACCATAAAATAAATAAATATATCCTTTCATGCCCTTTTGTTTGTTAGTTACAATCCGCCGCAATAGTTAACTACATTTTTATTTATATATACCAAACCAGTGACTTCATTAACGTACAAACCATTAATAGAGATAATAAGAAAATGTTTTAAAAACTTTGTCTCACCTATAATAGTTTACAAACTCAAACATTTTAACTTGTACAGGGGCATGCTACACCAGATATATTTCTTAAGTTTTTAATAGTTAATCTTATAAAAATAAAATCTATTAAAATTCCCTTATATCGACCTTGAATTTAGTACATATGAAATTAGCTGTGTAATTCCTCTTAAATATGGACACCAAACCAACTCAACTAAATTATGTCTTACATTATAGTATAGTCTTACATTATACAGTATCAAACGAGATTCTTCATGTAGGGACAATTAACTTAGAACCTAAAATATCTAAGTCCCCGGTTATCATTCTATCGAGTGAAGGAAAATAGTTGCTAAATGTGAAACATATATATAAAACACTAGCTTACAATCTAACCAAGAAAAAAGTTTATATTCAATGGCTAAAAGAGTAGAATCATGTTGTAAGGAAGAAATCAGTGCACAAACGACTTATAAAACTAATGAATTTAGGACACAACCTCAAAAAACGTAATTAAACATTCATGTTTTCCAACTAATAAAATTTAACCAAATTCTTTTTTTTTTTCCTCTCATTCTAATACATGTATTTATATATATATATTTTTTTATAACATATTATAATAATTTGCAAAGGCATCAAATTCCGCTAATCATACAATACAACATTCCGCACATTACGTGATAATCACAAAACATGTAAATCATGATAAAAGCTCGTTTTGCATGCTAATCATTTTATCAAGATTTCTAAGGTTCATAATTATAGAGCACTGAAATACGAAGCCAACGGTTCAAGTGGAACCAAATTCGGAGTAAAAACGAAGGAGTTACGAGCGCTTGAAGTTTAGGGAGAAAACCGCAAAATTGCCAGAACACGACCGATCGTTTTCGACAAAACGACCGATCGTTTTGGTCCAAATATTACCCGAGAGGTCAGAAAAATACGACCGATCGTTTTTGAATCGACCGATTGTTTTTTGGTCAAAATCTGACCAGAGAGGTCTGAAAAATTCGACCGATCGTTTTTGACAAAACGACCGATCGTTTTTCTGCAGAAAATTATCGATACAAAAACGTAAAATTCCTCAACACTTGTAAATTCCTTACATGGAACATATCACACAACTACATCATTTTAGTCCACAACATATCAACATCTATTCGCATAAAATATTCATAACCACGCAAGCTAATAATTTGAAAACGCACTACATAAAACCATCAACCTTACAATTCTCGCACTCTAATAGTTCGCTACTACTTGACATGCAAACTTATACCTCATACACACTATATCAATCTACACACGCATACAAAGAACACAAAAGTGCGAGAGATAACCCATCACGATACGTTATCCTAAAACACCCGAGCGTCCTCGCATACTCTAGAACTCCACATCGCTAAGATATTCCTTCACACATACCGACAAGAGGTCCACCCACTAGTTTGGCGAGCCGGGATCAACAAGCGTCCTCATTGTCCCCAACTTGCCTCACATGTGGACTTTCCTTTCATCAAGTACTACTAAATTCTAGCTACATGTCTTAATCTAAATGCAACCCCCCGTTTTAGAAAAGTTTGAATTTTTTTTTTTATTTTATTTTTAAAATGATACGATGGATCTTGGTCCAATGGTTACCCATCTTCCCGTCGTCCCAAAGTATAAAAGAACCTGGTTAGCTCTGATACCAACTTGTCACACCCCAAAATCCGGAAAACACGAACATCGAGGCGTGACCTTTTGAATAAAAGGAAAATGAACCCTGTTGGTACAAAATTTAAATTTTAAAAGAAATAACTTGCGAGCTAAAGGAACAATTAAAACTGATAAATAAAACTATTTGCCAAACGCGGCTACATGACCGGATGGTTTTGACAATTTATAAAAAGAATACCAAAATAATGTAAATTGCCCGTAGGCTACAACCTCAAAAATATAGTCCAAGTAAAAGAAAGCAATTCAAAGAGCCCCGAACCCATGCGATACCATGCTAAAGCTCCTATCCAAACGCCTCAACCTAAGTTGTACCTGAAAGACAAAACTGTAACGGTGAGTCCCACGCACATACATAGACGGGACGAAACCACTAAATATCGTCACTCCATCCCATAAATGCAAGAACTCACAAACAACTACGATAATCAACGTATAAAAAGAAATATAATATCGTACAACGAAATAAATTAAATAACTTCAACACACATCTATAGCAAACATGGACCTCTCACGCCACCTACCCCAGTCCGTAAGGTAGGTCATTCCCTATACCCCTCGGCCGTCTTATGTCCCCGGTATAGGAAGAGACATAGACCATTGCTAATATAAAAATAGATTTAAAGTGCGCACTTGGACCTCTCACGCCACTCGTCCCAGTCTGTAAGACGAGTCATTCCCTATCCCCTCGGCCGTCTTATGTCCCCGGAATTAGGAAGAGACATAGACCATTGCTAACATAAAAATAAATAAAGTGCACACTAGGACCTCTCACGCCACTCGCCTCAGTCCGTAAGACGAGTCATTCCCTATCCCCTCGGCCGTCTATTGTACCCGGAATTAGGAAGAGACAGAGACCATTGCCACTAATCTAAATCACAAGGCATCGGCCAATAATATAAAACCATTCAATTATCACATTCTCATATGTCACTTTAACGTAATTCAACAAAACCCATAAGCATAGGTGCTAGATTCATAACTAGCCAAACAAGTCCAACAACATAAATCTCATTCAGGCATTTTAACAAACACCTTGTATGCATAAACTACAATTCATCCTTATTCAACATAAATTTACCCAATTTCATTAACAACTATAATATCACATAATCAACTCATAAAACACGCAAACCCATCCATAATCTCATTCAGGCATTTTAACAAACACCTTGTATGTATAAACTACAATTCATCTTTATTCAACATATTTTTACTCAATTTCATCAACAACTATAATATCACATAATTAACTCATAAAACACGCAAACTCATCCATAATCTCATTATTCCGAAATTAATTGGACTAAATTCCCAACTTCTCCAATTCAAATAAGTAAATCAAAAGTACAACAAATAAAACCCAATTTAACAATTTAATAACCTAATTAAGATAAACGCAAGACCTAACCCTAACATATACCCTCGTCTAGTCGCAATGGATAACCCCCGTTACCTTAGTGCGTAGAGGAGATGCTTATGGTAAGAACCAGCTAATGGTGGTTTCTTCTTCTTCTTCTTCCTAGGGTTTGAAATCTCTCTTTTCTCTTGTTTTGGTTTTTCTGTTTTGAAAGTGGGCTGAATTGAAATGTTCAAAACTGTTTTGAGAGAGTTTTTGGAAGCGAATTATTTGGTCCCCAAAGTTCTAAAAGTTAACTCTTAATCAAAATTATTATTTTACTGCTCAAAAATAACCAATTTTTAGAAACAAAACTATTGGGTCCTTTTTATTTATAAAATTAGTAACAGGTTTTAAAAATAAAGTTTTTCGGAAGAGTTTCGGTTTTTGGCTAAAAATTAGTGGAATGACCGGTTTTTGGTAAAATTTGTATAAAACGTTTTTGGATAAATTAAATCCTGAATAAAACCATTTATAAAAATACGGGATGTTACAATTTTCCACTTATTTTAATGACAATGATTGTAATTGTTTTCTCAGTTCACTAGTAAATGGACCTACCCCAGCCTTATTAAGGTATCTCCGCAGCAGACTACCAACAGATGAAGGTACAAATTAAAACTCTATCTAGATTTCAGATATAGGTTAATGTTTGGATTTTTTGGAACCATAAAAAGTTTTTTAGTGCATTTTTCTTTTAATTTGTTCTGCATTAACTCTGCCGGGTTCCCTTGTAGAAGCTGCAGCTCTTACTCCAACAAAAGAGGATGTAATTGCCATGGCAACTCGAATGTCCCTCAGTTCAAAGGTGCTGTATCTGTTTATTTTTGGGTAACTCAATGTCCGGCACATGTTAGAATTTTTGGTTTTAAAGTAGTTGTCTGTCCATTTCACAAAAATATGATTCTCATTTGAAACGAGATTTTCAGAAGTGTTTTAAAGTTTTTCTTTTGGGTACAATGAAGTGTATCTTAGTTGATTGAGAGCAAGGACACGCAGAATTCACTCACAGAATTCTTGTGTGTTCCAGAAAAGTAACACCCTGAGGGAGATTTCAAACATAGTTATTATTGACAACAGTAACTAATAATCATAAACTCATTCCAGAATGGCCTTTTCCTTGAAATTCACTTTATTGTTGAAATCTTAATATTCATGTTTTAAAGTTTATTATGGCTTGTGGGCAATGCCTTTTGTATTTTTATGTATTTAGAAAAACTCTCTTTCCTACTCGTTTAGGCTTAGAAACACTTCATTTACGCTTCTCTTCCACTTCCATTCTACAATTGATTTCATGTAAGTTGAGGCTTTCTTTATTTTCGTTTTGATGATTACTTTATATAGTATGTATTTATTTTGACTAAGCGTCCATTCCTTTTGATCTTAGGAGTTATCTGTAGCTGGACTTGGTCTGAGTGCTGTCCCAACAGAAGCATGGGAATCAACTGGAGTTACAAAACTTGATCTCTCTGGAAATTCAATCACAATGTTACCAGAAGAACTCTCCTCATGCTTTTCCCTCGAGGTATTGGGTGCATTTGTTTAAAAAATTGGGAGCAGAACTATTCTTGCATTTTCTTATGATGATTTAATCTCTTCTACAACTATTTATGGTGCACACTTATTCCGAAAACTGATTACGAGGCTGTTATGGATATTATGAAGAAATGTAATAAAGGAACAACTAGGTTTCATATCACACGTCTTAAGCGTAGGTAGTAGATTAACCTGCACTGGTTGCAGGTGTCAGTTTGGTTGCAAACTACTATTTGCATTATGCATGAGTCAAAATGGCTAATTTATTTCATCAGCTTCTTCTCACAAATTCTTACCAGTTAATTTAGTTTCTTGTTGCAAATTAAGAAACTTTTTGTTTTTATATCGAAGTTTCTCAGCTTATGAATTGAACACTGTTTGATGGTTGCTTAGGCAATTAGAGATAATTCCTTTCTTGATCATTTTGGGGATATATTTGATTTCCTTGACGGTATAATATTGAAGTTCTGGTGACTGGAACTTCCGAAATTCAGAGATCAATAATGATAGGAATTACAATTAGTTTGCCATTCATATTGACACTGATAACATTGTGCAGGCTTTGATTTTATCAAGGAATAAGATTAAAGAATGGCCCGGTGCCGTTTTAGGTTCACTTTCGAAGCTTTCATGCTTGAAACTGGATAACAATCCTCTTCAACAGGTAAACTGCCTTTTAATATTTTTTTCGAATGTAAATATATTTTCAAATAATGGGTCGTGATGCTGTCTTATTTTATTCTTCAGATATTTTCTCATCTGCTCTACTTTAATAAGTTATTCCTCAAACTACTTAAAAAAAAGAGAGGGAAATAACAGATTGTGGGCCTTCCACTTCGTTTTGGTTACAATTTACAGCCCTTTCGCTTTTATCTTTTTTTTAGTTTAGCACGCGTATGCATGCTTGTATGATGAAACTCCAAATATGCTATTACTCAACAATGCTGATGTGAGAGGCCAAGTCAATTTTGAGCTTTATCCGAACCCTTTTGTTTAGCTTACTAAAGTGAAATTGCTGGGTTAAACTATAATGAGAATCAGTCTTCCCATACTTTTGCATGTAAAATGTATTTGTATGACGCTTCCAACTATTTTTATTTGTCATTCCAGATTCCAGCAGATGGATTTGAAACTGTTTCCAAACTCCAGATTTTGGATCTAAGTGGCAATGCAAGTTGTTTACCAACTCAGCCGCTATTTTCGAGTTTGTTGCATTTGGAGGAGCTTTATCTTAGGTCTGTCCCAGTGCTATTCTTCTTTCTCACGTGGAAACTTTTTCAACCAAACACTAATTGCAATAACTCTGTTTTATTTGGGGAAACAGAAGGATGAGTATATCTGAAGTACCATCAGATTTAATGAGACTGCAGAAGATACGAATTCTCGATCTGGGCCAAAACTCTCTTCAGTCAATTCCAGAAGTCTCTCTCTCTCTAAAACAGTCTTTTTGGCACGCAAGACCCCTGAACCTAGATTGTGTCAGTAGGTCGGTTTTTCGATGTTTCATCAACTAAATTGGTCTGGCCTGAAACATGGGAGTAGCTTGTAATGCCTTTTCTCGTAAATTTTCGACTTTAACGCATCGGGTTGTAATTCAGTTGATTGCAAGTCCACAAATGGTTGGTTGTATCTCTATCACATAACTATTTCCTTTCGAAATCTTTTTCCTTTCGAAATCCTTCCCTAAAACCTTTCTTAAGAGTCACATGTCCGCAACATATAAATGGTACTCTATTGAATATAATATGGAGAACCTTTACAAGTACAGTTGTGCCTTGGCAAGGTAAAACTTTGTTCTCGGTCCATTCATAAACTGTATATCTGCTTCTGAAAGTTTCTAAATGTACTCTACCTGTTTGGTTCTAAACTACATTCAGAGTTTTTGGTTTTTTATGCCCTACTGTATTACTGTTTTGCAGGGTTTCAAAAATCTTACATCACTTACGGAGCTGGACCTCTCCGACAACAATATTTCAATGCTCCCTGCAGAGCTGGTTAGTCTCTTAAGCAGTCATGTTTGACAATACTTTTTTTAATATTTGACACCATCCTCTTCAACTAATATCGTGTGAATTTTTCTATTTGCATCATCTTCTCCTTGCTGATGATAAAATTGTATGCCTTGGCTGTCCCGTTCTTGAATTTCTTACCATAATTTTTTCTTAGCTGGTAACTTTTATTGCAGGGTTTTCTAGAACCCAGCCTGCAAGTGTTGGGACTCGATGGAAATCCTATGAGAAGGTACCCCGTCTCTCTTTTATTTCTACTTTGTTTGAAATCTGACACTGGAACCACTTGATCCGAGTGTATAACGATAGTTGAAATAACAGCATCATTTTAGTTAGAAAATTGCAAAATTGTACACGTCATTTTAGTTAGACTTGGCGTGGCACTGCTCTAATTTGTTTATGGATTTTAATATTTGGCAGCATCCGAAGACCAATCTTGGACCGCGGAACCAAAGCTGTTTTAAATTATCTGAGGGACAAAATTGAGGATCAGTAATCGGTCTGTTTTCTCAAAATTTTGTATTGGAAATAGTTATCTGACTTCAGCTCGGGTTTTTAAATCTCATATAGGGTCATTATGTATATGTGAAATCCAAAAATGTATGTTGTTTGTTTTGGAGTGTACACGAGAGTTATATAAGGCTATCGTACTCGTATTGGCATTGCGGTGATCTAAGAGTTCAGCAGTTCTTGTATACTTTGATGTTTGTGGTTTTTGCAATATAAGTATGCTGGTATTTGTTTCTACATATTATAGTTTTTTTCATCTGTATTCCTTGCCGGCTTCCCCCAATTTTGAAGTTGGCGATATTGCAAGAATTATTATCAATTCAGATATAGATTCTAAGAAATATAATATTTTCATTTTTTCGTAAGTTTATTTACTAACAAAACACAATAGTAGAAAATATGTCAGGCAGAGATCTTTTCTTTTCCTTCTCATTTCTTAAGATAAATCAATCATATCTGTCACATGTTTCACTTAATCATGATTCATGCTAAGTCAATAACAAGGACCAAGAGATACATATAGAGATAAACACTTTGAAATTTCTTGATGATCTGTATGCCAAACTTGGCTTCTGCAAGCAAAAGACACCAACTATCAATCTGAAATCCCAAGACATGTGGTTTCTCCCATAAAAAAGCAACGCAGAACCGAGGATTATAAACAAAAGGTTAATTTCTGCAGTAATGGTCAGTTCTATTTCGGAAATCAGCAGAGCATAATTCTACGTTCCATCTTCTGATACTAATTCGAACTTCAGAACCTTATGAAGACTAGCAATTGGCTTCACATCTTTCACGATTTCAGATGGTCCAGCCTCTCCATTAGTCACAGTCGCGGTTTCTGCCACAAAAAAAAAAAAAAAAAAAAAAAAAAGAATACATCAATTGTGCCGTTTATCACCTGGAGAAATAACAACCTAGGGAAATAACACAAAAAATATAACTCTTAAGGTTATACAGTTATAAACTGGAACCTCGGCTAGAGCATAGAACAAAAAAAATACTCACCCCCTTCGCTAAATTACAAAGCATGTTCCCATTGTTTCTTCATATTGTCCAATCTGCGAAATTTTTAAAAGAGACAAAAATCACAATCCAAACGCTTTTAAACAAACCTTCATGGTCAAGTAAATTAACGGAAAGATTATATAAGGAAGGAAAGTATAGAAGAAATTAAAGGGTTCACATATGGTAAGTGGCCAAACTCGTTGCTTTTGCAATCAGCAGTTTGGCCTGAGAACTTAGAGATGTATATCTCTGCTGGTTTGCCTTTAGTAAAAAGTTTCTCAATTTCCAAAAAAAAACTTCACCATAGAATGCAAGACATTGAGCAAGTAATGTGAAAAGCCGGGATGAATCTTAATACAGATGCCTTTATGAAATCAAAAGAAAGCAGAAAGACTTGTCACTCTAACAAATATAAAAGAGCATAAATACGCGACTCAAGAAGTTATAAATTGTTAACTCACCAGCTTCAGTTTGTCGTCTATGATCAACATTGGGTTTAACGTGTCCAAACCCTACAATCACAAGGACAATACGTGTCTCATCAAATAAAATAAACGACAAACACTGCAACTAAAGAGAAACATGAGACTGTTTAAAGATCATCCATTGCATATATAGCTCAAAGCTCATATTCAAGTGATTTTAAATATAAAAAAAAAACTTTTTTAAAAGTCTACATTGCACAATTAGGGTTATAATTTCAACAATCCGTTCTTGTAGAATATTCGAATGATCTGCACACATCATTAAAAGTGATAAAATCCATCTCATCACTCAAATTAAATTCTCAATTCTTTTATAAAACTGTTCTCTTTTAAATTTTAACAACACTCATTCTCATTTCTATTAGCTCAAATTTTCAATCCTCTATCACCAAATCAGATCCAATTTGACCTAATTTACTGCCCCTTTTAATAATCTGTGATCATTCTTCAAGACCCTATTTTTTTTTTTATTCAATTTCCTCATTTTTATTGTCTAAATTGCTTAAAATTCTGACTAGAACTCTAATTCAGTAATAACCATTGCTAAAAAGATCCAATCTTTGCTTTTAATTTTCTAAAATAACCTCATTAGTTTTCGGAGAAAAATGTCGGCTTTATTTAGGCCTGCTTCGATCGAGGACCTGCCCGCGCATTTGATCCTCGGTATACTGACCTCGGGCAGGCTGACTGCTGCTGACCTGGCGTGTCTAGAGCTTACTTCTCGGTCTGCTTTTGGAATTAGCAATGATTTCTTCCCTCTCAAGTTTCGGTCTTTAGTGGAATTTGCTGCTTATAAGCTGTGTGGGTCCCACCCTGTGTATGTTACTTTTGAGAAAAATGCTCGGGACGGTCTTTTTGAGCGGTGTGATGGGAATTGGAAAAGAGTTTTGGGGTTTTTGCAGTCTGTGGACCAGTCATCTAGCGTAGTTGGCACGTCTTCGGGCAGTGTAAGGACTTTTTTTTTATGCTGTTTATAGTAATTGTTAAACTGGTCATAGATTCCGTGTCTTTTTTTGTTTTCGGAAATGAATTAGGATGTTTATGATTTTGAATTTTTCATAACTGTAAAAGGAAAACGAGAAAAGACATTCTATACTATGTTAATATCAGTGTATGCGGAAGGTTGTTTATTTTTCGAAATCGTGGGATGAGGCAATAGACGTGCATCTTTATAGGAGTACATAATAGTGTTTCAACGACACACCTGTAATTATGAGTATATTCCTTCAAAAAAGGTTGATTTTAGGGAATTCCGTAGGTGTATTATTTAGAAATGAGTGGATGCTTTTAGTCTGCATAGCATTACCCTTAACGGAAATGTTGATTTCGATGGGAATTTCGTTGAATGAGAAGAGAAGATCTATTTTGGACTAGTCCACAAGCCAATGAAGATTTAAGGTAGCTGATTGATAACTATTTAGTGATGTGACATAATTTTGTGTTAGGATAATATTAATGCGGATGATTAATCGCCTAACCTTTGTGGAATCTTAATATTGCAAGTTAATCATTGTTCATCTAATCTTTTTCTTGTCTATAATATTGCAAGTTTATCATTGTTCATTGTATTAAATATGCATGGCATTGGTAGTTCTGTAAGTTAGAAGCCGAGTGATGTTTATATATACGATCAAATTTTATAGTGTTTCAGTGCATATCCTAGGTAGTCCTCATATTGATGTTATGTATAATTTGTTAGCCGATATTACGGTGAACTACCAGGAAAATGAGGTGATATATGTTCTTCTAAATGAAATATTTAGTGTAGTTTATGTGTAATGAATCTTGCCAGGTGGTCCAATGGCTTTGCAATTACTTATAAGTTTTAAACCGATTTTTCCAACAGATGCAGATAAAAACAGGACGATATCATACTCTACTAATGAAAGACTCGTCAGTTTATTCTTGTGGATCGAGCTTGTGTGGTGTTCTCGGCCACGGTCCAGAAACAACACAATGTGTAGCTTTTATGAGGATTAATTTCCCTTCTACTTCACCTGTCTTCCATTTCTCAGCCTCTCATAACCATGCCGCGTTTGTCATGCAATCTGGAGTGGTTTGTATGTTTTGATCATATATTGTTTTATAAGTTTAAGAGATACGAGTAGTTTATTATTGCTTTTGGTGTTCTAGTTGTGAACTACCAATGCCTTGATGAATATAGTTGGAAAGGACTGAATTGTGTAAGAAATAATGGTAAAGTTCTGGAATGTGTTGTTGCTTTGAAAGTGAAGCCAATAACTTTTTTTATATTTAGTTTAAGCAATTTAAGCTGATTTTTTTAATTTCAGAGTACTTGTGTTCATCGAGCTTAAAGCTTATAGTTTTTTCAAGAAATAATTCAAGCGAAAGCTTAGCTTTCAATCTGGTCAACCAAATTCAGTCTAAGAAAAAAAATGAAATAACAGAACCGATCGTAAAATTTGCTACCAAATCATCAAAGAAGGCATAAGTGTCTTCTGATAAATTTAATCACTTGCTGGCTTGCTGCTGATTTATGTTTTGAGTTACTGATTGAAACTTGGAAAAAATTCTTTGAGGACTGATGTAGTTATCTCCTCTTCGTGTAGATTGGTTTATTTTTGGGGTGGATGACAATTTGACTTATGGAGTTGTTGTCTAACCTATAAGACTTTTTTTGGGAAGTAATCTATTAGACTTGATCAGATTTTGTGCTATCATTAGTACACCTTTTCCCACTTCTGACAAGAGATTTGCTCGTCAAATAATCATTGCCTCTTTTCTTCCATTAAGGTTTTTACTTGTGGAGACAATTCATCATTTTGCTGCGGTCACAGTGACGTAAGCCGCCCAATTTTTAGACCCAGGCTAATCGGAGCTTTGATAGATATCCCTTGCAAGCAGGTGAAACTTTCATACAAGAGTTAGCATAGAAAAAACAAATGACTTGTATCATATTCTATTAACTTCTTTAATTTAAGAGAATTAATTTCAGGTTGCTGCTGGCCTTAGTTTTACCATGTTCCTCTCAAGAGAAGGCCACGTTTACACATGTGGGACCAACACACACGGACAACTTGGCCATGATCACAACGTCGATAGACCAACTCCAACAATAGTAGAATTTCTCGTAAATATTGGTTCTGTAGTTCATATATCTGCTGGTCTTAGTTATGGCTTTAGCTGTAATGGCGAATGGGACAGTTTACTCATTTGGATCGGGAACCAATTTATGTCTCGGCCATGGAGAACAACATAATGAGAATCTGCCACGTGAAATTACGTCATTTAGAAGAAAGAGTATTCATATTGTTAGAGTCACTGCCGGCGATGAACATGTCGTTGCTCTTGATTCTAGTGGATATGTAAGCTCCCTTTATGGAAAGAGTAATTTAAATGTACACATACACTCCAATATATTTATACATATAGACAGATTTGCATACTAATCTGTGAGGTGACAGTTAGTCTGATACAATATTATCTAATCAATGTGTATAAATCTGTGTGATCCCCGTGCCAACTCACAGATCTGTGTGAAGATGAGAATCCATGTAAACAAACAATATGTTTCCTCTTAGAATGACTACAACATAGGAAGGAGTAGTTGTTTTTATAAGTTTTTCATTGGTTCCTGGGCTGGCACAAAAACTTTTGAATGTCCAATGTTCTCATCTCGTTTCTGTTTTCATAGTATTTTTTAAATAAGAAACCAGCATAAACTATACTCCATAGGTTCCCTAAAGCTGGAATGTATAGAAGATAGTTGCCTAGTTAGTGTTTTCAACAGTGTAATCCTTTGTGAAGAACTCAAGACAAATAAAAAGTAGCATAAAACATGACTAGGTATAATCTCTGGTGGTTATGCAATACAATTGACTGTTGAGTGCAGGTGTGTACTTGGGGTAAGGGTTATTGTGGCGCTTTGGGCCACGGAGATGAGATAGATAAGACTACTCCAGAACTCTTGAGTAGTATGAAGGACCAAATTGCTGTTCAGGTAAACCGTTCACCTTATTTAACACTAGTGAGAACCTTTTGTTTTATCCACATTTAAGGTTTCGTTAAGATACATTCCTAGAGGAGCAGGAAAGAAGGTGGAATTTTTTGAGCTTTTAAAAGAAAAAATGACTAGGATCATCTAGCTTAGAACTTTTTCTGGTCAAAATCCCCCCAAAGCTTGATTTTTAAAATTGTTAACCAAATGCACTCCAGCTTTTAAGCAAACAAGTTGAAATTAAATCAGGACTTTGTCTCGTATTTCGATGATCACCAAATTTGCGAGATCACTATCCTAGTGCAGCTCTTAACAGGAGAGGATAGTGAGAGGGGTTGAGGTTCTCGTTTTGTTAAAAAAAATCTAAATAGTTATGGATCTTGTCTCTCGTCTTTATATAGTTTATCGTCATATTGCACTCATAGTTGGTCTCTTTTTGTTGTAGGTTTGTGCAAGCAAGAGAAAAACATTTGTGCTGACAGATAATGGTTCTCTTTACGGATTTGGTTGGATGGGTTTTGGTAGTCTCGGATTTCCAGATAGAGGAATGTTTGAAAAAATCGTGAAGCCACGAATCCTCAACAGCTTAAGCAAACACCGCATATCTCAAGTAAGCACGGCACTTTATCACTCAGTTGTTGTCACAAAAAGTGGGAAAATATTTGGATTCGGAGATAACGAGAGGGCACAACTTGGACACGATACCCTTAGAAGTTGCCTTGAACCTACCGAGATTGTTGTCCAAGATAACGCTATTTGCCTAATTTCATAGTTTTATCTTGAGAAACTGCAGGAATAATGTTAAGTCATTTTTATGGTACGTATGAAAATTGTTGCTTGATTTCTTGTATTAGTACAGGTGTTGGTATTTTTTGAGTGTCCTGCTTATGTATTGTTTGGTTGTAATTGCAAACATTAATTTGATTGTTTAATAAAATAATGTTAAGAACTTAAGATTGTGAGTGCATTTTAATTTTGTGCTTGTTGTTTGGCTTAGCTTTAGGGTCTGTTCGGTAACATATTTTCTTAGCTGGTTTAAAAATCAATGGGTGTTTGTTCACTTGAATTATTTAGCTTTTAAAAAGCAGATTTTTAGGCTAAAAAGGCTAAAAAAATTCCAAAAATCATAAATATGGATTTTCAATGAATTTTTGAAACAGATTTTTGAAGTTGATTTTGGACCAGAAAGTTTGTTTCCAAAATGAAACTTAACTTACTTTTACATAGTACTCAACTTTACAACAATTTAATAATTTTGACTTTTGAGAGTAGAGAGTAGATTGAAAATGCACCCTTAAATCCTAAAATAACTTTGATGCATGATTAAGTTGAGAAAATATCGTTTACGATGAATCTCAATCCAAATGAAATTAAACATCAAATTGAAGAATTGCTATCTTTTGGTGTATTATTAGCCATATAAATCAATTTGCCAATGAGATCAAAAGTGCAACAATTTACAGTTTTTATCTAGTTGTTAAAAATCACTCAAAAAAATATTACCAAAATTATACGCCTATCTTTTTGGTGTCCTGTTTAGGACTCATCTCATCAGCCCATATTTCATAAACGGACACATTTTCAGTCAATGGACCAGATCAGTCTAAGAGCACAAGTATGAAAACTGCATTGTTTTATTTGAAACAAAATAATTTCTTCATTAAATCATCTTCTCATCCCTTTCATGCTTATCAATCATCACTCATGCCTCCACTTCTTCATCCTAATCGGTATCTATATTTCATTTCTTTGTTTTGGATAACCTCCAAGGTAAAAATTATATTATATTCCAAAGTTTTACTTTGAGAAGTAGAAGAAAATCACGGACGTAAATGAAATGGCACTGTGATGCATATTTGGAGTAAGAAGCAGAAAACTATATAGTATTAGGGGGCGCGACATATTTTAGTAAATTGTGCACGATTTCTGTTTACATGGCATTTTTCGACAACAAATGAAACATCATTTCGATAATTTACTTTCTTTTTTGAAAAAGACAAATGATACGCAATGAAGTCAAAATTTCGAAACAAAAGGCCAATTCAGTGGCTAAATCTTGAATCCTGGGTACTTTTGAACATTGAAGACTGCTAATATCTCCAAGGTCTATCAAAAAAGTTGCTTACAAACATATCCATTATCCATTTGTGAAGTTTATTAGGTTACTAGATGACAACTTTATTTCCAGTATGTTGACACCTTCATTTGGCTTTTACAAATCCTAGAGGACTCGCATCTATATCTGTGCATTTGCTAGGAGGTCGAATTTGAAAGAGAATGATAAGGGCGTAAAATGGTTAAGCGGTCAAAATTACGTCTATAACTAACGGATAACGGTAAATGCAAAAATATTGCATTCTTATGTCTTCGTGAGGGATAAAATTACCCATAACGAATTGGAGGGGGGCATTCAATAACTCTCCCTCTCTCTCTCTCTCAAAATCGTTTATTCTCAAATCAATTAGTATTACCCATTTTGTAAATAAATTCATTTGTGATGATTTTATAAAAAATATTGAAGATCAAATTCTTCAACTAATACCCTTTTGTCATTGTCAATCAAATATGAAATCAAATTTGGGAGTCCGATTGGGTTTTTTTCCTTTTAAAAAATGGATTTTAAGAACAAATATTTTTTTGCATTTGTGATCATAAGTTAAGGATTAGGTCAATTTGGGATTTTCGGACACATAAACACGCTATTTATCTTTGCTCTTTGATACTTTAGCTACATACATCTTATATATACATACATTTACATTTTTTTTTTCTTAAATCTATTAAGGATTATATTATACTCGTCCATAAATAAGTGTCAACTATTCCATATTTGGTTGCCCCACATCAAGTGTCAATTTTCCTAATTTATCAATAAAAAAGTGATAAAAGTACTACAATATACTTAAATATTGCAATAAATATATTCTAAAAATTGATAATAATCATTATTTAATTTAAATTATAGGTATATTTGTAACTTTCAAGAAAAATAGTTGTGAGGAAAAAATTCATGGAACATCGGAGTCGATATTTGTGGCGAAAATAAGGACAACCACTGACACATAAAAACCTAGTTTTTCTGATTACCAATTTGTGTTTTTTCTTTGTAAAACTTTGTGGTTGGATCTATCGTAGATGAGTTCTAATTTTGTTAAAAAGTTTTAATTTTCAAGCTTAAGGAGAAATTGAGAGCGAGTATTTGGGAAGAAAGAGAAATTGAAAGTTACATTACTAGCAGAGCATTAACCAGAGAGAAATTATTTGGTTCTCGGAAACTATTTCAACCCATTTTATATCCATATACTTACTATATTTTATTATGTAAGTCCGTAAGACCCATTAAGTGTGTGGGTATAAAGTGGATTAGAAGAGTCCTACAAGAGGACAAAATAATTTCTCTTAATCAGGTGCGCGGTTCCTAAAATTGGATACACATACACATATGTAATTGGTTAGTAAAAATATATTTACATAAATTTGCCGCTCCACTCTCTTACATATATTATACACTCTCTCACACGTATAATAATATATTTTTGTTAAAAAATATATTTTATCTCTCCAAATTTACATGTATAAAGTGTGTGATATATATATATACATACATATATATATATATATTAGTAATATCACGTTTAATAATTTTTCTTATTTTTAATTAATATTTAAATTTAATATAGTGTCAACTAGACTTCTATTATTTATTTGGTTTTTTAACAGTTTAAGTTTTTATTATGTAAAATATTTATATTTTAATTTACTGAGTTTTTAGTAAAGTATCAGATGCAGAGTACTGCAGCAGCAATTAAATAAAAATTGATGACTCTTCCAAAGTGCATCTTGTTACAGCTTTGCATGATCATCAGTTGCTGTCAAACAAGATTATTTTACTCCTCTATTAATATTTAATTATATATTATTAAATTACTTGTAATTTTAATCAATTAAGAATTTATATTAAAATTGAAGTAATGAAAAATTTTAAAAGTTGGTCATATATTTTAAATGTTAAATTTTATGATTAGACTTTAAAAAAATTCATTTTGACAATTTTGATACAAGTTATAACCCGATAAAAATTACACGTAGTTTCGTAATTGACAATTAAATGAAAACGGAGTGAGTATCTATATGAAAAGGGGGATTGTGAACGGAAAGCTCCTTTCAAAAAAATATTATTTTTTTTACTATATGACCTCAAAATAACTCGGACAAATTAAGAAGACGTTACAAGTTGAAGTTATGTTTTTTTTTTTTTTTGAAAATTAAGTTAAGGTATGTTTGGTTTGATTATTTTCTTTACAATTACACCCCTGTAAAGAAAAGTGCACGTTATTAATGTGAGACTTGACTATCAAATCCAACCCATCCATGTTCAGCCATACCATCTATGATCTTATTACTTTCAAAAAATAATTTTGATACGTTCCTGATCGGTTGATCGGTTAAAATTACATGTAGTTTCGAAATGAAAAATTAAATAGAAACGTAAGGAATACCAACTTCATACCTATAATGCTAAATCATGTGCCAAACTGTGTAACGTAATTATCTGAACGTGACTTTTTTTCTAGTCCAAAAAAATGTGACTTTTTCTGTTGTGCTCTAAAAGGTGCTTTTCGTATTGGTTCTACCAAAACTAGACTCTTCAACAATTTTGTTTGCGTATGAGTTTTGCCTTTGGAATAGATATGACACGTTTTATGGTAAGCTGTTCTTTTAATCCTGGAACATTTTTGTTTTATGTTTAATGTTTTATGACGAGTGTCTTCATATGAGCTGTAGCATCTTATTTTTTTAATTTTTTTGAGACAAATCTTAAATGTTGCTATCAAGACTCTTTCGCATTACCAAAAATATATTTCAAATCACTCTTTAATTGCAGTTCTTTCTATTTATAATACCATCTGAAGAATCTATTGTTGTTTGGAAGGTAGTCTTAAATTGTAAGCAACAACGGATAGGGATTTGGCATAACACGTATCTGTACATTGACAGTAGGTCGGTTTTCGTTTGCTCAGTTGATGTTGAATTATGATTTATTTTATGGGCTAATCTCAATATATGAATGTTTAGTCTTTTACATGAAGTGACAAAAACTTGGAGAGACTTCACAAAGTGTGTTAAAGTGCCCTTTTCAGTATCGCTCAAGATTGGGTGAGGTGGAGTTGACAATCTTATTAAGAAACTTCTTAATTTATCGTGGTTAAGCTGGTTTGAGTTAACCTCCTTATAGAATATGTTGTTGTGTCCCTATACTTAATTTTACAAGTAAAATGTTGAGGAAATATAAAAACTTTCGAATGTTCACTAAAACAAGTCCCAAGTGTTAATTTTGATAGTCACTGCCAGGCACACTTTATTCAACTTTTTCTGAAGTTCAAATCAGATTACGACCGATTGGTTTACTTCATATTATAAAGCAAAGTGAGAACATGGTCAAACATGCAAATCACGACAACAGAGAAAATATGACCAGCATGATGACTCAATGACAAGATAATTAGGTCAGGTTATATATAGAATGGAGAATTATACTTTTTAAACTTGGTAACAAAAGACGTCGAAAGCCCTGACTCCTTATTACAGAAATGGAAATGGCTAAATGGTTAATAATCACGAGTCACGACCAAGCTGTGTACCGATAGCCTGCATTAACGTCTATTACCGTCTAGCAGTTTTTTTTCGGATCAATTTATCTCGAAAGTAAACTAGAGGTCTAGAGCATGAAGTTTATGTACGCCCATCTGGATAATGGTTATACATTGATGGTAATTGTACAAAACCGTTTTCAAAAATTAAGTCCGAAATTATAGAACAATAGGCTGATTGTGGTATCAAGATGACGCAAACAAATTCCCAACCAAATAAACATTCAAAATAAAAGAAATTGAAGAAACTTTGATCAATGGACAATCATAACAACCAAGATCAATAAAAGGACATCCACTTCTCTGATCCATTGAGTAGAAAAGGAAGTTCTACACTCTTAAAAGTACCAACCACGCAACCGAGATGAAAAATCAGCTAATCCTCTTACAAAAGGGAAGAGAAACAAAAAACCAACAAGAAAAAACGGTAAGGCAAAACTGAACCGAGCATGTCAAAGACTATGCAATTAAGCTCATCAGCGTTACATACACACGGATATAACAACCATCGCCTAAACCATATTCTGCAAATGCTGGTAAAACACCTCTAACATGCTAGAAAAAGTCACAATCCCGACCAACCCACAATCCTCTTCGTCGACGACCCACACGTAGTTAACTCTATGAGCAATTGCTTGTATCATCACCGCCACTAACGAGCTCTCCCTATGGCAAACGAGCGCCTCCGCCCTCCTCCCCATTCTCGCAGAGTAACTGCTCGACCTGGCATGGCGTGACCTCGCCAGCACAGCAGTCGGAGACAGTGTCTCCGACTCGTCGTCTTCAGAAGAAGACGAGTTACTATCGGACAAACCGAAATGTTCGAAAAACCCCTCGATGCTCCTCTCCTTGAGCCTTGCCTCGACAACCCTTAGGAGGTCTTCGGGAGGGCCACCACAATCAATGTAGGCCATCAGGTCCCCAGCGGATAGGGTGGCCACTGCGGCAGCCGTGTCCTCTCCACAGGAAAGTGATAGGGTAAGCGGGGAGATCTCCCCCACCAGACTGGCCCCGTCGCCGTCCAACACAGCGACGGGGGCCATGCGAGAGATGGCAGGGAGGGCGATGGAGGCCGGTGAGTGGTAGCCGATAGATACATAGTCCTGGGAGATTAGGCTGAGGGAGTCGATGGATAAGGCGGCGATGGGAGAGAACAGGCCGATCGAGCTGAGGAGGAAGCGGATTATGTCTTCTTGCGTGATCCAGCAGAACTCGCGACCATTATGCGAGGTGGCTTTCGGGATTTTTCTTCTAGAAGAAGAGTTGGTCTTGATTGGTACTACTAGGTTCTGAGTCCCTTCTAGGATGAGATCAACGGCTTCCAACAAGCTGTAAACAGAGCAAAAATAGAATTATAACAAAGCGCAATGAAACAGACCAAAAAAATTCAATTGCTTGAATAATGAAAATCCGGATGTTCTGGCAAGGTTTTTTTCGTTGAAGAATTTACTTATCATTTCACAAAATCAATAAAAACGGAACATAAAAGATCAGTTTTCATTAACAAGTTTAAATTTAGATTAGTCCCAAGGAGCCTACAAGGGGGTAACAGTTGCACCATATTATAAAAAACTCTAGCAGTCCATGAATATTTTACTTGTAATTTAGAAAAAATAGTGGTTTAGCCTTTACATATTATTATTTTTGTAATTCCGACACCACATATTCAAATCCTAGCTCCGCGATTGCCGAACTTTCATCCTTTATTGCATTAAAGTTGTAAAGTTTATACGAAAATATAGATTTGTCTAATCTTTCTTGTACCATTATAATTAACAAAAGTAAATGTCAAAGTTTACATTACAATTGCCATTTTAAACTAACAGAAGCAGTTCATGATAAAATAATGAATTTTTTTTCCAAATGAAGTAAAGTCAAATTATGAGTCTTGATTAGCCGTATTAGATTTAACAGAGTGTAACATAAAGGCCAAATTTTATTTAAGTGACAACTCATTAGAGATCGTGTCAATTTAGCATTATATTAAGGGGAAAAAGCCAATGCCAGGCTGTACCCAAAAGTACAAAAACTACTGTACTTCAAAACATACCACCACTACAAAACAAAGGATTAATTCGGTGCGTTACAAAAAGACCCAATAGTCCATATAGTTCGATTTGAAATTTATCATTATACTCACGACTTAAACACTAATAATCTCATTTTTTTAAAAAGTTATAATTGAGGCTAGTTTGTTAGATGAACTAATTTCATACTAGGGGAACTAATTTTGTAATTTGTCGATAACACGATTATTTCATTTCTTATGAAATGCAAAGTTTAAAGCAAGGTAGTGAAAATACGGGTACTAATTATGTACTTCAATTCACAACATTAAATGAAAGTTAATGTGAAAACGGCCAATTAACACTCCCTAACAATATTTCCGTAACTAGATTTACTAATTTATGGTACAAAGACGAACATTTACTACTAAAAGTCCTAGAAACTCGAATGTTACCAAAAAGGTCCAAAACATACAAACAAGGATGATAAAGCACCCGTAACGTAACTGAAGACAAATTTCTTATGTGTACCCTTAGTTTCAATTGTAACAAATTTGATCTCCATTTAGACTAATCATTCAATTCATATATTAAACCAAGGCAGTCCTGATTTCTGAAAGATGATTTTCAGTTTTTCATCATGTCTTTTAGCAAGAAACAATTTATGATCAATACTATTCGTTTCTATAATTTGAGTGAAATTTCTGTAAACCCCCCTTTGAATTCAAGCAATTTTTTAACATGCATCTTAGGCTATGTTTGGGAACAAATTTTCTGGTTCAAAATCAGTTCTAAAAAATCTGCTTCAAAATCTCATGAAAATTTAAAATTTTAATTTTTAGATTAATTAGTTTTTATAGCATAAAATCAGCTTTTAAAAAGTTAAATAATCTGACTCTCAATTACGTTTTTCACTGCCTAATAACCAAAGACAATCCAGCTTAATAACCAATAGTAATAAATTAACATGATGGGCGAATAGACAAAAAAGGGTTATTAATTATTAAAAATAACAAATTAACACGAACAAAGCAGAAAACAACAATATAGTACCTGGCGGAGCCGTCGACATGTCGGACCAAATTGGGAACCTTAGATAAAAGCGCGGTAACCGGAGCTTTAAGTGCTTTCACGGGACAAGATAAATGATCCGCTTCGCATAAATAACATATCACATTTACCATACAGATTTTCCCAACACAAGTACAATCTTCATGATATTTGTCGCACGACCATACGCTAACGTGACTTTCTTGTGACAAATTTAGTGCCGAAACAGCGTCTGCTACAGTAGCAGTCGTAGCAAGAGGCTTTAGCGGGGGCTTACCAAGGCATAAGTCTGATACATCATAGGATAATAAACGAACTGCCATACAATAATACAAATGAAGGGTTTGTTTTGTGAAATAAAAGGAAGAGTTAGTAATATGAGAGAGGGAAAGAAAAAGATTGAGTTGGTTTTGTTTTTATATAATGAAAGTGGTATTTATAGGCAGCGGTATTATTAATTTATTACATTAGCTCCAGCTGCATTTTGTTTACCAACTTGATTGACGTATTATACCGTAATACCGTACTTAGATGACATGACCTAACTTTTTTTGTTATAAATATTGTATTCTAAAATACACTTTTGGGAAAATAAGTTTATGTAAAATGACAGGACTAGGTAATATTTTTTTAATTAAGTTACAAAATTATTTTTGAGAAATCAATTGTGAATGGGAAGTTAGTTCGACGGACGGAGCGATTGGACGTCATACATAGAAATGATACTACTCTCTTTTATATTGTACTCGTTCACATGTTTTTATACAATATCAATGTGTTCATTTTGCATTGTTATCAATACTTTTGAACGAGAAGTAGCTCATTTAGTGAATGTGTGACGAAGTACGATCATACTTTAGTTTTAAATGTCGGCGCATCTCGCAACTCTACTAATCATTGCTGTTATTATATTTTATTAGCATTTTTAAACCTTTTTAAGTAAAATAAATTTTTTTGGTCCGATTATGTTGAATGTATTTTCCCAACTACTCCTCGAATTTAGTAATCACTTCTTTGTGTCTATTTTGGCCTTACGCCACGGTTTTCATCATCATATACATAAGTATTTTCCTAAGTACTCTTCGAATTAAGTAATCTTAATTTATTAGTACCGATATATATGGTGATGAAAACGTGGCATAGCGACCAAAAGAGAACAAATTATTTAGTCCTCATTAAGGACGGGTGATGTAATATTTTACACTACAATTCAAATGACACGCGTGTATGTGGGCCATCTTTGACTATTAATTTCAAATTAACTCTATTTTTTTTATTAAAAAAAAACTCTATTTTTTCACAGGTCAAGAAGTAACTCTCCTTTTTAATCCGCATCAATCAATACTTTTATCTCCCCAATAAAATTACAAACCCATTTTTTGTGATTGATTCATCCTTTAAAAAAAAACTTTTAAGTTTTGGAAATTGAATTGTTGAAAGATACTACCCATTTTGGGGTGGCTGATTTATCACATAACAAAATTAATTAAATATCTAATTCCCTTACTATTGTGAGTCAAGTTATTGTAAAAAAATTATACAAATCCTTCTTTTGTTTTCTTTAATCGAATTATTGAAGTATACTAATACGGTCACTTACCTTTGTTCTTTCTATATCAAACTCTTGCAACAGAAAGAACATAATCTAATTGATTGGAAGTAAATTTGGCATATAAAATTTTCCAAATCCTTTTTTTTCTTGTTAAAATGTTCCAGAAACCCAATTTAGTATAATTGATATCTTTTATCGATAAATAATTTCTTAATATTTTTTAAAAAATCAAATTATTGCAAAAAACAACAAATTCGTGATTATGAAAAAATGGATGTGATTCTAAAATTAAGAAATAAATACTAACCGAACAAAAGCAGAATTTAACTAAAGGGAATTGTAAATTTATAGTACTGGAGAGATGGTTTTGTTGTATTATTGAGTTTTTTTTTCAAAATGGTCTTAATGAATACCAGAATGAGCTACATTTATTTAAAATTCCTAATATGATTTATCTCTTTTATCTTCGTTAATTGAATTTCAATTAACAAATTATTTATAAAAATTAAATACTGTTTCGTTAAAAGACGTGAGATTCTGAAGTCACTTTGTTAATTGAGCGGAATGTAATGGAATGACCCACGTACATGCGTGTCACTTGAATCATGGTATAAAGGACTACGGACTCGTTCTTAGAAGTACTAAATAATTTGTTCCAAAAGAGACACAAAGAAGTGTGACTCGTCTCGTCT
Organism: Primula veris; assembly: GCA_963682055.1. Taxonomy (NCBI): domain Eukaryota; kingdom Viridiplantae; phylum Streptophyta; class Magnoliopsida; order Ericales; family Primulaceae; genus Primula; species Primula veris. Next base: position 4,619,793 of record OY821746.1, read on the forward strand.
ATTTACACATGGTTTTTCTCAAAATAAAACTCAATTTAATCCCCGATATAGTATTATTAAGGTGTAAATTATTGAGTAGGAAATATTTTTTCTTGGAACGCAATGCCCTCTGACAAATTATTAAAAAAAATTGGCTGGTAAAGCCTAAAGGAATCACACTAATTGAAATTAATTAAGTAAATAATCGAATCATTTAGGAAAAGTTGTGTTGTAAACTATAAATTTGCAGGCGAAATCCCGCCAAATAATGTATTTAAGAAACCAGTTAGCAAGTTGTCGAAGTTAAACATTGGCTTACATAGACTATTAATCTTCCACACAGATACTTGGATCTTGATTGTACAAGATTAGATGTCTGATTAATTCAAAAGAAAAAAAATGCTAAATTGCTTGAGAACAGAATCAAAAGATAATATTATGCGTTAATAACTTCTTAAATGATTTCAATATATCGATTATTTGACTAAACCTAGCGAAAAATAGAAAACGCATCCGCCTTCCATCTTCGACAAAAGATTACGTACCCGTACATCCGTGAGTTCTCCGAGTATGGTATTTGCATTTTGAGCCAATATTTTGCACCAACATCAACATTGTATCGTTATCAAGTTTTTAATTTTACAATATATAACACGTGTAGAGATTTCTACGAAACAGTTATTGTTATAATAAATACTTCATTAAATGTAGGTATATATACACACAGCATTTATTCACATGCACATCATATTAAGATTTCTTTGAAACTACTTGATCCTATTTATTTGACACATTATACGGAGTACTAACATTTAAAGTGACGATTCTATGACCAATATTAGATATTTTATTTAATCTTGACATTATGATCACCAAATTTTGTGCAGAGCAGATAACACATATATGACCATGTTTTTGAATTAATCAATGAATAATTAACATAGTTTTCTCTTTTTGGCAATCAACTCAAAGAGGAGTACTTAAAAATCTAATGAAAACACCGGTATTTAGAAATCGGGTTTTAGACTAATCTCCGGCCATAAAAGTAGTCTTTTTTTTTTTTTTTTCATGAAAGCTAGCTATAAGCTAGAGACGTTAAGTTAAGAAAAACCATTTGAAATGATATAACGTAGTAGTAAATTTTTTTTTAAAAAGAGAAATGATTGTTACATTTAATATTTACAGCAACGACGCTAATTGTTGGTGGGTTTTCATTGTTGCAAGGTTTTGTTTATACCGTGGTATCTGTTTGTTGGTGGTTTTTTTTTTATAGTAACGTTATAGAGTTAGACTGATAACAAACAATCATTTATGTAATTTTTAAAAAAAATTTGACAACCAATCAAAACAAAAATAAACCAAAATATATTATTTATGTAACCCTACTTGATACTACCCTAAACTTAAATATTAATTAAAAATATTTAAAATTTTAATAATTTTAATATATTTTATTTGACGATTCAAAAAAATAAAAACTCAAATATAATATTATAGAACACTATTTGAGATTACTCTAAACTTAAATATTAATTAAAAATATTAAATATATGGCCGAATAGCAGACTCTTAAATTTCAGGGACTGGGTGAAAATAAAATTCTAAATTTACATGGTATGTTGAGACTTAAGAGTCTGATTAAGTTTACGTGCCTCATTCGTATTATTCGGTTTTTTATGGTTTCAATATAATTAAACAAGATCTTGAACAAGGATTTTATTTTTTTATGGTTTCTTATAGTGTTCTAGAATAATATGGTCTAAAAAGTTGAAAAAAGAAACGAGATTTTTTTTTCACTCCTTGGATTAATACTTTCATTGTAGCAGCCGACACAGTATTAGAAGTAAACTATTATTTAATTGTTCACGATTCACACATGGGGTAAACAGGAACACTAATTAACCAAAATAAACTATAGGTACGTATAGGAGAGGTTAGTCATACAATTTTATACTACCCATGTTTCAAATTGTTGTTATATACGAAAATATGTATAAATTTGATCGACAAATAACTCATATATATTTTGTCGAAATCAAGTTTTTCAAAAGTTAATTACATAGTTCAAATGTTAAAATATATGAAAAAAAAAATTAATTTATATTTCAATAATTTAAGCACGATATATTTTTCGATTAAAGTTATAGGTATATACACAGTGTCATTGGATGAGAGAAAAAGCCCTCTCTTTAGTCCTTTCACAAAAATCAACGTTAAGTAATGGATTAAATCTGAGTAAAATCTCTAAAAAGAAACTAAAATACCAGAAAGGCAGATGCATCGATTTATATATTGTCAGTTTGTCACCACAATTTGTTCGCAACATTTGAATTTTATATAGCATGCAATCGATATATCCAGTGATCGATGTATACGATGGGACCGCCACATGGGCCGTTTTGATATGAAGCTAAAAAATGATAAGTGCCCATTCGTCCTTAGCATGGTCCTTTAATTTGTTTTCACTTTTTGGTGTTTCCACCTAATTATTTCGACCATTTCTTTAATTTTTCTTGTTCAAGGGGGCCAAGGCTACTGTTTTATTCACTTAATTTCCATCACTTCATTTTATTAGAATGCACCGTACTTCGAGTTAGTCTCAATCTACTAATCATCTGCTATCGGTGATGGAATGGGATTTTTTTTTTCCAAAACAATTATGAGAGGTGCCAAAAGACTAAAATCGGTTGAAAAAATTCAAGATGCGCAAAAGATTATTTGTTTCTAGATACGGGAAGGTGGAGTCACTTTTGCATCCTATTAGTTCTCCCTTGTCTGGTATATAACTAAAATTGGTATCCGTCACCCTAAATGATTTAAAATATTGGCAGATAATGAGTTTATTTCACCGTGAATGTTTTTCAAGAGGAGCTAGCTAGCAACAGTCACGATCGAAATAAGCAACTTGTTTATTTAATTTAGTTCTTAGTATTTTCTATTTTAATTTCACTGCATTGAGAAATATTGGTACGTACTGCAACTTGTATTACAATATACCTCAAACTGAAACTTCAGTATTTATTACTAAATTGGATGGTGGGTAAGATATCTGATAGAACATAAAAATTAGACCCTCTTTATAAATGGGTATCCAACGCTTAAATGGGTCGTCTCATACTTTTTATACGAAATAAGGTGTTACTATCAAAAGCCCAATCCCAATCAAATGGGGACGCATGTCTGAAAAACCCCTGGGATGAAGACATTTGTCAACATCCTAGAAGGCATAGTTGCCTATAAATAACCAACTACCCCTCCTAGAAATGGACCAGAAAATCTATCCAAAAAATATAGAGAGAAGTTGAGAAAAGAGAGAAACTAATCAACGCATACCACTTCAAGAAATAAACCGAGAAAAGACAAAGCCGAGCACCGAATAAAAGGGGAGAAAGATCAAGACGAGAGATTAAATAGTCATATCGAGCACAATTGTAAAACCGAAATACTAATCCGAGCAAGTGTAATAGTCCGAATAAGGATAATAATCCGAGCAATAATAAAGATCAGGAAGTGTCCATTATTCACAGTTGATTTACTATTATATCATTGTTGAAAAGCCTAACGCGACCGACCAAAGTTATGGCTTTATCAAATGGCGCCGTCTCCGGGAATCATCTAGTTCCCAACTAGTTTAGAATTCGAATACCAATACTCTGCCAGACGAGCGACAATGGTGACCAATGTAGAGGAAACTCATCCCGAGATAGTAGAAACCAATAACCAAAACGCGCAAATTAGCCAACAAGAGCTCGACGATCTACTCGCCATCCATGACAGATATGAAGCTATCCAATCCGGAAACCAACCAACAACCTCATACGTCAACCAAGAACAACCGATCGAACCGCCCCAAAATTTCATTGAAGGAATTGTCGACGAACACCCTTCATCCTCGGATGACGAACAAGAAATGCCCGTATTAAGGCGTGTACGAAGACGCTTACCCGGGTCCCAGGCAGGGCCGAGCTCAAGAGTCCCTTTGCCTACAGCCTCGGTCAACTCCGGTGCTCGTTTACAAACGAACGAAGCTCATCAATTTGGCCTGCCCAAGGATCATGTACTCGGACAGTTGCCCCGACTACCAACTAGTCCACCGAGGATGATTACACCACCCACGGTGGAAGTACAACACGTTGTTCCGTTAGCCGATGAAAGGAACTACGCCCAGCTACAAGCTCAGCTGGCGGCATGCATGACGGCCATGACAGCGGCCGACATCGTATTGCCAGTTATCCAACCCGACAAAAACCCACGCCACGAAGTGGAAGACTCTGCCTACAGGGCCGCCCTGGAGGCAGCGGGTAGGCGACCCGATACAAGAGTGCCCCACCAAGGGGGCAATGTCCCAATAACTATCGTCCATCCGAACACTCATATGGAACGTGTCCACACAAACACAAAGGACGGTAGATATCCCGAATACAGGATCGGGGAAGGATATGGCCCACCACCACATCAGGGAGGATACCCTCCCCCCTACCAAGTCACGGATGACGCGTTCCAACAGGCTTGGAACGTATGCCAAGAAACCCCATGTACCGAACAGATCACGCGGTACCGCAATCCTATGGGATTCATCATCCCCGAATTCAGGCTCTATGATGGGAAGAGTTGCCCTATCGACCATCTGAGGCACTACAAGACGAAGATGGAACTGTGGAGTGATGACCATGCACTAATGTGCAAATTTTTCAAGAACAGCTTGGGTCAAGATGCTTCGGCATGGTATCACAACTTACCACGGGGCTCCATTAGAGACTGGGCAGAACTGCTAAGAGCGTACTCCACCCGATACGCTGCTCATCGGAAAAAGAAGGTTAGTATCGAAACCCTTCTGAAAATGACGATGATGCCAAATGAACGGCTCAACGATTACTGCATACGTTTTATCGACGTAGCAAACCAGATTCCACGATATGCCAATAATATAGCCATCCAGAACTTTATCAACTCCATCCCTGATGGCTATTGGGCGAGAAGGAAGTTCATAGGCAAAAACTTCCCGACTACTGATTCCCTGCTAGCCTATTGTACCCACCTCACCGATAAAAACGACGAACTGCGTTTCCTCAACCGAACTCTACCCAGAAGAGAGTCGGTCCGCGAGGCACAGGTGGGTCGCAAAAGAATTAGGAGTAACCAGAGAGAAGCATTCCAACCAACCAGCAAGGGCAAAAGTCCCGAGGTCCATAGCAGGGTAGAGCGACCACGAGCACCAGAGCCCAAACCGCTCCAGATCGCATACCCAACACCGATCAACGAGCATAAACCGCTCCAGCTCACCTACCCGATGCCACCCAAGCCGTTTCAACAAGGTCGGCCCCAAGAAAGGGAACACCGAAATACTTTCGGATCGGTCGAGCTGCGATACACTTTCAACCTATCTGCTGAAGATATCCTCAAGGATATATGCAGGGAAAGTTGGTATTCCCGACCGCAACCGATCAACACTCCCCCCAGTCAGAGAGATTCCAAGCTCTTCTGCGCATATCATGAGGATCACGGCCATCTCACTGAGCATTGCCGTAACCTGCGATGGAGAATGAACCAGTGGGGCGATGCAGGATACCTAGCCAAGTTCATCAAAGGAGCTGGGAATAAAGGCAAACAATTGGCCATCGAGGGATCCGACAACCGGCAAGGCAAAACGATCAACGTCGTTCATATGACAAGACCCAAGGGCCCAGGCGGGGAACGATCGCGACAACAGCAGCTGGCCCACTTTGGCCAAGTAGCCAAGGCATCACAGGCGTCGACCTCTAAACGACAATGCACACAACGACGACATCCGCCCATTTCTTTCTCGGATCTTGACTAAGAAGGGGTGATTTACCCCCATGGAGACGCCATTAACCTCCGAGTTCAAATTGGCCTAGACACGGTCAGCAGGGTACTTGTCGACCAAGGAGCCTCTTGTGATATCATGTACAGGGAGCTCTTCGACAAAATGGAACTTAAGCTGCAAGATCTACAGCCTACTGACGTCACACTGATCGGATTCATCTCCGAAACGACTAAACCGTTGGGGAAGATCGTCCTCAGTGTCACAACCGGGTCCGTGTCGGTTCCCATGGAGTTCTTAGTGGTCAACGACCACTCTGGTCACAATGCAATATTGGGCCGACCTTGGTTACATGCCATGAAGGCCATACCCTCGACCTATCACCAAAAGGTCAAATACCCAAATGATAGGGGAGAGATCGAGACAGCCAGAGGATGTCAAGAGGATTCAAGACGCTGCGAAGACATCACCGCGGCTCTCCAAAAACAACGAAGCATGGTGGAACAACCCACCAGCACCAAGAAGCTGATCAACCAAATATCCAAAGCCGAAAGGGTTGTCGAAGAACAAGTAGGAGAGACACTCAGGAAGGTGTATATACCAGATATGGACGAGGAGCATTACTTCCTCCTCGGCGACAACCTTCCAAAACAGGAATTCGAGGAGTTGAAAGCATTCCTTCTCAACAACACTGATAAATTCGCCTGGAGTCCTAAAGATATGCCGGGCCTAGACCCCAATACAGCATGCCACCACCTAAGTGTAAACACCGAGTACAAGCCGATAGCACAGAGGAGCAGGAAAGTGTCTGTACAGCACAGAGCAGCTATAATCGCTGAAGTACAAAAGTTATTGGAGGCTGGAGATAAGAGAGGTTTACTGTCCAAAATGGTTGTCCAACCCGGTCGTCGTCCCTAAGAAGAACGGGAAGGAGAGAGTATGTATAGACTTCACCAACCTCAACAAAGCCTGCCCGAGGGACCACTTTCCCCTTCCAAGGATTGATCAACTGGTGGACGCAACTGCGGGGGCAGAACGGATGACCTTCCTTGATGCATATTCAGGATACCATCAAATTCCCCTCGCCCGCGAAGATCAAGAAAAGACTTCGTTTATATCACCTTTGGGAAATTATTGCTATACGGTAATGCCGTTCGGCCTACGCAATGCGGGAGCAACATACCAAAGGATGATAACAAGGGTATGTCGAGATCATATAGGAAAGACGATGGAGGTATACATAGACGACATGGTCGTCAAGAGCGAAAGAGCCACATCCCACCTTCAAGATATCAGGGACGCTTTCCGAACGCTGGGCGAGCACAAACTGAAACTCAATGCGAGCAAGTGTGCATTTGGCATCAGCAAAGGGAAATTCTTGGGGCATATGGTTAGCCGACGAGGAATAGAGGCTAATCCCGATCAAATAACGGCTCTACGAAACCTAGCTGCACCCAAGAATAAGAAACAGGTACAAGAGCTCACGGGAATGATGGCCGCGCTGAGTAGGTTCATTAGCCGATCCGCAGATAAGGGACGGCCATTTTTTGAATCACTCAAGAAGGATAGAAAATTCGTCTGGGACCCGGAATGTGAAGCTTCATTCAACAATCTCAAAGAGTACTTGAGGACACTGCCACTACTGGTAAGGCCGAACAGAGGAGACGTTCCGGCATGCTACCTAGCAGTCTCCACTACAGCTGTGAGCGCAGTTATCTTAAGAGAAGAAGGTCGCGAACAGTTTCCGATCTACTTCGTCAGCAAGACTCTGGTCGAAGCCAAAACACGTTATCTACCCTTGGAAAAGCTGTGTCTGGCATTGGTCGTCGCAACCAGAAAATTGCCACACTATTTCATAGCTCATCAGGTCCGGGTATACACGAAATTTTATATCAAAGAGTCACTTCGACGGACGGACATTAGCGGTCGAGTTGCCGCCTGGGGGGTCGAGCTATCCCAATTTCATATCGAGTTCGCACCCCGCCATGCCATAAAGGGACAAGTCCTGGCCGATTTCGTCGCGGAGTTCACCGAAGGCTATAACGAGCCTTTGGCACTCTCTCCACAATCACACTGGCAGATACATGTTGACGGATCAGTCACCAAGGACGGATCTGGAGCGGGGATCGTCCTAAAGTCTCGAGAGGGAGCAATAATCGAAAAAAAGCATAAAATTGGGCTTCCGAGCTACCAACAATGAGGCAGAATATGAGGCCATGATAAATGGCATGCTCATTGCCCGGTCCCTCGGATGCTCCCACTTAATTGCAAGCTCAGACTCCATGTTCATCGTCAATCAAGCCATCGGCGAGTTCCAAGCCAAAGATGACAGAATGATCCTCTACCAAGAGAAAGTCCAAAGCTTGATGGCAACTTTCGAACAGTACGAGTTAATAAGAATTAATCGCACCGAAAATGCACATGCCGACGCCTTGGCCACCCTAGCCTCGACATTAACAATGACTGACACCCGGTCGATCACAGTGAAACTACTGCCAACACCGAGCATAATTAAAAGGGTAGACCGAGTGACATCAATACAATACGAACAAGGTTGGATGGAGGACATGACCCATTATCTGCGAAATGAGACGCTTCCGGCCGACAAGATAAAAGCGCTAAAAATTACAAGAAAAGCTCCTCGCTTCTGGCTATCCGAGGACGACAAACTATACAAATCAAGTTACCGGGGACCCCACCTACTATGCGTCCCAACTGAGCTACAACTGCCGGTCTTGGAGGAAATCCACGAAGGATCCTGCGGAGCACACATCAAAGGGCGATCCCTTGCAAACAAGGCAGTGACCCAAGGATATTGGTGGCCCTATATCAAGCGAGACGCCGATGCATACGTCCAACGTTGCGACAAGTGCCAACGATTCGCCAAGATACCACGGCTCCCATCATCTATGATGACCCCGGTATCGGCACCATGGCCGTTCGCTCAATGGGCAATTGATTTAGTCGGTAAACTCCCAAGAGCACCTGGGAGTGTGGAATATCTGATCGTCGCGACGGATTATTTCACCAAATGGGTCGAAGCTAAACCCCTCTGAGAAATCAAAGCCAGCAACGTCAAACAATTCATTTGGGAATACATCATAACTAGGTTCGGTATACCGTACGCTATCGTCGCCGACAACGGAACCCAGTTCAAAGATGCCAATTTACAGCTGTGGTACGAGGAACTCGGTATCCGAAAATTCTATTCGACGCCGACATACCCACAAGGAAACGGGCAAGCCGAAGTGTCAAACCGAACAATATTAGACGGCATCAAGACCAACCTTGAACAAGCAAAGGGGAGGTGGCCCGAGCGGCTACTCAACGTTTTATGGTCGTGCTGAACTACACCCAAGACGGGCACCAAGGAAACCCCGTTTAGCTTAGCATACGGTGTTGAGGCCATCATACCGACAGAGATCAGGCTACCCACGCTCCGAACAACGTTGGTCGAGAAGGGAAACAATGAACAAAGAATGAGGGAAGAGCTCGACATGATAGACGAGAAACGAGAGATAGCGGCCCTTACCCTAGCTAAGTACCAACAAAGCGTGAAGCAAACCTATGACAAGAGAGTAAAAGGGTCCAAAGAATTCATGGTAGGAGACCTGGTGCTGCGACGAGTGACGGTCTATACCCGCAACGAAATACATGGCAAACTAAGCCCTACCTGGGAAGGCCCATACGAAATCGTCAAGCAAACAAGTCCAGTCTCTTACAAAATCAAAAGCGTCCTGTTCGCCAACAGCCGAGGGGAAAAGAATTCTTGGAATGTGGCTAACCTAAAGAAGTACTACGTATAGGCAATCCTCCGAATACAAGTACAGGTGCTACCTTACCCTTCTTGCTTAATGGCATTATCTTTCGCCTTTTGAATGAATAAAATATATTATCATGCTGTATACTAATACTATGAAATTCCCAACATGGCCGAAGTGCCTAGGAATACTATGAAATTCCGTAAATGGCGTGTTACCGAAGGAACGCCTAGGAATACTATGAAATTCCCAACATGGCCGAAGTGCCTAGGAATACTATGAAATTCCGTAAATGGCGTGTTACCGAAGGAACGCCTAGGAATACTATGAAATTCCCAACATGGCCGAAGTGCCTAGGAATACTATGAAATTCCCTAAATGGCGTGTTTTCAAAGGAACGCCTAGGAATACTATGAAATTCATATGCAGGTACAATGCAAGGAATTATTCAGGTCCACATTACGGCGGCGATACAATACAAATTGGCTAAAACAGTGAAGGAGAATCAATCTAAACAACGAAATATCAACAAGAAGCATCTCCAAAACAGGAATAACGAAATAACAAATGATTTAGCAAGGAAAAATCGATCCAATCAATCAAATAGCAATACGGCAATGGAAAGGTACAAAACAGGAATAAAGAAATAACATAAATAGTCCTCGCCCGCATTACGGAGGCAACAAGAAGATCATCGACACTAAAGAGACTCATTTAAGAAGAGCTACTGCAGGAGGAGCACGACGGTAATTGACCGAACTCAATCTCTTCGTCATCCGTCGTTGTGTACCCATCAGACTCATCACCATCAAAACGCTCCTCAGAAATGAGGGCATCAAAATTGGTCGTATGAGCTCCAACACAAGTCAGCGTCTGAAGCCGCGCGTTGAACTCGGCTTCTTTCGCGAACTCGTGAGCATCCGAGGCCGCTTTACGGCGATCATCGTCAAAGGAGAGATTACGGCGAGCTTCGATCATAGCCGCGGAAGCATCGTATCTGGCACGGGACAAACGGAAATACTTCACCAACACGTTGGCCTTGGTCACAAGCAACTTTAATTTGCCAAAGTACTTGTCCTTTGCACGCCAATATCGATCCAAATGACGCTCCTGAACCTCAACAGTATGCTCGGCACGGCGAACGTATTCTCGAAAAGAGGCCGCCTGGGTTTTCAGCTTGGTCCGCAGTCGAGCACATTGGTCGGTCAGTTTGACATTTTTGCCCATCAAAACAATGTAGGGCCACTTGTCAAGCACCTCACTAGCCGCACCAGATGAGACCTCGTCCCGGGCAGCACCAGTAGGTCCTAACCCCGGTTTAACTAGGCATGGAGAACCAGCCTGGTGCGACATAGTAGCATGTGCCTATAAAAAAAAAGGGGGGGGGGAGAAGAACGAGAAGAGATGAATATACAAAAAATAAATAATAAAATAAAATAAAATTTATACAAGCTACAAATAAAACGACAAAACAAACTACTCTATTATTAATCCGACAACCCCTCAACAGACGCCGAGGTCTCTACTACATCGGCAAAATGAATATCTTGCAATGAATTAATTTGCGTCCCCAAACGCTCACGAATGACCGCCTCGATTCGGTTCAAGGCAACAGTGGTTTCAGTTACCCCGGCCTTCGCATCAACCATGCGCTCTGCCCGGGACACACCACTCATTCCTTTTACATGCTCCAGCACCTCTAAAGCGCGAGCTCGGGCCCAATACGCTTTGGCAAAGGATAGCAGCAGGTCCGCGTCCTCGAAAACGGCCCCAAGGACCAAGTTCAAGCTCGTCACACGACCTCGGGCTTCATCACGAGAACGTCGTAGGGCACCGAGAAGTTCCTTCGCTTTACCCTTATTTGCCGTATAATGGGCGGTCTTTTTACTAAATTTCTCTCCCAAATCACGTAACCGAATCGCCAAGTTGAAAATATGAATATTCAGACCCTCGATTTCCTGACAAGCACAAGTCAATTTCGCGGTAAGGGACGCCTTAGATCTTTCCAAATCTTCTATTACGTCACCTACACTACGACTAGGCGAGGTCCAGACCACCATGGCAAGGGGGTTATTTGGTACCTGACAATATTTTGTTTTCACATCCTTCAAAATATGACGACCATCAAAAGAAATTAACCCAAGAAAGCCCAACAGAAAGAAAACACAGCACCTATATTATCACTTCCCCAAAAGAATCTGTTTCTAGATACACAAGAGACTAAACAAAACAAAACAAAACAAAAAAAAAACAAAAAAAAAAAACAACAACAAAAATATACTATACTGCTAGAAAGATAGTCAAGGTTCCACCTGAGGAGATACTGGTGGGGGAACAACAGTAGCATCCGGTCGAGGAGTGGACGGGGCCGACATAGAGTGAGGATGCAGCGCTGTCGAAATTGTCTGTCCCGGCAGCCGAGGAAGCTCCTCCTCACGAAGATTCGCCCAGTCTAAGGGTTTCGGCGGTGCACCATGCGGACACGGATACACCAACTCCGACCACGCCCTATCCGACAAAGGAACATTCGCGAAATTGAGCGCCCGCACATGAGCACAGTATACAGAGAAGTTGGCCATCATTGCTAACTTTGTCCGCTCCTCCGCGTGTGCTGTTTTCAGGGCAGTCACCTTAGCCCTTTCGGCTTCCACGTTCTCTGCCAGGAGCAAGTTCTCCTCCTCTAGTTCGCCGTACTTAACGACCATGCTCTCTTTTTCCGCCTTCAATTTATCGACATCCTCGGTCAGGTGCAGAAAGTCCACCGACAGCTTGTCATAATTCTCACCCAGGGTTTTATTCTCGGCGACCAATTTCTCTTTCTTGACCTCGAAAGCCGCAAGCAGATCCTTTATCTTCTGCTCATTCTCCTCGACTATGGCGTTCTTCTCGGCCACCAGCTTCTCTTTCTCAGCCCCTAGAGCTCCCAGCTGATCCCGTAGCGCCACAGTACTCAAGGCAATCTGCACTTCAACACATTAGATTCCAAACAGAATACAAGTACCAGACTTATATAACGAAATACGAGCATCATGGTATATATTACGAACTAAGCGCCCCACATACCCTCAGCGCATCCGCATGGGCCTGCTCTATAACCGACATTGTAGGTTGAGAAGCTATTCTTTCTGCATCCTTGAACGCAAGGGGTTTCAGAGCCGTATACCCCATCTTCAAGGTTCGCGGTTGCTCCAGCAGCTCACCCCCACATCGGTCAATGTAACGGGTCATTGCAACCCCGTCAACCAACACCTTCTCGGATCCGTCGAGAGCCTCATCCTCGACACCCGTCACAACATCCCCGGCAATCTCTTCGCCGCCTTCCATCTCCACTTCCTCGACCGCCTCCTTCTCTGGAGCATTAGTCTCAGGGGTCCTGCGCTCGATTACATCCTCTGTACGGATGGGCGAGATACCAGACAGGTCCAACACGGCCTCGGAAAGGACAGGCGAGACCGCAGGCAGGGTCATCGTCTCCTTCCCCATAGCCACCAGCATGTTGATATGTCCGAACAGGCTATCGACCGACCCCTGAAACACAATAATACCCATCGACCGGGCAAGAGCGAGGGTAACCAATGGAGAAGTCAGTAGCTGAAACAAGATAACTAATAAAGCAAAGCACTAGCGAACAAACCGATAACCAAAAGATAAGAAAATCATAATACATATACACATACCTCGCCCGGCGCAGAGGCATCCTCGGCGGTATCCCCTTCGGCGGCAGCAACCGCCCCCTCCTCCGAGCCAACGATATCAGCCTCCTCGGTAACCGATGTATCGGTTCCCCGGGCCCTCTTCGTTACTCCACCAACAGGGTCAGACGCATGACGCTTAGACCGAACGATCTTCTTCCCGAGCCGAGCAGCACTTCGTGCCCGGACCACTTTCAAGAACTCCTCCTCGGGCTCTTTGGGGATCTCGGGCGCAGGATTCCCCTTGGTCACCGACCCCATAGGGTACCCGAGCAGCATCGGAGCAGTACGACTCGCCGGATCCGGCGTCGGTCCCGGGCCCCACCATTTCCAAAGAGCTAACAGAGCCTCTACATTGGGAGCGCCGAGGTCTTGCATAGTGGGAGCATTGGTGGCCGGTCCAGGAATCTGGTGTCCCGGACAGCCCCATTCACTAGAAGCTATCACGATACCAAGATTGCGCTCTTTGTTGGTATCCGGCAAACCGATAACAAGCCGGCAATAGGTACGCTGGATTTTCATATACGAGCTGCGATGCTCAAAGCTCAGACTGTAGACTCTGAAGACGTCCTTCAATTCAATCGGTATTCCGGCCAACTCCGATAACCTTTGAATACCGTTCAGAGTACGGTAACCATTTAAGGCCAGTTGGGCTGGAGCAATCTGGACGGCCTCAAAGAATGAAGCCACCCAGTTTGTAAAAGGAAGTCAAAGACCCCCAGTAAAAAATGCCGAAGAGCGCACAACCACCTCGCCGGCAGGAACAAATCCCAGCACCTCCTCGTCAGAAATAGGAAGCCGAATATGTATGTTGTCAGGTATTCCGGCAAGCTCTTTAAAATCCTTTTCCACGAATGTGCCAACTTGGGCCACACTTTGGGTCAGAATTTCCTATCCAAACATCATTCACAATTCCATCAATATACTAACCACATACACAAACAAGAACCACATCAATATAACGCACCCCCCCCCCCCCCCCCCCGCGCACTCACATTAACCAGATACATAAGAATCATCATACACATATAGACAACATAAACCATATACCAGTGACACATCTATGACCACAACGACAAAATTACCTACAACCCCTACCAACAAAGAAAGAACACTTACGGTTATCATTATGAACAAGCACGGGAGAACTGCAGCAAGTCTTCCAACAAAACCACGAAACCCTAGATCAAGCGGCCAAACTCTTTTCCTTTTTGGCGGGAAGAATATGCTTTAGAGAGAGAGAGAGATTTTCTTCAGCAAATTTTGTGATACAAATAAAAAAGGATTACTTGGCACAGTAGAAAGGAGTGGAGTCACAAAAAGAATAAAATAATAAGCGTCCTTTCGTGTGACAGAGGTTTACCTTTTTTCCAACCATACAAAAGTCAACAACTGCTGTTATTTTTAACATATAAACGCTCCAGATTTCACCACGTCAGCACATATCCCACTACCCAAGGCAGATAACATCATTACACCTAAATAAACGGCCAGTGGACCCTACCACGAAAAGCTTCCCACATACGCTACAAATATTATCACACCGAGAATGTCCCCCGATTAAAGTTCCTCGACTCCCAACCAATTCTTACCCAAAGGGCACACCGAACAAGGTGGACGAAGACCGTTTCTAGCTTGACGGCATGGAGCATCAAGTCTAACAACGCTCTCCGGGGGGATAACCGGGCATATTGTTCGGTATATGCTGAGAGACATAAAAGAGTGAAGCAAACAAGAAATAAAATAGGACAGAATCAAGTGCAAGACAAGTTTTATTCATCCACAAAGGGGGAAACACAAACAATACAACAGAAAAAGAAAAATACACCCATCCTACTTTTTCGAACTATCCCCCATAGCAACATCCCTCTTCGCCAAAAGTTCCTCCAGACGCTCCTTCTCCCTAATCAAACGAGAAATCGCCATCTCAGCCTGTTTCAAGGCGTAAGACTGAGACTCGCATTTTTGCTCGGCCTTGAAACGAGCAGTGCCCTCCTCGTCCCAATATTGTTTAAACCTCCTCACTTCAGTCCGAGCACACATGAGATCATGTTTCAGCCATGACATCTCAATTTCTTTTAGTTAAAGAGGAGTCAAATCCTCCTCCCCAAAACTAGGGGGACGAGGTAGCAAAAAAGTAGGCTCCTCTTCCATAAGGGCTTTCTTTTTGGAGGCAGACCTAGTGATGGGAGCCATCTCAAGCAAAAGCAAGTTAGAAAAAGCAAATTATAAAATAAGAGGGAGGAAGAATTGGTAATGAGATACAGGCAATAGGGAGCATTTATATAGAGAATCAAAAGGCACAAAGTACGAAGCGTTACAATGGTTCACAAGACAGGTACGAGATACGAAAAGATACAACTGATTCATCAAATACAGAAAATAAAACACAAATTGCAAAAGGGGAAATACATAAGAAAACCAGCCCAATCTAAAGATCAATGGGTGGAAAAACCGAACTGCCAGACCGAGAGAAAGCAAAACGAGCAGAACAATTCAACCGAGCTTGGTAGGAATCGTTCATGGCGACCAAATTGTCATTCTCCGAGGAGAACCTGTTGTTTTCCGTAGTAAGAACCCTGACGCGCTCCACGAGCCGAGCATTCTTTACCATTATGCTAGCTAGGCCTTGAGGAGAGTTGTCAAACTCATCTTGAGAATGGTCCCAAATCTCCTCGGCATCATACCAGGAGTTGGCCAGATGGTTTCTCTGTAACAACAAGTGATCGAGCTGGCGACTCAGTGCCGAGATCTCGGTCCACTTCACCGTCTCTTCGGGATAAGAGCCGAACAAGCCAAGGCCAAAACGCCATACTCTTTCTCAAGCCTTGCCATCCGACGGCGGACCCGAGATACCTCAGTGTCCAAGCCCTTCATCTGAGCATGATATCTCACCACAGGTCCAGACATTCTGAGAAATTGTTATAGTACGGAAGAAAATTAAGGGCTGAGGGAGAGAGAAGCAAAAAGAAAAAGGAGAGATGATAAACTACCAAAGAAAAGAGGAGTACTTATAGAACGGAGATAGTATGATATTTTATGACCTTGCTTGGGAAATTGCATATTTCCTGACATGCTTAGGAGCATGCACATTTCCTGACCTACTAGGGAGCATGCACCTATATTCGACAGTGATGGGGACATCTACTGACATCTGATACAACAGTACAGAAGGAAATAAAGACGAGATATTCAAAGATCTAGCTTCCCGACAAACAACAAACCACAGGTGCAATATAAAAAGAAGTGCAAAAATAAAGGGGCAAAAATACTTTTCATTAATAAAGATGGGATATATCATTGTTCATTACATCCGAAAAGAAATTTATTACATCCGAAAAGAAAATCTGTTACATCCGAAAAGAAAATCTGTTGCATCCGAGATAAAGATCTATTACATCCGAGAAGAGCTAGTACAGAAGATCAGGCAAAGGATCAACTATATCAACTGACCAAGTGAGCAGGAGACGCCAAAAAGAAAAAGTAAGAAGAAAGAGAAAGGAAAAGCAAGAAGAGGAAAAGAAGAAGAGTGCAAGAAAAGAAGAAGTGATAAGAAAGAAGAGTCGAAAAGAAAAATGACAAAAACCCTAGATGTAACACAAAACCCTTAGGATCACAGGGCTGATTGTTACATCATAGTGGTGCAAAAAAGAAGAAAAAGAAAAAGAGTGATGGGAGAGAAGATGAAGAAAAAGAAAGAGGAGGCACAGAAGAAAAACATATAAGAAGAAGATAAAGAAATGAAGGAAACAGACAAATAAAAAGGAAGTCAATGAAACAAAAAAGAAAGGGAAAAAGAAAAGAATGAAAAGTAGAGAGAACAGAGTATAAAATAAAAATAAAAAAAAAAAAAGAAACAAAAGAGGAAGAGGAAGAAATGAGGGAAACTGAGAAATGAAAAGAAGAAAAATAAAGAGATGGGAAAAGATGGGGAAAAGCAGAGAAAAATAAAAAAGAAGGGGTAAGGTTAGGGGGAAGTCGATCGGTATCGGTGAGAGGGCCCGGCAGAGACATCCCTGTCCCTCAGTGTCGAGTTCCCCCTTAGCATCTCATTCTCTTCGACTAGAGCCTGACGAGCACGTCGGCTATAAGCCAGTTCGGATCTTAGCCAAGTTAATTCCCGAACCATCTCGGTATGGTGATAACGCATCACCTTCAGTTCCTCCTCGGCATCCCTCAACAGCCTTTGTACATGGCTATAAGAGGCTTCAAAAGCCTCGACTTGCAAAGCTAATGTTGATGGGGTGAAAGGACCAGACATCTTAGGGAAATTATAAGATGAGGGTCTATATATGGGGGGAAATAATATGATGAGAATTGTGGACGTAACCATGCTGTAAGCAGGTATTTATAGATCAATTAGATGAGGGCTGGTATTGAGAGTCGCAACTGTTCGCCAATGGGTACTAAGAAGTGATGGCAATTAAAAGATGTGTCTGTTCAAGAAAGAACGTTTGGATTCCCCAAAGGTTCTAAAAAAAAGCGTGAGTAATTAAAAGCCACTTGTTCACAAAACGCTTGGATTCTTACCAATATTTAAAGAGGGCAAGTGATAATGGCATTGAAACACGCTTCATTTCTGGGGAAAGGCATTAGGTTCAAATAAATATCTAAGATCTTTTGCACAGAGATCAAGAAAACTCTGGTGAATAAGATTTTTATGCACAAGGCTCAAGAAATCCTATTGGTCCCCAGATATAAAGAGTAAGAAGGTTCAATGGATAAGATCAAACGCAAGGCCCAAGAAAAGCATTAATGAGGCCACAAGCGTGCGCAGTCAAAATAAATTGCATTGGGAAAGTAATTCAGATATAAACAAGAGAAAGATGTCTTTATTGATTGATTGGTACTTCGTTACTGTTGGTCCGTAGGAGTCTAAACCTTAGAGAGGGGGGGGGGGGGGTGAATAAGGTTTTGTACGTTTTTCGCGGAATGAAATCTATGGGTTATTAACTAGGTTAATGTGTGATATTTATAACAAAAACTCTTTCGTTAACTAATTATTGCTAGATAAATCTAAGCAAGCAATAAATGTTAGCGATAAATAAATACGAAAAGTAAGAGTTAAGGGAAAGAAATAACGCAAGATTTATAGAGGTTCGGCAAACCGCGCCTACGTCCTCTCCTCGGTATTTTCACTACCGAGTGTTTCACTAAAATCTTCGTTTCAAGGTTACACCTTAACGAGCTTAATAAACCGATTATGCTCCCCCTCACTATATGAGTATCCCGAATAAATGACCTAGAGCTTTTAAGCTACACTTGCTTAAAAGCCTCTACCCAATTCACTCGCTCACAAATGAGTTTATAAAATTACTCTTTTACTATTTGATCACTCACTAACAAATAATATCTCGAAGTTTATAGAATTACAAGAATAATACTTTCGAGAATATTTAATAATACAAGTGAGATAGAAGTAGTATAAGCTCGAAGGATTTCTTAGTAAGAATTGCTTAAAAGTTGTGAATGCTTTTTGTTGTGTTCTTCAAAGAGATTGGGAGCCTTTTGTAGGGAGAAGAAGTCTAGCATTTAATTTCAGACCGTTGCTGGTTGTTGGCAGAATTAAATGCTGGTTCATGCAGTGGTTCGCCCAATTTTCAGGAAAAGCTTAAAAGCTGGATTTTGAAATTCTACAGAAACGATCGGTCGTTTCTGTAAAACGATCGGTCGTTTTTGATCTGTGTTCACTGGAAGAATTTCTTCCTAAAACGATCGGTCGTTTCAGGGATTTCGATCGGTCGTTTTTGCAATGGGTTCTCTGGAAGAATTTCTTCATACAATGATCGATCGTTTATAGCCTATGATCAATCGTTTTTGTTCTGAGCAAGTTTCGGTTTTCTCGACAATCTTTGAAACTCCGTAACTAACTTGTTTCACATCCGATTTTGGTTCCGCTTGAACCATTGGCTTCGTAATTACGCATTCTATCATTTAAACCCTTTAACACACTCGATAAATGATTAGTACACAAAACGAGCTTTTATCATGTTTTACAAATATTGTTATCATCAAAATAATCGATTAGAAGATACTACGTTCAACAATCTCTCCCTTTTTGATGATGACAAAATATTGACTTCAACATACTATAAGCTCTTTTTGTTTAAACAAGTATAACCGAAATGTATAGATGACGCTTTACTTGGATAAAAGTGTTTTGAGAAAAAGCAAGTAAATGTCATAACATCCGATTTTAAAACGATGTAAACACAATGCTAAAGGATTAGGGATAACGAAGATCGATATGAAAGCGAAAATTTGGCCATAGTTTTGCCTAAAAATGGTCAAACGCCACAAAAGAAAAACAATGTATAAACCCAATCAACTATCAATCTATGTGTGCCAAAAGCAATAATATCAAAATAAGATACAAACGCATATTTAAAATTGCAATCTCACAATGCCATCTAAACAAGAGCAATATAAGAAGAAACGCATCATAATCATAATAACCAAGTAAACCGTTTCCCACTTATTACATCAAAAACCACTTGTTCAACTAAAAATGAAATAATAGAAATACAACGCAAAGACAATAGAGAGAGGTATTTCTCCCCCTTTGACATCATCAAAAACATGAAAAATAATATATACGCCTAGTCGCGGTGGGAAGTCGCATCATCTTCATCGTCGTCGTCGTTGATGTTGGGCCCGGCAAGGTTGGGAAAGAAGTCATTGAACTCGGCCCGTTGCTCGGCGCTCATACGATCAAGTTCTTCGAGTTCTTCTTGACCTGGTTTCATGAATCGAAACATCCGACGGGTCATTTGAGCATTGCGATATTGGTTTATATAGAGAGCATTGTAGAAGTCGTTGGTGCGCGGTGGAGGGTTGGAGGATCCGACTTGGGTTTTTCCTTTGCCCCGAACTCTAGAGGGACGAGAGGAAGTAGGTAGATCGGTGGGGGGAATGGAATCGGAGGATATAGCGACGTCCTCATGAGAAGCACGCGGTGTGGCCTTGGGGCCGACATACTCTTCCTCTTCCGGGGAAAGAGGGGTATAGCCGGGGCCGGACACCCGTTTGCCGGACCAAGTTATGGACTTGTCGGCATTATGGAATTTGATGGACATTTGTGAAAGGTAGGAAGTGTCCCAAACATGTTTGTCCTTATTTTTGAACAACGTTCCACCGGGAACGAGATTAAGGTCCTTTAAGATGGCCGAAATCAAGGCACCGTAAGGTAGCCCATTCTTGGATTTCGTTTTGAGCGAATCCATCTTAAGGAATATGAGAGTCGCGAAGTCAATCTTGACTTGGCGATGGATGCAACCTAAGAGAAAGATGTACTCATTCGTAACATCGGTGAAATTTGAGGCATGAGGTAGGACGATATGAGATAGAATATGGTAGGCCATTTTATATTTGAAAAGAAGGTCATGAGCCTTGTTGGAGCGATTACTATGGAGGGGATGAAAAATTTCATCTTTGAGATCGTTAAAGTGATCGATCTCGAGAAATTCACACATTTCGTCATTGGACTCATAAATGCCGTCGTTTCCTAGGCGTAATAAATTTCGTAGACGGTCTATACCGTAAACGAAAGGTTGTCCGTTGAACGATGAGCGCAAGCGAAGTGCGCCATCATCCCTATCAAGAGCGAGGTTGTAATAGAATTCATAAACATTTTCGGTAAAAAATGGCTCTTTGAGGGTTAGGATGGTTTCGAGATTTTGAAAACTTAGGCTTTGCATAACAAATGGAAAGCGTTCCATGAATAGAGACATATCGAGAGTAAAATTTGACAATATACCTCTTTTGGCTATAGTAGCCGGATAGAGAGGAGGAAGAGGGCCGGAAGAGGCACCGGGGCCCGATGGAGGAGCGGAGGAGGAGGCGGTTCGACGACCGCGAGGAATACGAGGACGAGGGGACGGAGGCACGTAGGCTTCGTCATCTTCATCCACGAGAGAAGTTCTTTTTGTGCGAACCATAGTGATTTCGGATAAAAAATGAAAAATTTGGGTGATTATGGAGGAGGAGGCGAATTTTTGAGAGAGAGAATAGTGATGTTTGGATTGAAATTAGGGTTTTGGAATGTTTAGTAACACTTGAAAGCACAAAAACGATCGGTCGTTTTTGTGTGACGATCGGTCGTTTTGGAACCAAAATGTTCCAGTGAGTGCACCATAAAAACGATCGGTCGTTTTTAGGAACGATCGGTCGTCTGTATGAAAACGATCGGTCGTTTTTACAGACGATCGATCGACTGTAACTGGGTTACAGAACAGGAATTTTTTGCACTTCTAGACACTGATTTGGCATAGAAAAAGTAAAAATACTTAAATAAATATAAAATTAATCAAATATATATATATATATATGTAGATATCACACATCAAACATGCCTAACTCTAGGCGAATAAAGCAAAATTGTTCCTCATTAAGGGGTTTTGTGAAAATATCGGCTAATTGCCTATCGGTTTTTATATATTCAAGTGTAATATCCCCTTTTTGAACATGATCCCGTAAAAAGTGATGACGTAAATTGATATGTTTAGTGCGAGAGTGTTGGATCGGATTTTTCGAAAGATTTATTGCACTAGTATTATCACACAAAATAGGTACACTATCAAACGATAATTCAAAGTCGTTGAGTTGTTGACGCATCCAAAGGATTTGTGCGCAACAACTACCCACGGCGACGTATTCCGCCTCCGCCGTGGAAAGCGCAACCGAGTTTTGTTTCTTGCTATGCCAAGAAACTAAGGCGTTTCCTAAAAAATGGCAAGTGCCACTAGTACTCTTTCTATCTAATCGACAACCGGCAAAGTCGGCGTCGGAATAGCCAAGCAATTCAAAAGAAGTATCATGAGGATAAAACAATCCTAAATTGCAAGTACCTGCAAGATATCTAAAAATGCGCTTAACGGCTATAACATGCGATTCTTTAGGGCAAGATTGATACCTAGCACACAAGCAAACACTAAACATGATATCGGGTCTACTTGCGGTTAAATATAAGAGGGATCCAATCATACCTCTATAGAGCTTTTGGTCCACGCTTTTACCCGATTCATTCTTGTCTAGTTTTGTTGCCGGACTCATCGGAGTTCCTAGCGGCTTTGCATCGCTCATGTTGAACCGTTTGAGCAAGTCCCTCGTGTATTTGGCTTGATTGACGAAAATTCCGTCCTTTGTTTGTTTGATTTGCAATCCAAGAAAGTATGTGAGTTCACCCATCATGCTCATCTCGAATTCACCTTGCATACACTTAGAAAACTCCTCGCACATGCGAGCATTAGTAGCACCGAAAATAATATCATCAACATATATTTGAATTAAAAGCATATCTTTTCCATCCTTTTTAATAAAAAGAGTAGTGTCTAAAGTACCACGAGAAAAATCCTTTTTGATCAAAAATTTACTAAGTCTTTCATACCACGCCCGGGGTGCTTGTTTTAAACCATAACGTGCTTTACGAAGTTTGTAAACATGATCGGGAAATGCGTGATTTTCAAAGCCGGGTGGTTGTTTTACATAAACTTCCTCATTTATAAAACCGTTCAAAAAGGCACTTTTAACATCCATTTGAAACAATTTAAAACGTTTAAAAGAAGCATAAGCAAGCAACATTCTAATGGCTTCTAGCCTAGCTACGGGTGCGTAAGTTTCATCGAAATCGATGCCTTCTTCTTGGTTATACCCTTGAGCTACTAGTCTAGCCTTATTTATAATGACTACCCCGGATTCATCCATCTTATTACGAAATATCCATTTCGTACCTATAATGGTTTTCTCACGCGGTCTAGGTACTAATGTCCATACGTTGCTACGCTCGAATTGATTTAATTCGTCATGCATAGCTAATACCCAACTCTCATCGAGTTCCGCTTCATGAATGTTCTTGGGCTCTAATTGAGACAAGAATGCAAAATGATTAACTATATTTCTTAATGATGAACGTGTATGCACTCTTTCTCCCGGGTTACCCAAAATTAAATCTTGCGGATGGTGATTGGCAAAACGCCATTCTTGAGGCAAATCCTCATGAATATGTACGCTAGATTCTAAGTCCTTTTGAAGTCTCTCTATAGTGACTTCTTCATCAACGGGTTCAACCTCTATGCTAGGCGTTGACGCTAAGCTAGATGTAACATGATTCGAAGAAGATGCTTTATGAAAAATATCATCATTAATATTATGAACAATTAAAGGCTTATCAATCGTCGGCAAATTCTCATCAAACGAGACATGTACCGACTCTTCCACCAATAAAGTTCTTTTATTAAAAATACGATAAGCTTTACTCGATATAGCATATCCAACGAAAATTCCTTCGTCGGACTTAGCATCGAATTTTCCTAGATTATCCTTACCATTATTATGAACATAGCATTTACAACCAAATGCACGTAAATGAGAAATATTGGGCTTTCGCTCATTCCATAATTCGTAAGGTGTCTTTTTTAATATGGGCCTAATTAAGGCTCTATTTAAAATATAACAAGCGGAATTTACGGCTTCGGCCCAAAAATACTTTGGCAAATTATTTTCGTAAAGCATGGTCCGTGCCATTTCCTCTAGGGTTCTATTCTTTCTCTCTACTACCCCATTTTGTTGGGGCGTACGAGGCGCCGAAAAATTATGATCAATACCATTTTCATCACAATAAGTTTGAAATGGAGTATTCTCAAATTCCTTACCATGGTCGGTTCGGATACTTTTGATCATATAACCCTTTCGTGTTTGGAGCTTTTTGCAAATAATAGAGAATTCTCTAAATGCTTCATGCTTATGAGTTAAAAACAACACCCAAGTAAAGCGACTAAAATAGTCAACCATGACGAAGGCATATGCACGCCCGCCAAGACTAAGTGTCCGGGAGGGGCCAACTAAGTCCATATGAATGAGCTCCAAACAACGAGTAGTAGAAATAATATTTTTAGACTTAAAAGAAATCTTTGTTTGTTTGCCTAATTGGCAAGCGTGACAAAATTTGTCCTTTATATAAGGAGCGTTTGGTAAACCGATTACCAAATCTTTACTAGAAAGTTTAGCAAGTAAATCAAGACTTGCATGACCAAGTCGTCTATGCCACAACCAACCATTGTCGTTGATAGTAACAAGACACTTAACTTCATTTTCCACCGAACTATTCAAATCAATCATATAGACATTATTTTGTCTTTGACCCATGAGAATAGTTTTATTATTTGAAATACAATGAATGATGCAATCAGATTTTTCAAAAATGACTTTGTGACCCAAATCGCAAAGTTGACTTATACTAAGCAAGTTGTGTTTAAGACCATCCACAAGCAATACATTATCGATAACAACATTAGATGGTTTAGAGATACTACCAATACCGATAATTTTGCCCTTGCTATTATCTCCGAAGGTCACAAAACCTCCGTATTTAGGTGCAAGAGTGGTGAATTTTGTTTTGTCTCCCGTCATATGTCTTGAGCATCCACTATCCAAGAACCACTTGCCCTCGTTGATTTTTGACCTCAAGCATACCTACAAGACAAAACGATCATTGGTACCCTAATCCATTTTTGGGTCCTTGAGGGTTAGAGTCTTGACCCTTTGGAATCCAAACCAAATCATTTCTATTAACCTTATACCTATTAGGGCAATATATGTAATCTTTATAGTGATCACTACGGTTGCAAGTAATACATTTTACATGCGATATAGGTTTAACAAAACGATTATAAACTAAGTTCTTTTTATACGAGTTGTTTTTATGAGAGTGATTTGGTTGTCTACTTTCATTTTTAGCCGTTTGTTTGGTGAATAGGTTTTTATGCTTAGCCGTTAAGAGTGGGTTGTAACCTACACCGGTTTTATCATACGCGCCTTGTTGAGAAGCTAATATAGTACTTAGCATTTTACTACCTTTAGTGAACTTAGAGAGAGTAAGTTCGGCGCTATCCGCCTTAAGTTTACATGACTTAAGGTCATCAACTAACTTATCATTTTCTAGGGTGAGTTCGGCATTTTTAGTTGTGAGTGAGTCATTTTTCATAGCTAAATTTTCAAGTTCGTCTTGTAGAGTAATTAGCAATTTTCTAAAAGATTTGTTCTTACCTCTAGCTTTTTCTAAAGACTCTAACACATCATTAATATCAAGACAATCATCACTAGAAATAGAGGAGTTAGAGGAGTGATAGCTTACATCCTCGGTATCATCGTCTCTAGCCATGAGACATAGATTTGCGACTTCTTCATTGTCGCTATCGGAGCTATCATCATCGCTCCCCCATGCGGCCAAGAATGCCTTCTTGTTTTCCTTTTTCTTTACGAACTTGTCCTTTTTCTTCAAGGGACATTCGTTTTGCATATGGCCGGGTTTGTGACATTTGTAGCAAATGATTTCGTCCTTTTTGCTAGATTTTTCGGAAGTCTCTTCCTTATATTCCTTTTTCCGAAATCGTTGTCCACCCTTCTTTTTCCAACTTAGGAATTTGTTGTAGCGTTTGACAAAGAGAGCCATCTCATCATCCTCACTAGATGAATCATTTTCGCTATCGTCATTTGTTGTGCATTTGAAGGCAATGCCTTTCTTCTTTTTCGAGTCATCCTCATGCTTTCGAGTCGTCATGTCGAGTTCATGAGTGCTTAGGGATCCAATGAGGTTGTCGAGAGAGAGAGTGTTCATGTCCTTGGCCTCTTGTATGGCCGTCACTTTCGATTCCCACTTCCTTGGAAGACTTCGAAGGATTTTCGTCACCATCTCCTTGCTAGAGTATACCTTTTCAAGTCTTTTAAGATCATTAGTAATCTTAGTAAAACGAGTGTACATAGAAGCAATAGACTCGTCATCATCGACTTTAAATAATTCATAATCATGAATAAGCATGCTAATTTTAGAGTCCTTAACTTGACTAGTTCCTTCGTGCATAATAGCTAGCTTATCCCACATTTGCTTAGCGGTGTCACAACCGGAAATCTTATCATATTCACTAGGCGAGAGCGCACAAGTGATAGAAGTCATAGCCCTACAATTTAGGGAAAATGCGAGGCGTTCATCGGTGTCTAGTTCCTCTACAAGTTTATCTTCGCCATTTCTCCTAGGCGTTCTATAGCCTTTACTGATACTTATCCATTGGTCTATTTCAAAACCACAAAGGAAATTTTTCATAAGGTCTCTCCAATAGGGATAGTTAGTACCGTCAAAGAATGGTGGCCTAGTTATGGATTTAGAGTCGGCGTATGAAGACATAGTGGATCTTTAAACTATAAAATCGTTAGATTTTTATGAATAGAATAGCTAAGCTCTGATACCAATTGTTGGTCCGTAGGAGTCTAAACCTTAGAGGGGGGGGGGGGGTGAATAAGGTTTTGTACGTTTTTCGCGGAATGAAATCTATGGGTTATTAACTAGGTTAATGTGTGATATTTATAACAAAAACTCTTTCGTTAACTAATTATTGCTAGATAAATCTAAGCAAGCAATAAATGTAAGCGATAAATAAATACGAAAAGTAAGAGTTAAGGGAAAGAAATAACGCAAGATTTATAGAGGTTCGGCAAACCGCGCCTACGTCCTCTCCTCGGTATTTTCACTACCGAGTGTTTCACTAAAATCTTCGTTTCAAGGTTACACCTTAACGAGCTTAATCAACCGATTACGCTCCCCCTCACTATATGAGTATCCCGAATAAATGACCTAGAGCTTTTAAGCTACACTTGCTTAAAAGCCTCTACCCAATTCACTCGCTCACAAATGAGTTTATAAAATTACTCTTTTACTATTTGATCACTCACTAACAAATAATATCTCGAAGTTTATAGAATTACAAGAATAATACTTTCGAGAATATTTAATAATACAAGTGAGATAGAAGTAGTATAAGCTCGAAGGATTTCTTAGTAAGAATTGCTTAAAAGTTGTGAATGCTTTTTGTTGTGTTCTTCAAAGAGATTGGGAGCCTTTTGTAGGGAGAAGAAGTCTAGCATTTAATTTCAGACCGTTGCTGGTTGTTGGCAGAATTGAATGCTGGTTCATGCAGTGGTTCGCCCAATTTTCAGGAAAAGCTTAAAAGCTGGATTTTGAAATTCTACAGAAATGATCGGTCGTTTCTGTAAAACGATCGGTCGTTTTTGATCTGTGTTCACTGGAAGAATTTCTTCCTAAAACGATCGGTCGTTTCAGGGATTTCGATCGGTCGTTTTTGCAATGGGTTCTCTGGAAGAATTTCTTCATACAATGATCGATCGTTTATAGCCTATGATCAATCGTTTTTGTTCTGAGCAAGTTTCGGTTTTCTCGACAATCTTTGAAACTCCGTAACTAACTTGTTTCACATCCGATTTTGGTTCCGCTTGAACCATTGGCTTCGTAATTACGCATTCTATAATTTAAACCCTTTAACACACTCGATAAATGATTAGTACACAAAACGAGCTTTTATCATGTTTTACAAATATTGTTATCATCAAAATAATCGATTAGAAGATACTACGTTCAACAGTTACAAAAGAAGCAATAAAAGGAAATACAATGAAAAAACAATAAAATCATTTCGTGGAAGGGCCCGCTTCGTCATTTGGTTTCCCCTTCGACCGAGCATACACTTCCTTAAGGGCCAGTTTGTAAGCCCTCTTGGAAGCAAGTTGCCTATCTCTGGAGGCCTCGAGCTCTTTGATCCGAGCACGAGCGCGAATACTGTCGAGCAAAGACCTCTGATGCTCCTTCTCCAGGGCATCCAATCGCTCGTCTAGTTCGGCGGCCCGACGAGCTTCCACCGACAACCTGGCAACCCTCTTCTCGAGATAACGCACCTTCTGAACTTCCTCTTCAAGACGAGCAACGTATTCAGGAAGGTTGTCACCATAGTTTTCAAGAGGAAAAGCCATTTGTTCGTTAATAAAGAATGAATTACATAAAGAATACAGGGACAGTCCTTTTATAGGAAGAAACAAGGAGTAGATCAAAGGTCATCTCGAAGAAATACAACCTCGTGAACTTCCCAAGAGCATTTACGGCAAATTAACCACAGTTCCAAATCCAATTAAAGTCATCCAAAAAGACATCAAGAAGATAAACATACAAGAACAAGGAAAGGGAAATATTTTATTAATTTCAAAAACTTCGATTACAACTGAGGAGAAGACTCCCCGTTCAAAAGAAATTACGACAGAAATTACAAAAGACTAATTATTTCGAGGAAGAGCCTTCTTCATCGTCATCCGAACTCGGTTTAGACCGAGCATGCAACTCCTTGAAGGCAAGCTTATAGGCCCTTTTTGCTGCCTTCTGCTTGGCCAGATTAGCCTCGAGCCTCTTTATATGCTCGTAAGCCCAATCCCGATCGGCCATCGTCACATGATGATCAGAATCCATGTCAGACAACCTTTTCTTGTAACTTGAAACCTTGTCCACAAGTTTCTTATTCGCAGTACGAGATTTTTTGATTTCCATTTCTAAATATGAAATATAATTAAAGGAGCTCTCACCAGTAGAACCTGAAGAAACCATTATGTCACGAGCAAATTAGTAGTAAAATGCCTAATTACGGAGGGAGCACACCCCTTTATAGGAGTTTTCCTCGAAGAAAGATATTAGGATAGGAAACATTAAATGTGCCCCCCAGGGAACCGTCATGAGTCTATTGCGTTTCTCGATGAAGTATTGGGAAAGACAAGACCGAAGTAACGTTCTCGACAAACCGAACATGACTCCCCCGACATGGAAACCACGCCGAGGAAGTCAGGGAGCACTTGATAGAACATAAAAATTAGACCCGAATATTCTATTCGGGTAATAATCAACCCACTTTATAAATGGGTATCCAACGCTTAAATGGGTCGTCTCATACTTTTTATAGGAAATAAGGTGTTACTATCAAAAGCCCAAGCCCAATCAAATGGGGACCCATGTCTGAAAAACCCCTGGGATGAAGACATTTGTCAACATCCTATAAGGCATAGTTGCCTATAAATAGCCAACTACCCCTCCTAGAAATAGACCAGAAAATCTATCCAAAAAATATAGAGAGAAGTTGAGAAAAGAGAGAAACTAATCAACGCATACCACTTTAAGAAATAAACCGAGAAAAGACAAAGGCGAGCACCGAATAAAAGGGGAGAAAGATCAAGACGAGAGATTAAATAGTCATATCGAACACAATTGTAAAACCGAAATACTAATCCGAGCAAGTGTAATAGTCCGAATAAGGATAATAATCCGAGCAATAATAAAGATCAGGAAGTGTCCATTATTCACAGTTGATTTACTATTATATCATTGTTGAAAAGGCTAACACGATCGACCAAAATTATGGCTTTATCAATATCACCAGCTAATCGTTTCATTGCATTCTTGTCTATTATAAAGTGATAGGGCGAATATCATTTCTGATAGTAGAAAATAATTGCAAGTTGACAATTTTTTCTTGCATTGGGACAATGTATAGGCAACCGTACATGTCACTTTCCTTAATAAAAAAGAATGAGTAAATGAGAATAGTAGGATATGCCTCTATTATCAGTAAAAGCGTGTAAGCCTAGCATTGAAGTGTCATATGTGATACAACTCCTAAGTATTGTTGAATCTTTTTAAACTCAATAAACAATTTATTTATCTATGATTTGTTTTTGACTCTTGTTACATTGGTAAAACGAGTGATGCTAAATTTTAGCAACATAAATAATTGATGTTTTATTATTAAAATTTAACAACACTTAATTTATCAACAGTTTTCAAAAACCAAATTGTGGGTAAATGAACTATTTATTTGAAGTATTGATTTCCCTTTGTAAACGTACTAGGATGAGAATTTCATTGTTGAACTTTTTAAAACTTTATTCCCCTTCTGTTTTGTGAACAATTATATTTTGAAGTTGATTTCCAGCTTCATAAACTTACACCAGGCGGAAAATTCTCTCATTTACAAACTTAAAGTTTTCGTATACATATATATTTTTTGCCTCAAATTTGGTAGCAAATTGGTACAGGGTCATGAATATGGTTGGAACGGCCTAATTCAAGAAGCCGTTACAAGTTATTGTAGTGATTTTAATTATTAAAGTTAGGGGTATACATTAACCCTTAATTACTTTATGAATATGCATTTTTTTAGGGTGTCATTCCACTTATATAATTCAGAGCACTCATTTGATGTGCATCAAACATTAAGTTTGTGATTTCTGGTGTACTTTTTTTTATAATATTATATATCGGTTAGTATTAATTTTTAAAAATAACTTGAAGTTTTGAAATATAACTAACTTTAAATATATAAGCAATTATTAATATTTACTAGTATATAAAACAAGATTTTCAAAATGTAACAATTAATGTTCAAGTTCGATAATAATTATATCAAACTAAACATTCTATGGATCAAGATAGATTATTAATATAGTTTTTTTGTCATAACTTATAATTTAATGTGAATTTACATACTTGCTACCGATCATTAGTTTTCCATCTAGAGGTAATTAATAGTTTGTTCACTTTCTAGATAGGAATATTCTGTTGACTCGACGAATAATACGTTTCATGAAAATATATGTAACTGAGACACTGAGTGATCACATGTATATATAGCATATATACAGGTTGAGTGATCACCCTTATTTATTTTGTTTAACAAGTTGGTGTGTCCATGTGGGTCACATATCATGATAGTTACGTATATCCATAGGAAAATTTTAAATATTGGACGGTTTTGAAAAACAAATGTTGCCAGTTCATATGATTTTTGTTTCTTTGTACATAATATGCTGTTTTGTCGGTTTTGTTTGAAATTTGGTTCCACTGATCAAGTGAAACTTCCACTTGTTTATAACGTGCAATGGGAAATGACATATAACTAATATACAGAGACAATTGTAAAACAATTAACAAATGAATTGTTGAAACAAACGAGCAAACGCGTAATGGAAATTTGAAACTTATTAGCCCAAATATCTTGAAGAGGTTAATAAAATTATATATGAGACTTTCAATTCTTACTTTTAGCTTCCTAAGTTTCAAGAGAAATTTCTAAAAAAAGGGTTAGGCATGAAAGCTGCATTCTCTTGAAATGTTCTAATTAGATAATAATAACAAGTCTAAAATGGAAAGACATGTTTTTGCTCTTATTTAGTGTTTTTTCTAGTTGTCAACGACCAAAATATCGATCTCTTAATTAAATTAACATGCGGAGTTAGAAATAGTATAACCATTAATTCAAACCCTAACTTGCAATCTCTCGCATACAATATGTGTATTCGTCTCCCTTGTTCTCCTTAGTCGGATACATGCCACTATGCCAACGTCCGATTGTGTACCTACCACAATGATGTTTTCCATCATTGATTTCCCTTTTAAGTGTAGTGGTTATACTAAGTCACAATGAGCAACTAGCCAGTAGCTTTAATATATAGACGGACGAGTTATTTCCGTTCGAGAAAGTGATTTGACTCAGGTGATTATATCATTATTTGTATACCTCTCCTAACAATGAGGTCCGCAAAGTGAAGAGGCCTTTAAGGTATAAGATCTTAATTAGTAAATAAAAGTTATTTCGAGATCCATTAAGAGAAAGTTAATTGAAATAATTAGTATTCTTATATATTCTTATAAGGGAAAAGGCTAGTACAGTATCAAAATTTAAAGTGACTATTAGTTTAGACAGACAATCAAAATATAGTTTTCCTGCCAAAGAAAAATTTAGAATCAGGATATGAATTGAGTGCTTTTCTTTGTCCTCCTCGACTCTTGAAGGTTATTTATTAAGTTTAAAATTGATCGTTTGGACGCAGGAAAATTAAAAGCATATTTTCTCACTAGATAAGTTACTGCTACTTTGTAGGTGATTCTACGACCCTTTTTTGTGCATACTAGAAGTCTTAATGCCAAAAAAAATAACAACCCGAATATAAAAGGCACGAAATGAAGTCAAAAATAGACAGTAAGAAGCACATGATTGTAACTTGTAATTGGGTACCGTTACGCGTAGGGTATATCTATGCTATTATTATAGTTTTGACACTGTAATTTTTTTATTTTTTTTTCAAAAATAGTTATGTACTTTTACATCGATTACAATAATATAATAATTATATAAAAATATAAAAAGTAAAAAATAATAAAACTATTTATCAATCTTTAACAACCAAACATTCTTTTAAATCTTACACTACGTTTTTTTTTTTACACACATTTATATCATAACTACACTTATTTTCGATATTTTTATTGCACTATACGTCACATACGCAACGCGTGGAACACCATTACTAGTATACGTGTATGTAGGGCTGGGTGAAAACCCAAAAAAACCGATAGCCGAACCGAAAAAGACTGAAACCGAAAAACCAAAACTTTTTCGGGTCGGTTTCGGTTTACAATAAAACCGAACCGAAAAACCAAAAAAATCACGAAAAAACAAAAACAAAACCGAAAAACCCCGAAAAAACCGGTCCGATTCGGTCTAAAAAAATAAAAAAACCAAAAACGAAAAATTTGCTCGATTTCAGTTTCGGTTTTATGAAAAACCAAACGGTAGCGAACATATGGCAATGTGGGATGAGCTGTTAGTCACAGTCCATCTCAAAGGTAATTGGAATAAGACTAGTAATCCGTACGTATCGCATGTGACACTGTATTATTGTATAATAAAGAAATTACACGAAATTATTGATCAGATGGGAATGCATGTCTAGGGAATCGCAATTGGTGTGTTATGACATTGTCATATCATGAAATATTCACGTAGTTGTACCCCACCACTTGGATCTTTGAAACTTTAAAGTTATGATAGTACAATAATCGTGAGATGCTGTGGGACAAGGGTTACTTCCATTATTCTTTTTATTAAGTTCCTAAATTATTATCCCATTTACATAATTACTAACTCTCATATTTTGCAATTACACGCATACTCATAATCAAATCATATTTTATAATTAAATGTTTATCTTATAAGGATAAATATTGAAATAAAAATTAAAATGTTATGTCATTATCTTGTCATTTTAGTATGAGTGATTGCCAAAGCAGTACAATACTTTGGGAAGCGTATGTATTATCTTTTTGTTGCAGAGATACAAACACCTCGTTTCTGATGACCTGACCAAACCTTTTACCACTTATCAAGTCCTTATCTTCTTTTCTCACTTGGGAGAGGGCATAGAGGGATGCTGCCCTAAAATTTTCTCTTAAAAAATCATAGCCATTAGCCCCCTTTTACTAATGATCACATTAGCACAGATCTTTTTGAGCCTTCAAAAAATATATTCATTCAACTTGATTTTTGTAGTTGTTTTTAGTGGAGAACATTAGAATATATTTAGATATTTGCAAGCCGTACATGGGGTTACGTGTAGGTTTATTGGGAAAAAAAAACTTTATTTATAGTTTTACCTAAAAATATACTCCGCATAACTTAATTTTTAGCGTTACCTAAAAAAAAATGTAACCTAAAAGTATATTCATTCAGCTTAGTTTTTAGTTTTACTGAAAAGAACAAGAGATAAGGTGCAGTTTGTATGATCAGCCAAGTTAATACAACTGAAAAGCTAAAAAAATCAAAAACCAATGATTTTGTAAGTTTTTTTTAAGATTGAATGAGTTTATAAGTTGTCATGAATGTTAACTTGTAATACAGAGAAATCCATAGAAAACTAATTTAACTAGTGGCTGTGATTAAAGGTAGGCTGCCTTAGAAAAATTAAGGCAGTAAAAATGGATCCGACGTAGAGTGGATATAAGTACCAATCCCATTTGAATTTTCAATACCAATTCTTAAGGGTTTTTTTTGTAATCACCAATTCTTAGGGATATCATCGTATCAAATGCATATCCATAAACCCCTTGTTTAGTTGATTAATATAGACTGGAACTATATGGCTGGACATCAAATAATCCAAATTGGTTGGTTATGGGAATAATATTCCGGACCATCTTACGAGTAGGATTTCAAATCGAAGGTCGGATAAATAATCCCATCTGGCTTGGACTAACTAAATCATAGACCACTCTCATGATATTACAAATGCATCTACAATATTTTGCAGGTCCATCCGTCCAGTCTAATTGAGGCAGGTAACAACTACTCTTAACAGTTAGTAAAAGAAAAATGTTTTTATTCTCTCAAGCAAACCATATAGGCTAGTTCACGACACTATATACAATTCGGAAGTCTTGAAACCCGAAAGGCTCAAACAAAAGAATTGGACCAGAGCACTATTAAGTTGTTACCAAAGACTAGATACAGTTACATTCGTCAAGTCGCACAAGATATTATAGTTTTAGACTTTTAGCCAGTTTTGTTACCGTTCACATTTTTTTAGCCTCTGCAATAGTCACTAAACAACGCAAGTATTGCGGCTTTCATTTTTACATGCTGTTAACTACGACGTCCTTGTAAATTATTGCATTCAAACTGCTGCAATTGGTTCCAATTGGAGAATCGAGTATCAACCATGAGTTTGAGCTCAAAAATAGTAAAGTACATCTACAAAGAAGTAGAAACTAAATGATAATACAGATGGAAGCATTAAATCAACTAAGTTTTAAACAAAGACTGTTGTTTCATAATGACCTTTTTCCCAAACAGCCTCACTAAATTCTATAACAAGGATACAACCAGAACGATGTTTTGCCATAACTCTTTAAGGAATCATAACATAGAGCAAGAAAAAGAACAATAGCAAGGATCATATCCCAAAATAAAATTACACAACCATACACTGAACTTGTCCTCAAAATGATATCAATAAGTGAAACAAAATTTTCCAACATGTTGGATACCAGTGACAAAGATGGCAAGAGAGTACTTATAATACCATCCAAAAGGTTTTATCATTGCTCTTTCCACATATCAGCAAATTCATCCGGCTCCAGGGGATTCAACTTCTCATGCATTTTCCTCTTCTTCTTTGCTTTGAGTTTCTTTGAATATTTACCAGCCTTCTGTTTTTTCTCCAACGAACGAATCTATAAAAAAATAAAACAAGTTATATGAAAAACAGAAAGAATAGCTTGAAAATGTAGATAACTACACATTAAAGCTTGAAAAGTTTAAGGTGAATAATGGTTTTAGCCTCTGAGCTTGTCATTATTAGAACTGTGTTCTCAATTTAGTTTCACACAAAAAATAAAGCAACTCTCAAAACATTAAAACCATGAAACCTTTTTTATCATAAAATATAAACTCTCAACTAATGTGTAGAAGGCAATTCAATGATGCATAGACAACCCTAGGGCAACACTTATAACAGTAAAACCTTAAATTAGTAAAAATCAAATAGAAAAAGCATGATTACCTGATTTGGCGAAATATACATAGGATTCTCATAAAGAGTTGGGCCTCCAAAGCTTCCACCAAATATCTTAATGGGATTCAAGCAAAACCTCGGGCCAACCTGTTGGTACCCAAAAATGGACAAGTAAATACACAAAAATAAAGCCAGTACATATTTTAGCGTTAGAATTATCATAACGGTTATACCTCCACGAGAGTCATTTTGTCAAGGCCCCCTCGATCTAACCTATCTGTTTCAGTATGAGGAACAGATATCTGTTTAAGCAAGCAAAGCAAAACGAGAGTTAGAAACATATAATCACAGTAGATAAGGCTGTATGGTATCAATAAAAATTTGAAACTCAAGTTTTCGTTTTAAAAGGTAAGGATGCACCAAGCTTGTTAATTTATAGATTTTCCATGCAGACCCTAAAGGGTGGTTAAGAATATCCATATAAAACCAACCTGGTAATTGCGGAACCATATGTGATCATCAACAATGGAGAAGACAAATACATGATCATGATATGGTTTGGATTTCCTATGATCTTTTGGAGTTCCAAATATCTGAAAAACAATTGTCAGCATATAAAGCTAAATTATGAAGACATAACTGGGCATGGATCAGTGATGCTATAAATTATTATCTGCAGAAAATTAGAGTCTGTATGTATAAAGTTGCAAAAGGTTACTTATTCTACAAAAGTCGAGACTTATTTACCTGCATTATCATCTCTTTCAAAAGCTGCCAGTGAGGGCTTTTATCAAAATTCGTTGAGAAGGTTAGAAGAGGGCGTGAACCATTAAGGTGGTTCCCAGTGAGTTTTAATTCTTCCATTGTGTGCACTGAAAAGAAGAAACAATACGAAAACCATTAAAGAGCATCTGAACATGTTAGTACAGTTACAATTAGACAGAAAAAATGACCAATTTTCTTCTTTCTATTTTAGATCTCACTATTTTGAAATTCAACTAAATCCCACGTAAAAGCACTATGTAGTAGTGCCTGGTTATTCTCTTACAAATAAGCTTTCTAGAAAGGAGCAAGGATTACCAGCATTGACAAGGAATTTCACAGAAGGACCATTGGGACATTTTGCCATCCACATGTAAAGGTCTTTGTGTTTTCGACACTGCATATATGAAATTATATGTAAGAATACCCAGACAAACATACACATCACAAATTAGATTCATAACCTCCATTGAGTCCAACTCTAACAATTGCAATAAAGAATCAACTTTTCATTCACAGATAAAATTGTTAAACATTATGTGATCTTAAAACCAAAGACCAGACGAACTCTAGAAGTTCTCTAACTAAACTAAACTAAGAGCAGGGTTGCCCATACATAATTATGTGTGTACATAATTTCGTTGCATGTTCAGGAAAAGAAAACTTATGAAATGCCTCAAATTGCAAAACCGTCGCTCGAACTTACCAATTTGCTTTGCTCTTGACTTAAATGTCTTCTTCTTGTTTTTTCTGTAAAAATTTCTATTTCCCTATTAATACCCCTAATGGTCCCAATGTGATCAATAATAATTCCTTGATTAGAGAATATTACGTGACATGGATGCTCTACCGACTGGGTTGTTTGGTTGGCCCACCTAACAGATGATAATACTCTTGATCGCAACAATCGAATTGTGACAAGTCTTAACCACTATTCAGAACAGTGTAGCTTTCAAACAAGATACCTTCCTATCGGATGTATACATATAATGATACAATAGATCGCTAGCATTCATGAATGTGTGAATAGCAAAAACAGATGGTTAAAAAAGCATGTAAATACCTCGAAAAAAAGTCCTGAAGAACAGCCTCTAAGTTCAACAAGCTCATTCAAAGTAGCACCCTTGATTTCTTTGGATTCAACCTTGCTGTCCTTCTTACAATGGGGTAAAAGCGACACTATGTTCAACATCAAATGTCGATACCTAAACATCCAACCATAATTTATTTACAAAAAAAAAACAAATGTCCTAAATTTGCAGGAATGTTGCTCAAAATTCAGAATAGATTTTCACATCATTATGGCTCGTTGACTTGCGCATTTGCAGTTATAATCTTATTGTACTACAAACTACAAGGACATGTTTTTTTGTTAAGTTATAAAGAAATGTATTTTTCAGAAAGTGAAATTGTTAAATGTTTTTCAAAGTTTACTGAAAGGATTGCAACATCATAATCCATTCGCCTTCAATGTTTACATTGATCGGAAAATTTAGCCATATCATTAAAGCAAGCGTCATACAGAAAGAGAGAGTGAACAGAACTCCACATACATCTCCCAACATCAAATTGAGATCCTGAGGGGTTATATTCCATATGAGTTTTTCTTTTTGTTACTATGCAGGTGCTAAAAGCTCAATATCGGTAATCTTTTGGTTAAATCCTTGGTAAAAAAATAATTTCTTTTTAAACATTGGGGTACTCTGGAGCCTTTAACCCTACCCCTAGTTCCTAGGTTTTGATGCGTATTCACCAACCATTAAACACCTTTAGTTTATTAAATTGGTAAACTGACATTTAAAATAAAATAAAAATCTATTTCTTCGCAAATGTATAGCTAACTTTTCATCTTATTACTGAAAAAGTCTTGGTCTAAGTCTTCTTAAAAGTTTTGCATAAGTTTCCAGAAGGTTTTATTTCAAAAAGAAACAGAGTCTAAGATAATTTTCCGAAACGCCTCATCGGCCTTTTTAGCTTTTCTCTTAAAGAAAGCTATGGGTGTTTGGCTTTGTCACCTTCTTTAGTTTTTAAAAAGCCACAGTTTGAATCAAATAAGCCCAAAAAAACTTTTAAGCAGAGAAACTAGGCTTTTGGTGGGGGGTTTTAGCTTTTCTAAACAAAAAGGTACCAAAGATAGGAATTTTCATACAAAATTTGTTTTTATATTTACAAATCACTTGTTATAATCTAAAATAAGGAAAAATGACTTCTTAATTAAAAAAAGAAGTCACAAGTCACTTATAAGTTAAAAAAAAAACCAAGATAGTGCGAACACTACACTGCATCCTTCTTTTCTGAATCAAGCTTTTTCCTCATTACTTTTCTAAGCAGCTTATTAAGCAAAAAAGGCAATGCCAAACACGCCTTAAGTTTCAATATCGTACCCTACCTGTTCCAGTGCCACCCTATACCACGTTTCAAGGTGTCGACAAATCCGGAATACTCAAATACTGTTCCAAGATTACACAGATACAAAATCAAGCACGTGTGTGTGTACATATATATATGAGGATATATGGACATCAACTTTGACACTTTTTTTTTTTTAAAAACGCTCCAAATCAAGATTTGGTTAATGCAAATCTCCACGGTTTCACGACGGGAACACAAATATTCGACTATTTCACACGTCGATTTCTCATATTTATTTAATAACCACACACATTCCCTACCCGTTTAGATATTTCACGTCTATACAAGTCGCACACACAACACATGCACCACCGTCACTAGTATACATATATACACTCTTTTCCTATTAATCACCTTATCATCCTAATTTGATAAGAAAACAAAAACCGCCCAATTTTAAATTATTTTCTATTATTTAATTGCACTACGTGAACGCGTAAATAAATATTCAAGCACGTATATAAACACACACACACATATATATATAAATAAATAAATGTATATAAAATACCTATAATTGATACGTCTGGAGCAAGTGACGAGAACCTTCTCTTTATTCCTGAAAACCGATACGGTATCGGTTTTTTCACTCTCCTGAATCGGCTTCTCTTTCCACCCTAACAGCGTCCTTTTCGGCCTCTCTTCGGCAAATTCCTCTTTTTTCTCTGGAGCTGTTA
Organism: Primula veris; assembly: GCA_963682055.1. Lineage (NCBI taxonomy): Eukaryota > Viridiplantae > Streptophyta > Magnoliopsida > Ericales > Primulaceae > Primula > Primula veris. The sequence goes on from OY821746.1 coordinate 4,659,025, forward strand.
CAATCTCGCTCTGCTTCCTCTTTTTCCCCATACTAAATTGAATTAAAAATGTAGTTTTAATATGGAAATTTAATGGAGTTAGGTTTTTTTTTTTTTAAGTAGAGAGATTTTACTAGGGTTTAGGCGAACCAGAGAGAGAATGTAAAATCCGTTTTTCTTCGTTGTTATAGAATTGTGGTTTAATTATTTGTATATGGGCTTATTTTCACGGCCCAATTTTTTAATATTGAGCCGTTTCATTTAACTATTTAACTAGGCCCTGTTTTGTACGAAAAAATTAAGTCCGGGTCATAAGAAGAAGAAAAAATAACACTTCAAATTATAGTGTTAGTGTAGCTAGGGCTGGTCCGGTTCGGTTTTTGACAAAATCGAAACCGAGCATATTTTTCGATTCGGTTTTTTTCGGTTTCGGTCTTTTTATTTTTTGGACCGAACCGGACCGGTTTTTTCGGCCCAGTTTCGGTTTTTTCGGTTTTATTTTTGATTTTTCGGTCTTTTTGGTCTTTTTCGGTTTCGGTCTTACTGAAAACCGAAACCGACCCGAAATTTTTTCGGTTTTTCGTTTTTTTTCGGTTCGGTTCGGTTCGGTTTTTCCAGTTTTTCGCCCAGCCCTAAGTGTAGCTTTGAAAAATATTTGAGAAACATAGTTTTAGGCCGACTTGTTTTTACTATCTATCCAATGCTTATCACCGTCCCCGATCCACTCACTTTTATCGCTCGCACCACTTGAGCTCTCGGTTGTTTATTTTTCTATGTTTTAAAATTTATACGTGAAAAAATAAGAAGTGCGACATGCGAAGCGAGAAACGAGAAACGAGAAACGGAACATGTCATTTTTTAGAGGGGAAACAAGTTTCGTGGTAAATATGAGCCTAATATTTCAGTAGTACGATAGTTTTAAAAACAATACCAGCCACTATTTAGCCCGGCTAGTAAGTTGTTACAAAATTTCACCCTCAATTGTGTGCTCAAAATTCCAAATAAACTGTACGGAGACAGTATGTTACGTGTTGTACAAAGCGAACCTAGACGGAAAATAGATGGATGACAGAGGTTAGACAGGGTCTAGAAACCTAGCATATTAGGCGGGATTAAGTGAAATAGACACGATTAGGTGTTAGACAACCTAAGTCCGCCAAGAATCCGTAATGCGCCTTTAAGAATGTAACATATGATTATATATGAGCTATTATTATAGTTTGTTAAGATATGACGGTCCCGTGGACGATTCTGTGTATTGTGTAGTCTAAAAGAGTAGGGCACAAAAGGGGGACACTGATTGAACTAATGTTCATGAACCTTTGGTTGGTTGCAAAATGAAGATTACGTAAAAGCCAAAAGAGCTAGATTTTGTTGACATTTTAGGAAAGATAGATTTTATTGATTATCTAAACTTGATACATTTATTTGTCACAAATAATATAAAACCTTGTAAATTGTAGTATTATTTTATAAATGAGACAAGACAGTCAAATAGCCAAATCATGGATGAATACGATAAGATGCAGAAATTTTAGAAGGTGGTGATGGTTCAAGAAGGGGATTGTCCTTTATTATGTTTGAAGTCAACATTAGTTCAGAAACTATTTCAAAAATTTCACATCTTAGAAATTTATGCGTTTTTATGTGATCCCAAATATTTGTCACTATCATTATTTCAGTATAACTTTTGGTAGGCATTTTAGTTTGATATATCAGGATTAAACAGCAGGAAATGATGTTGTTTCTACCTAGCCTGAGACCTGTTTGTTTCAGCTTTGGAAAATACTTGTCATTTATGATATTATTCTCCTCTTCTTCTTTAAAGTAATGGAAATTAGTTTAGCAGCTTTAGCTTAAACAAAAATTGCTAGTTTTTTTTAATCAATTACTTCCCATGGCAACCATAGAATTAAACGCCAACCGAATAATATCATTGTGAGCAGCTTGGTACTCGCATTACAAGGTAAAATTCATATTTTAAGTACCAGTATATCATGGAAAATTAGCATTTTCAATGTGAAGATGACTTTGTTTTGGTTCCCAAACGTTACGGTGCTGGTTTACTAACTATTTCATGAAAGTTGAAACGTTTCTGGAGACTTGAGTTTACATTTTGAAGTTTGATAGTTTACGTTGGTAAGTAGATTATTGCCATCATCCCACTGGCATCGTATGCTGTTACAAAAACTGAAAAGATGGAAAGTGAGTGTTTTTATTGTCAACTAAAGAAACAAGCCATTCTACTCTACACGATGGAAAAACAAATCGCTTTGACCAATACAATTCTCAGAAACCGAAACTTGCACTCACAACAAGATTTCAAATTTAGCAGTTTTAGGCCAAACCGACAAGTTTTTCACTAAGATCCCAAACTTTACGAGCTTTAGTAGCATCACTTGCTTCTTGAGACAACTGGTTCTCAAACGAAGCAGAAGCCTTGTTCCAGCTCCAGTATACACCTGACTTTGTCAAACTTGGCTCAGCCACAACCTACATTCCATAATTCAAGATATTACGTAAAGAAATTCAAGATATTACATGTGGCAGTAACAATTGTGGAGTACAAATGTCTAATTTCTTCCTATGAGCCGATCAAAGAGATTCAGTACTCTGATGTTAAATATAAAGTGCTAAGGGGGATCTCCAATACACCTACTTAGCTCAAGACTTGTTTGGTTGCCACTTAACACCGTACTTGTCTCTTTTCATGTGTATGCTTTAATTTAGTTAGTCATGACAAAAAGTGAGTTTTTGGCTTCTTTATCTTAGAACACAAATAATGCAAGCAGGTATACAAACCGCCAAACCGGTAATCGAACAGCTCTATGTGGCAACTTCCCATATCACATGTTAAAATACAATGCCAACAACTTAATTTTTACATATGGTGTGGGAAGTTGCATAGTTAACTAGTCACCAGTTTTTGAAAAACAAAAGCTCAACTACAGCACTATGTGGCACTCGAAACCAGAAATCAAAAGGCCTCTTTTTTTTTTTTTACCTGAGCGAGGCGTTTGCCAGCTTCCTCTTCAGAAACATACCCCTTTGTAATATACTTCTGGAAAGGAGGGAAAAGGGTCCTAAACAAAGGAATATGCTCCCTAAACAAGCCAGTTGTAGCAATACACCCTGGGTATAGAGACGTAAATGTAATGCCGGTTTCTTCGTGGTAACGTCTGTGAAACTCTTGCATTGTTAGCATATTGCAAACTTTACTGTCTTTATAAGCCTTAGCCCCATCAAAATCTCCACCGTCGATCATAGATGAGGTGTTTAGTCCATTTAGTCCACCCGCTAGGCCTCGAAGGTCTCCTAGGTTGGCTTTTGGAGGGACGTTTCCAGCCAAGGTATTGGTGTTACCTAATTTTTGACAAGACAGATAAATATTAGTATGTTTCAAATTTATTGTTACTGGTTACACGTATTGCATGTTTCAAATTTATTGTTCTCTTATTTTTCATTTCCTTTCATGATATTTAGCATTTCGAGTTCCTTGATTGGTTATTACAACGGGCTTCCTCATAAGCAATCATCATTGTCACATCTTGGCAAACTATAGTCACTTGCGTAGTAATAGTTTTCTTGATATATCGTGATCATATATCTGCATCTTGATGAACTGAAATCAGCTTGATAACAATTGAATTGCTGTATTTGTTGACCAGCATTTCTTTGTTTAGCCTTGTTCAGTTGCAGTTTCTAAGCTCATTTGTCTTAGAAACTAAATTGCAATTTGTTGACCAGCATAAAAAATCACATTTTGTTTTTAATTTTTGGCCTGAAAAAGCTAGAAAATTTAAGGTAAGTGATCCCAACTTTTTCCTCAACCTCAAAAGTTCTAACTTGTTTGCTTAAGTACTACACACCAAAACAAGCGCATAGTTTAATAAGGAACAGTAGTGACAAACAACATAACAAAACAGAACCACGGAAATACCTGTAATTGACCCAACAATAACCATCCTCTTGGAAGGATAATCTGATTGCTTCAAATCATCTAACATCAACCTCGATAGCAAAAAATGGCCCAAATGATTAGTCCCAACACTCAACTCAAACCCTTCAGCTGTAAAAGTTGGCTCTCTAGCGGTTGGCAAATACACAGCCGCATTACATACGAGCACATCGAGTGGCCGACCAGAACGCCTGAAATTATCAGCAAATTGGCGAACACTATCCAGAGAGGACAGGTCCAGGTGCATTACCGTATAATTATCTTTTGAAATACCAGCTGATTTTGCTGCTCTTTCGGTTTTTAAAAAGTCTCTGCAGGCCATGATTATGTGCCATTTTCCGGTATCAGCCAAGGCCTTAGCAGTGGCGAGGCCCAGCCCAGAGGAGGCACCTGTAATTACGACGCTTCCCTTTCTTAGGGTTTTCTTTTTGTCCACAGTGGCGTTGTTGACTGACGGGGTTGTTACCATTGTTTCTGCTCTAATAGAGCCAACGGATAGCTTTCGTAAGTTAAGTTTGCTCTGGGGAATGAAAACAATCCGATTAGAACCATGAGATTTCAATATCACTGTCACATGTTTTCGACTAAAATACTTGAATATAAAAAATAAATAAAATTCGGATGTAACAAATAGCTTAAGCTTTTAGTTGAAAATGGTTGTGCAGCACTTAACATATACAACAGAACAGTTCCCTTGGTTCAAGTCTAACTGCTTAACCCACTTAAGTAAATATATCACACTTGTTGAGTAAAGAAAATACGCAGTAGGAGAGAGCGCCTCGAGTGAATTAGTCTCAAGTCTCGCTATAGAAATCTCTGTAACAACCAAGAGCTTTAGAAAATTATCATGAAGTATGTGTTTTCTTATCTCCAAGTGCAGGGGCGGACCCAGGGGGTGGCTGGGGGTGGCCACCCGGCGATTTTCATTTTTTTTTTTTTTTTGTGTGTAATTTAAGTTTTTTTAAGACATATACATTGATGGTCCCTCTAATTAAACAAAAGGGTTGTTGCTGTACTGGTAAATTTGACTTTAAGTTAGTGGAAGATTTGAAGTTCAAATCATATTACGTGAATTACTAAAAAAATTATTTTATTGTCCAATAACCTTTATCTAACTTCATATTTATTTTATGATATGTTAAACATAGAAAAAATTCTTTATTTTTGTATTCGACCCTATTTATTTTATCTTCTATTCGACATATTTTTTAAACCACGCCCCCCAAAAAAAATCATCCTGGTTCCGCCTCTGTCCAAATGTCGCTTTTATGGTAATAATATCCAGTCGCTAAATGTTACTGTATATCCCTTTCTTAATTCTTAAGATTTATTAAAGCTTTTGAGAACAGATACACAACAAAGGCGCATTGCAGATTGGTTCTTGCTACAGAGATTTAGAAACTTCAGAAAATCGTGTTCTGGTTCCTTTATCCTTTTAAAAAATTAAATTAAAATAAAATGCAAACATGGACTTTTCAAAGGTTTCCTTTAATTCCTGTTAAAGCGGAGAAGAAATTGAAAAGTTGGACTTATCCAAGTGACCAAACAGACCATATGATCTCACCGAACATAATGAAACTGAAAATATTGACGAAATAGACATGCTCTCAATTTATAGAACAAGTTTTATCCAAATATAATCTCGATTTAGTACAAATGATTCAGCACTATATTCTACGCACAATCCTATCTAAGTACATCATGAATTCATAGAACGGATACCTTGATTCTTAAAGCAGAAGTGATGTAGACATTATCAGATAGCGAAATTCCGAAAAGGGTAGAGTCCTTCAGAGATGCCCCCGACTTTCCCTGCATCGAATAACCCATTTTCAATCAAATTAAAACAAATTGTTGGATTATTTCATTGCAGCCTTCAAGCTAACTTTCATGCATGTTGCCTCTTTTCCTAGAAGTTCTACTGAATTTCTTTAGTTTTCTGGCCTAAAAACCCACAGCAGTTTTTTACAAGTAACCAAATGAAATTATAACTATAAAAGAAAATATGAGCATTTATCATGAAAAGAGCAAATGTACCTCTTTGTGAATGGAAAAACCTGAAGGGAGAAAAGCAGCAGTTTGAAGAGCCATAACTACCTTTAGGAACTGTTTGTTTATGTAATAAAAAGCTTGTGATTTTGAATAGCTAATGAGTGAGGTTTAAGTAGAGATACATATGCAGTATATATATATATAATGGAAGTGTCAAGTGTCCAGTTTATGACAAACTATGGTTTCTGTCATTTGGATATGAATTTGCAGTACAGATAAGATAAATAATTCAAGTTCCTGTCACATTAATCTCAACCGACCAATCAAAGCTTCATCTTTGGATTTCCTTTATTACATTGTCATGTTTTATTTTATTTTACTGAGCTTTAATAAATGGTTTGTGCCTTTGTGGGACTAGCATATGGAGAAGTTTATTTCAGATATTTACATAATTATGGGCTACTGCTGCCTTTCCACCTATTCGATTTTAATGAGGTTTAATGTACTTAATTTTGTTCTTAATTTGGGCTTGGTATACTAAACTTTAAGTCTTTCTAATTAATGTAATTAATTTTGCTATACTTCTGATGTAGTGTTCTGATTTCCTAGTTTTACTAATTAATGTAATTAATTTTTCTTCAATTCCGATTTAATGTGTTCAACTCTAAGTTTTCCTAATCTTGGTTATCGGTATAATACCTTTAAATTGGAAAGAAAAAAAAAATCCAATACATTAATTAGGAAAGCTCAAATATCAACACTAATTCAGAATTAGAGCAAAGTTAATTACATTGATTAGTAAAACTTAGAGTTCAACACACTAAATGAAAATTAAAGCAAAATTATCTTAGTCAGCAAAGCAGCAAAAGGTTCACTTTGTAAACAAACTTAAGGCTACACGTTTTGCCAAGTGTATAATTTATTTTTTCCACAAAATTATACAAAGGGGATATTTGTTAAAAACTTCAAACTTCTACAAATTTGTAATTTTGGCTAAATAGATAGCAGAGGACTTTATGCCAAGTACTTTAAAGATAAAAGAAAAAGTATTTTCTGAATTTATAAATTATAAGTAATATAATTGTATGTAGGCACGTGTCTGGAGGTGTATCTTAGCCAATAGTCATGGGATGAGTATGGAGAATTTGAAATATCACAGGGATAAAATTTGTGGGACTCCATACTCGTACGATTTAATTGCGGTTTGGACCATGTCAGTTGCCGCTCAGACAATTTTTACTCAAGTAGATAATACACGTAGACCCTGTAATTTTTTTTCTAGTAAATTGCAAATAATCTTGTGTGAATTGTGTTAAGCAAGTTGCAAATTACCATATCATCATGTAAATGGCAACCATTTGATGTCCTTACAACTCACTGTAAATACTGAACAATATCATTTTTCAGGTTTCCCTTGTACAAATTATTAGGTAATTCAAGAATAATAAGCAGTTCCTCAAGTTTCAAGATTCAAGATCACTCTCAAGCCATGGTCCTAAGTCCATAGATACTGGCCTTGTTTGGTTGATCCTACTTTTTACTTAATAGTATTTTTTACTTATGAAAAGTATTATGCTGTTTGGTGATGATTAAAAAATCTTAATTTGTAAAGTAGTAAAACACTTGTCATGTTACTTATTAAAAGTAAACTTCATCATAGTTATCAAAATAAAAAGCTTTTTGACCACTATAGCTGTAGATTCTGTTTATCCAAATACAAAAGATTTTATGTCACCATATAGAGGTTAGAGGTACCATCAAGAAATTTTTCGTCAACGTGAACCACCGCGTAATGCAGAGGAGATATTTAATCAAGTTCACTCGTCTCTCAGAAGTGTTATTGAAAGAACGTTCGGGGTATGGAAAATGCGATGGGGAATCTTGAGAGATATGCCTTCTTGCGATCTTCGAAAACAAATCGATGTGACTGGAACATCTATGACTTTGCACAACTTTATTCCTAAACACAACGTAAATTTTTCTGATCCAGAATATGACAAACGTAATGCGTAATGGATACGTAGAAGAGTGGGGTTCAACATCACAAGATAACACTCATGAGGTCGATGTTTTAAATGATGATGATTATATGAAATTTTGTCGAAATGAAATTCGTGATCTAATTTGTAGAAACATGAGAAACCGTAGACGAAGCAGTTAATTTTGTAACTTTTTATGTTCGTATAATCATTATATTTTTTTAATTTTGTAGTTTTTTAATCTTTAAATAATGAAATGTTTTTTTTTGTTAGTTAATTATTTTGCTTTATTATATTAATCGAAATAAAACATTCATTTTCACTCAAAAAGTAAAAGTAAACATATTTTTACCGAACAACATTTTTAATGAAAAGCATACTTTTACGGTATTCACCAAACAGCATTTACTTACTAAAAAGTAAACAGAAAAAATATACTTTTCAACCCCACTGACAAAAAGTATACTTTTGAACATAAAAGACGCGACCAAACGAGGCCACTACTCCCAAACTTTCAAAGTTCTAAAAATTCAGTTACAAGAGTTTTATTAGATTACAAAACCTAATCGGATTTTCCATCAAAATAGTTACCTCAACACCAAACAACCAAAGTCATGAAGATGCATGCTAGGTGAATAAAAAAAATATCTTAAAGACTCGATGAACTTTCTTTTTTGATGCTCATAACTCTACAATTCCCGATTACAGAAAAAATAAATCTTATCTGATTTTTAAATCATGGTGTATATTCTTTTTTTCTTGCTCCCTCGACCAATCTACATTTTGTTCGTTCAGCTTATCTGGGTATAAAGACCGTGTTACAAACCCAACCAGCATGAGCGCAAGGGAACAAGAAATGAACTCACTACTATTACAAATCTCACCGAATACCCCTGTACATTTTTTTTATCAACTGAGAACAATAAAACAAATTTGTAACAATCAATCCCTTAAATTCTGACCGGCATTCCAAAATTCTGGAAAGTTCTGATTTCTCCCCTTAAGCCAGCAGTGACAATTACCATCCCCCATGCCGACCTGCTTTGGCTTATTATATCATTCGTAAAATCCACGCTTATACGAGGACTTTTAAGTTTAGTAGACAAAACAAGCTTTTCTTCTGGCCATGTTGCTGATATTCTATCAAAGAAATAACTGTTGCTTGCACTAGAGATGGTACCATTTCGTGGACTATTAGGGATAACAGATGCTAGATTAGTCTCTTCAACTGGAGACGGATGGTTAATATTCGACATGTCATCAATATACGAGTTGGTCATGCCAGGCCAAGGGATGGCAACTGATACATCTTGGCAGTGGAAATGTTCGTACGATCTAGTAACAGTTATTCCTTTGCTTCTGTTTGGCCGAGAATCACTATCGTGCCTCCAAATGTACACATAAGAATCCTCGCTGGCACAGACAACGTACTTTCCGTTCGCTGTGAGGGAAGCGGAGATCTGGCTGTTTGTGTTCCGGAAACCTGATATCAAAGAACCATCAGATCCAACGCGTGGAGGAAAAAAACATGAAGAAAAAAAAGAAAAACATAAATTTAATATGATCCAATGTCACCAGCCTTGTTTGGTAGCATTATTGACCTCACAAATGATGCATTTGGAACAAAGATTGTGTCCGGACTATATATCCGGTCCGGACTACAAATGGTGCAAAATAGGTGCAATTGTAATATCATGGGGATGTGGTATTAAATTTAATCCAATGCGGATGGGATTATTTGTCCTACCTTCTTCTTAATACCACTCATAATACAGACTGAATTATTAGTCCCGGGACTAACAGTCCCGCAACCAAACAAGCTGGAATGAATTTTTTTAATACCAAACGTTGTTAAACTCATGCTTTAATTTCACATAGATCTATAGTGGTCTCTGATACGTTCTTCAGCTATATAACTTCAAGATATTTAAGAATGGATATAGATTCATATATAAAGCTTCTGATGTTTTTCCAAGAATGAATCGTTTTTTAGGAAAAACGAAATAGTAATGCTTGAATAATGATTTTAAATGAAAGGAGAAATAATATATGGGACCAGGGGTTATTAACACCGCCTTCAGCTGCTAACATATAGGTTGTTTCAAAGCTTTTGTTACTTTTCTCCTCACTCGAATTGTTGATCAGAGCAATGTGGTTGGTACAAGTAGTTGATACCCTTGTATACCACGCTCACCTTCGAAAACTAAAAGCCCATAACGTGGTTACAAAGTGAGGGTTATAGATTATCACAAAAAGAAAAATGTTGTTATCTTTGGAAAGAATTTTTTAATACACACCATACCCCTATTAAGACATTACAAAAATGCCCTCACAACCCAAGTCACATCTAGTAGAAACAATACGTCTCTACAACTTTTACTCAACAAATTATAACTTAGCCAACTTTCAATCTGCAATGACTTGAACTTAATGGTTCTTAGTCATTACGTCAAGCAGTCGAGCGCAAGTAAGTACACCTATAACTATTCGCATCAAAGAAAGCAGGGAAGCTGAAATAATGAGACCTATTTAATTGACGATTGTCTGAAACATAGAGTATATCATATACTACATTATATCATAAATTATATACTCTATAATTCACACACTTCAATTAAACCCAAGGAATTGAAAACACCAAATTTGTTGCCAATCTTCTAACTAATCTAAGAGAAATCCTAAAGCTACAATACTTTACACTTTTTACTTTTTTTTTCATAGCCAATCCAATATTGCGAACCCAAGAAACAGATACCAAAATTTGGGCCAATCTCACCACAATCTTACAAATAACCCGGAGTATAGACAAGGTTTCAAAAGGCGCTAGGCGGGTTTTAGGCGGAAAGGGTCTGCCTGGCACCTAATTGGCCGCCTAGGCCGTCTTTCTCCCGCCTGGACCCATTTTCTACCGCATAGGTCCGCCTAATGCCTAAGCGCCTAATCACCGGCTAGCCCGCCTTTTGAAACACCGAGTAAAGACAGATCAAACTCAATAGCTCATAATCCCATAAGGAGGCCAAAAAGCAAAACTTTACCACACTCCAGAAACGACTATAAACTACTATCACTCCAACTTCACTTCCCAGCCACAGGTCAACTTCAAGTTCCATTATCGAGAAATCCTCAACCACTTTACAGTATTTTAAAGTGCCAATGAAGGCGTCAAATGAATAATCACCAGAAACTCGAAATTTATGCCTACGGAAATCACCCTTTTGATGTGATATATGTTGGAATAACTCATGGAAGCTAATCTAAGTGGGTGATGCATAGAACATTTTACAGTTACGATTTGGAGTTTGTAAAGCGAACTCATCTGTATACAATAAAGAGCCTAATTTTAATTACTCACCTTTAAATTTGTGAACAAAATCAACATCATCAATGACACGTATACGCGAGTCTGCAGATGTAATATGTACTTCCGATGAACTGCCTGGTGCAAACTGTTCATGGGAAACCAATCAAGATCTGGTAGAATCGTTCACAATCAAAAGTTCAACAGCAAAAACCTTATACTAAAAGGATTTAATATCTATAGACTATAATGAAAAGATAAAAAAAGTAAACATGATATGTTACTATCTCCTATAACAGCATATTATTTAGAGTTAAATTGACCGGAGAGATTAGTACCTGGAAACCTGTGATCTTTTTTTGATGAGACTTCTTTTTCTTGTTTTGCAGATTGATGACAGCTTTTCGTAGCAATTTGTTTTCTGGCAAGCAAACAAATATGTTTAGATTGCATTAGCAGAGTGGAATAGTATATCCTTTCAAAAGATAGTTCAATAGTGAGAGAATCTACCTGACGTATTGTATACACGACAGCTACCCTTGTATGTACCAACCAAAGCACCCTTCAAATATAAATTATCAAACGCTTACAAATTTATAAATGATGAAACACCATAACAACAATTTTACCCTTTATCGAAGCAAGGCTAAAACTAATAAATGTCGAAATCAGAAATGACCTACCTGACCATCTGGAGTATAACAAGCAGCAGTGACCATCTCATGCAGATCATTCCAATCTACAACTTGCCGATCTGGTATGCTCCATATTCGAACCTTAGCATCTAAGGATCCACTTATGAAGTAGTTATCATCGACAGGATTGAACTGTATGCACGTTACTGCATAAAAGGCAACTTCATCAACAATCAATTTTTAGCAATTAGATCACTTCAACATAAAACCTTCAATTTTTTGAAGTCTGCTCTAGAACATTGTGTTGGGGAAGATGGGGACTTGGGAAAAGTTGGTCATTACTGCAAAATGTGGTGCAATTCAGGTTCTTTTTGAAAAGTTAAATTTTCAGAGATCAGCACTCACCATAATCACTGTGTGAGAAAATCTTCAAACAAGAGTTGCTAGACATATGCCAGAGCCTCACAGTTTTGTCCATTGAGGATGAGAGCAAATGCTGAAACCAGAAGCCTTGTTATTTAGATGTATCCATTTAGCAAAGTAAAAGATCAATTACTGATCTAAGGCAAGGTAAAATATTTCAACATGTATGCAGATCCACTAACCCATGTTGTTGACTGGAAAATAGAAGATAAAAAGCATCTTCACATTCAGCGTTAACAAGTTTAACTAGATATCATAACAAATAAGCATATAAAACTCTCGAGTGCTAACAAAAAAACCAGAGGTGCGAAGCTCTGCCATAAAACAGTAATGTCCAGCTATATGGCAGATGGAGCTATAGTGGAGCTACATTTAAAAGTGTTTTTCACAGACTAAACTGGCACGGGAGAATGGTGATACAATGTTTCTCAATTATTCTAATCGGCCTACAACAGGCAATTCAATACTTCCTACCAACATTGAACGGTTAGCAGACAGCAAAACAAAGGCTTTCTTAGGCAATTTACAGTTTCCAATTTCTCAATAACATTTTTGTTAGCTTCTAAAATGACAGCAACATACACCAACAAAAGCAGAAAACATCACAAAAAGGCTCGCTGATAAGGAATCCTAAAATTTGCTACAATTGAAGTGGGGAACTTGAAGGCTTGCAGCACAATAGCCAATCACTGGCCTCTTTTTCAGTAGAGAATAATCAAAACAGAATGACCATTTGCCAAATAAGTTTATTTAGTCAATGAGAGTCATCTAACTCAGTAGCGACTTTTACATTATGGGGTGAGCTAAATAAATCACTTTTACCCTTTTGTTTAATCAAGGGTCAATAATTCAGCCAAATAATGACATAGTTTTCCTAGTTATCATAGGCTAATAATGTTAACTCTGATTTCTCTCCTATCCAAACCATCTTAATCCATTTTCCTTGTTTTATCCCCCTAGAAGCTACCTCTACCATTTTGCCAATCGTACATCTTTAGACACTACTTCTTAAAATAGAGAAATAATTATTAACACCTCATTACAACTTGTAAGATAAAAGACCATCAAAGCAAATGCAAATTCACCCATAATTTGACAAAATCATAACTTATTTACTTGACTAACCTGTGACTTTGACCAGGAAAGATCAAGCACGTCATCAAGATGCCCACGAAACGAACAAACCGGTTTCTCCGAAAGCGCAAACACAGTCTCGGGAACCAAAACATGCTCGACGCTCACCGATTTCCTGCTAATCGAAGTCCTCCCTCTCCTCCTCTTCTCCAAATGCCCTTCCCCTTTCGGTGACAAAACACTCACCTCCGGCGACCTATTCACTAGTAAATTAAAACTAAAACCACCATCCTCCCCATTCAACAAATCCCCTTTCCTCTCGGTTTCCCCAACTTGCCACACGTGTATGACGCAATCTTCGCCAGCACTCGCAAGATACTTACCGTCCAAACTAAACTTAATACTCCAAATCGAACCGTTATGACCCTTAATCTCTTGGCTCTTGTACATAGCCGAAACCTCTTTCCATGGTTTGCCATATTGCTTAACCCTAACCCTCTCGGGACCATGAAAGGACACATCTTGGCTATCATCAGTAGCCGAGCTCGACCTCTGCCCACCTTTCTCCGACGAAGTATCTCTCTCATCACTGCTCCTTCTCTCTCTACTCCCCGCCATCGTACTCGCCACGTTTTTAATACTCTTGAACCAACTCCCCTTCTTCTTCTTATTCGACACTCCGCTGTTACAACTACTATTACCATTTTCTAAACCGTCTTTATTCCCATCCTCTACATTTTGCCTTCTCATTAGCTCTTGAACAATCGGCGAATGGCCTACGAAATTCTCAAACTCTTCGATAGTCAATTGTCGGCCCGTCCCCACCTCTTTCAGCTTGTTCCACGACCCGTCTTCTCTCACCTCATTCACAATAAACTCTTTTCCGTTATCTAAATTCTTAATTGTGCAAACAGATAAAGGATCATCTTCCTCAATATCAACATTCAAAGTTGAGCTTATACATAAATCGTTTTCAAATCTAATTTTTCCAGTGGGGGGCTTACTAGGCGAAACGTCACTGTTATTATTTCCACTCCTGGATTTAAAAAGAGCGACCGGGCTAGGGCTAGGGCTATTTACAGATTTGGTGTTTGGTTTCGGAAACGAATTAATCGAAATTGTTTTCTTTTCAGGAAAATGAACAGATAAACTAGAAACAATATTATTATTATCAATATTAGGACTATTATTAAAATCATTATTATCATTACTGTAGCTACTAAACTGATTGAAATTACTGTAACATTCGGGATCAGAACAATTGTTACTCCCGCTACACGAAACCTCTCCCAACCTCGAGAATCCGGAGTAAGAGAGAGAAGATCCACGTATCTCCGGCGTAGAGAGAGAAGCTACGGAGGAGAGGGAGGATCTCAGGTCGTCTCCGGCAAGGCCGAGGCGACGGAAGAGGCAGCTACGGCGGTCTTCGACGGAGGATGGTTCGGAGATCCATACGTCGTAGGGAGAGGATGACGTGGCAGGGGAATGATCAGGATCGTCGTCCGAGGAGGAAGCGGAGATGAGACGGTCGAGAGACTCGTGGAAGAGATCGCCGTCTTCGTCTCCCGCAGGTCCCGTCATCTCTCCGGCATTGCTAGAGAGAGAGAGAGAGGTGAAAGGAGCTTGATTATAACTCTAATTTGAAGGTTTTGTTTATAAAGAGTTTATACTGTTACTTATTTTAGTTCCCCCCCCCTCCCTCTCTCTCTCTCTCTATAGATATATATAGACCTATCTCTATCTATCGATATATTTATATATGGATATGTATGTATATATGTATGTATGTTATTAGATCCGATGAGAGGGAATGAGAAGAACGGAGCTCTATGGAGGAGAGAGAGAGAGAGAGAGAGAGAGAGGAACGGTGTGTGTGCTGTATTTTATATTTTTATATTATATTCTTATTTTATTCATTTTATTGTTGTTAGTTGTAAATATTCATCTTTTTTTTTTTTTTAAAAAAATTTAAAATTTGACCCAAGTTTATGGAATTTGAGCAATAATTGTCCTTCAGTTCGGATTGTTGTGGGATTTGGGGTAGGTTCACTCCTTTTATATATTTCCATATACTGTTTGTGATAGAAATGAGAGCGTAAACACTAAATATCTATTTACGAGAGGTTCTAAATTTTTATATACCGTTTGTAAAAAAAAATAAAGTTGAAAACACTATATAACTATTTTTGTGAGAGATGTAAAGAAGTGCAACAGAAGTGAAATATCCTTGTTTTTTTTAAAAAAAAATTGATCCAAGTTTATGGAATTTGAGTAGCAATTGTTTTAGAGTTTGTATAGTAGTGCAGTGATGATATCATAATTGCATGATAAATGTTCTAAAAAGCGAGCTTAAGTAGAAACTATGTTGAGGTGGGATTTAGTGATCAAGCATTGACTAGGCGGAATTAGGATCGATTAGGTGATAAGCGACCTATTTTAGTCTAGAATTAGCCTTGTGCGCGTTTTAGAACATTCATAATACTGATAAGTAATTATCTTGACCAACAAAGACTTATTGTTTTATGTTTTCCCCCTGAGTTTTAGGCCTCGAGAAAGAGCGATATAGATATTCTTTCGGAAATGTAATAGAATTTGATTAAATAAAAATCAATGCTTTTAGAATAAATTATGCTCGAATTGATATAGTTGTGGAATGTATGGCACTTATTTGGAATTTGGGTAAAGTATGTCTTGGATAAACATTGTTCAGGTCACTTTAAGGGAGTAGGTGAGTAAGTAATAAAAAAAACCAGGGATCAATAAATGGAAATTGGACATATTTGGGCTACAAGCCTACATTAGGATTGAGGACCAATTGCATTGGCTTTTGTATAGTTTGGGACCAGAAATATGTGAGGAAAGTACCAAAATGGAACTGTTGGAATTAGCAGGACCATCGTGTACTTCACCAAAATCTGAAAAGGAAAAAACAAAATCATTTACTTTTAAAGTTTTGTACTAGTTATTGAAAGACTTTGGAAGAATAAAGAAATAATAAATGCAGTGGAGAGAATTAAAAACCGTCATTTGGTAGTATAAAAGCATGGAGGGTTGAGTAAATGATCAATGACACTGTATTACTACAAATGAGAGTTCGTTTTTGTGGGAAAGTTTCAAAATTTTCCTTTTTTAATTACTATTAGTCTATTGTACTATGATGCCTGTTTCAACAATCCATGTACTTTTTTTTGAAAGGCCTATAAATATCTTTACAAGTATGACATTTGTTTTTCTCTCTTTCATTTGTTTTATTGTATTAATCACAAGCTATTTCAGATCAGATACTCTTCCAATAAATAAAAAACTCCTACATTGTTTCTCTTCTTTGCCTAATTATCCATTAACTTTGTTTGGTCAGTTTTTTGTAGAAAGCATTGTAATAACTGTGCACTACCATATGCAAGCATGTCTCATTTTTAACTTCAAAATGTAAATGGACCTTTTTTCTTCTTGAATAAACTATAATTAAAGTTATTGTAGTATACATGACTAGGAGCTGTTAATATTGAACATAGGCATTATAGCTGAGAGAAGATTTGCTGCTTAAAATAGAGTTTAGAGCAAGTGTAAAATGGCAATTATATCCACGAGAAAAATGCAATGTTGTGAAAAATGAAACTCAAGTTTATGACGTAGATTTATACCGTAAGTAAAAAAAACTACGTGTGGCTATCGAGATTGATCAATTTTCACAATTTTATTTAGCCGACATCAGCTTAGCATTTGATGATAAAACCTGAACAATATTAAAACTTGCCAAATTATAGCCGATAAAATTAAGTTTGTTTGGTTTTAGACTTTAAAGCCACTAAAGTATCGTGTATACTAGCTTCCTCCGACCGTTTAAAAAACAATCGTCTTATTTCATTACAATAAACTTCTCACATGTATTCGCCAAACGGAACGAAAGATATATGGTATGGAGAGAGTATAAACTATAAATATATAAGTTGACATATAAATTTTAGGATCCTGATTGATTATTACTCATTTATGCGATCTGAGAAGTAGTTCCCTTGGCTTGTTTGGACACAAACCCTGGATGAAATCCTCTTATCGTGATGCATACAATTATTAAATAATTATAATTATGTTAAACGATTAGGGCTAAATCTTTTGCTTTTATTATGAAATATACAGACCTAAAAAATTATATATATATTAGAAGTTGGAATTCTTTTTAAAACGTAAATGCAACGACAGAAGGTCTAATCCCATAGACTCGATCAAGCTTTAAATCACCTTATTAAATCCTGTTTAAGGTTTTTAACAATAGAAATAAGGATTTTCCTATAGTGCATATATTCATCCAAGCATCCTATATATATATAGGTAGTAATTAATCAAATTTCTAACTTGCATTAAAACTTTTATACGTAAGTTTTTTTTTTATTACGATCAATTGAGAGTTGTAAACTTACTAAACTAAACTAAAATTTAAGAATACAGAACCACATTAATGTATGACAAGTATGCATCCTGATGTGTTGTGATGCATATAATGCACCACTTGACATTTCTAGAACTATAACATGTGTGTCTTTTCCTCTTTTTTATTAGTGGCAAGACCATGTTCACTTCGTAAAAAGAGTGTTTTGTTGCTTCCATTCGATTTCTTCAACAAGTAATTAGGAAGGTTATAGGCTGGAATTAAAGTAATAATTCGTTATTGCAATGATTTAGTCCCACTTTAAACACTAAAAGTTCCCAAATTATACAATGATGTTCACTCTTCAAATCTCATAATAATTAGGACTACATAAGACGAAGCGCTTTAGCTATATAAGCATGAAGTTTACCCTAGATAATCGTTCTTAAGAAAAAGCCGAAAAGGGGATATGCTCACTTAACGTTCTTACCTTCATATAAAAGTTATTTCGGCTTCATGTTAACATTGCTTGAACAACCCCGCCCTGTTTGATTAGTATTGTGCTCCTTTTTTATGCGGATATTATAGGTACATAACATTTTTCAAGTTCACTACATTGAAAATTGTTCCAGTGCAATTAGACATTGTGTTTGCGATTACTTAGTTACTTAATTAGTTATACAGGGTCGCATGCATGCATAAGCGGCTCTATAGGTTAATTTGACAAGTATAAGATTGAGGCCACCAATCTTGGTGACCTATAATTTGTTTTCATATACATAGTAATTACATTTCTATACATATATGTATAACAAATAAACAAGGAAAGAAACACATATAAAGGAATATAGAGAAAATAAAAGTGGCCACGTGGCTTAATGTTGTAAATGCTGCAATATCAATTTGATCTCCCATAATCTAATTTTGTTTGGTCCTTAATTAGTGCTTTATAATAAATAATAAAAAAATACTTCCCAAATGGTTAGAATAATTAGAATTGACATTGTATAGTTGCCGGCTTTTAGAAACTGACGGATGTACGTAGTGCAACCTTTTATTTTATCAATGAAAATTATTACAGTGGATTATTAAATATCTCTTTATAGTTTGGTTTAAATATTGCATACAATCTTTCTCAGCTGTTAATGTTTAAGTTTAATTTGACTTGCACTTTATTACACGAAATACAAGACGGGAAATTCTTAATTTTAAACCATATTCACATAGAAAGGCCTCTTATCGAGATCTGTTTTGGACCTAAAAAATACTGGAGACAGTATGCATGTTGCCTTCAAGAGAGAGTGAATAATGTGGTTAACATAATAAAAGTAGTTGTGTCCATCATTTAAGCTAACAATTGAAATTATTTATATGTGTCCCATTTAGATTAATAGACTCTTTTAAGTATAGCCAGGACATGCTCTGAATAGAATGTTGCTTTCAATGTGTTAGATTTGGGACCATTTTTCAGTAGTTTTGCAACAGAGTAAGGCACTATTTATTATTACTCCCTTGCATGCTTCATTTTCACGGATGGTGTGTATTAATCTGCAATAGATTTAACAGCTGTGTTACGTACTTTAATATTTCTAATTTACCTAGCTCCTAGTTACACTACCAAAAATGATTTTTACGTGTTTTGGAAAGAAAACACAACAATTTTAGTGTTACTGATCAAGTCAGTATCAGTTGGTCATAATCTGATTTTGTAAGTATTTTAACTGCTAACGATAAAAAAAAATTAACATAAATATCATAGTATAGTTAGTTAAATTACAAATCATATCATCAAATAAACTTGTTGGCTTGAAAAGTATCTCAAAAGAAGTATATATATATATATATATTCATACATGTATAAACAACCATCTAAAAGTTTGGACTCATACGTGACCACTTAATTAGTTTGTATCGAACATTACTTACTTTCTCTACACCACTTAATTACTGTAATTAAAGTTTTTAGTTCAAAGGGTCATATTTAATTAATTAAGGACATAAATTCAAACATTACATACTGTACTTAGAATGCAGAAAACTCCCAAGTCGACGAGGTAATTGAATAAAACTTATTTAATTTGGTAACCCCATTTTTGTTACTGTAAATCAATAATTATTTCCTGAAAATGTTACTGGAGGCAGAAAAGGTAAAAAAAAAAAACTCTTGTTATCACTTTCTTGTGTTTTGCAGTCCTAAACTAGTGATCTTTGTACAGCATCAATGATGCTTTTCCAGCACATTACTGTTCTGAATTAAGAAGTCACCATTCGATTTAAATGCTTTTGGACCACTATAGAATTTATGTATCCTGCAGTCTCTCTCTCTATCTCCCTTTATTTATCGCACATACTACTATAGGGTTGGATTTTTCGAACCGTAATCAGAATTACGGTTTACCTTTTTATTTTATTTTTAAAAAAAAAGAAAAAAAAAGAGGTAAACCATAAATTCGAATTACGGTTTGTAATTCGAATTTACGGTTTTGACGTAAAAACATACATTTTGCAGTCGAAAAATCCAGCTTCTACTTACTATACATATTGTATGCAACTAGGGTGACAGTATTTTACTGTATAGATCTACATAAAAGTTGGATGCTAATCTTCGTGGTCCATTCTTCGGAAAATGTATTTTGGGAATGAAATTAATTTGTTTTTATAAGTTTCAAAAGTTTACATTAGTCCTTGCATACGGAGCAAGTGCCTGACTATTTTTTTTGTATGGTTAATCTAATTATATATTAGTTTTCAAAATAAAATAAAATTAATTATACATTGTTTTAATAAATAAATGTTAAAAAATCTACAAAAAAAATCGAGAGCCAATGCTTTCATCATTTTGTTAGAAAATATCAAAATACTTATTTGGTAATTTTAATAGATATAATTTAAAATAATATAAACGTATACTTTTTTTCAGTTACTCTTTCTATTTCCGGTTATAGATAGCTAGATTATCAAAATCATTGGAAAATAATCAATGATTGATTATGAAAATAAAGTATAGTTAGACTAACTAAACAAAATATATACTTAGGCACGCCATAAGCTAGCTAATACTATAATCTAAAAAAATAAACCTAGATATGGGGGATTTTAATATGACTAATTATAGTAACTCGGTTATCTTAGCTAAGCATGATGCAAATTCAATGTGTCTATTCATTTCCCAAGTTTCAACAAAACTAAAGGGTGCGTGTTTGTGAATGTGAACAAGGCCTAAATACTTTGAAGCTTGGTATATTAATAATATGTACGGTTGTCTCCAAGTCTAAGAGCATGTTTAAGACAGACAAAATTTGAGGAGTTGTGGTGGTTAAGCTCCACCGCGGTAGCATTACAAAATAATATTGACCGTATAAAAGTCAAATTCTATCATAAATCTGTCACAAAATGACTTTCTTGACACAAAACTGTCAAAAATTCACTTTTCTGTCATAAATCCGTCACAAAACCCGTAGCTAATAGGTTCATCACAAAAAAAACTGTCATAATTTTCGTAGCTATTTATACATTTTTTTTTATAGTGTAGGTCATCTTTACCGGTTTCCTCTTCCCCTACAGTTGCGGTGGATGTATGGGTTTCTTCTCCTGTGATGTGAGCTCGCTGCCAACATTTGCAACGACCTGGTGATACTCGCTGGAGTTCTCACATAAAAAATTTTTTTAGCTTGATAAAAATGTATAGTGCTGCTTGCATGGTTTTACTTAATATTTATGAAGATGGACCTACTTCTCTAAAGGGAGAAGCTCGTTCAACACATAAGGCATTAACTTCCTTTGAATTTGTCTTTATACTTCATCTTATGAAGTCAATGTTAGGAATCACGAATTCTCTTTGTCTAGCTTTGCAATCTAAAACTCAAGACATTCTTAAGGCTACTTCAATGGTTTTATCTACTAAAAGCCTTCTTCAAAATCTTAGAGATGATGAATTCGATGATTTGGTTGCTACCGTCAAACTCTTTTGTAAATCACGCAACATTGATATCCCAAACTTGAATGCAAAATATTTTTCGAGGTATGATCCCACTCGTGATAACTTTTCAGTACTTGACCGCTATAGAGTTGATATTTTCTATCGTGCTATAGATTCTCAAATTCAAGAACTAAATCGTCGCTTTGATGAGCAAGTAATGGAATTGTTAGTTCTTAGTTCTAATTTGAATCCTAATTGTCACTCTTCAATATTCAAAATTGATGATATTTGTCTACTTATTGACAAATTTTATCCGGAGGACTTTACGGAGTTTGAGAAAAGTAACTTGAAATTGGAACTTCGACATTACGAGAATTGTGTTATTTTTCTTCCTGAATACAAGAATTTATCATCGATTTCCGAGCTTTGTCAATGGTTGGTATAAACAAAATGGTCTACAACATATCAGCTTGTTTATAGAATTGTGGTTCTCGTGCTTACTCTTCCCGTTTCTACCGCCACCGCAGAAAGATCATTTTCAGATATGAATATCATCAAAACTAGTATTCGTAATAAAATGGAAGCCGATTATCTTGAAGATTGTATGATGATGTATATTGAGAAAGATATTGCTTCAAAATTTAGCACGGAAACTATCATTGATGCATTTGCGAATGCGAGCAGCCGTCGGGTTCATTTCTTTTGATTTTATCAGGTATCATGTTAGTTATTTGCAATAATTTTTGTGTTTATGCTTTGGTATTTGTTCAACAACACTTAAATGGGGTATATAGATTATGTGTGAGTATGAAAAATTATTATTTTAAGTTGCTTTTTTTTTTTTGGTATATTTTGGCACCCCCCATTTACACATCCTGGCTTCGCCCCTGGATGTTGGTTCCGTTTTTGCAAATTAAAGATCGGACCTTGTAATTTGCATAAACTTAAATCAGTTTTAAAATTGCATATATGGTTAATTGTTAATTAAAAATCCGGTCCTTGTAATTTTAATCTAATCGCAACCAAGTCCTTTAATCAGTTTTTTAAGGATAAATTAACAAAACATACTACTTTTTAAACTAAATTAACAAAAATATACCCAAAATTTTTTCATTATCAAAAACATAATAAACAAATTTAATATTATTTATTCTCTTCTTTCTCTCTCTCTCTCTCTCTCATCTTACTTTCTGTCTTCTATATTCTTTTATCTCTCACTAATTCTTCTCGGTATCTCTCTCTGTGATCTTACTCCCTCTCTCCTTCATTTTTCTCTGTATCTTTATTTCATATCCCACTCTATCTCTCTCCCCTCCTCCACCACGAAAACCCGTCACTGACTACCGAGCACCATTTAGATTATATAGACATCCATATACATATAAATACATATATATGCATACGTAATACACAAATATTACACTGGTTGATACCCCGTAATATATAAAAAATATATGAAATTGGTAAGATTGTTTTCTATTTATTGAGATTTGAGACTATTGTAAATCTTGTGGGTTTCAAATTGAAAGATGAGAATCCATATGTACAGTATTGAGAGAAATCCATATGTAGGGTATGAAGTTTTGAAATTACGGTATGAAGTTTTAAATTTAGGATATGAACTTTTAAAATTAGGGTATGAAATTTTAAAATTAGGGTATGAAGTTTTAAAATTAGCATATGAAGTTTTGAAATTAGGGTATGAAGTTTTGAAATTAGGGTATAGAGTTTTAAAATTAGGATATGAACTCTTTTTTAGATATTTGATTGTGATTCAGAACATTTATGGTATGAAATTTTAAAATTAGGGTATGACGTTTTATAATTGGTATATGAATATTTTGTGAGTTTTTAGTTATTTTTAGAGAGAAAGATGTGTGATTAGCACGTGTTAAAAAGAGCTGCGATTATCGTGTTTTAGAGAAAGAGATATGTGCGATTAGAGAGAAAGAGTTGCGGTTATAGAGAGAGAGAGAGATTAGATTAGAGAGAGATGTTAGATTATGGTCTGATTAGAATTAGATAAATAATAAGTATATATAGGTATGTTTTTTATAATTTAAATTATTATGGTATGTTTTTGTTAATATAATAGGGGTATGATATGTTTTTGTTAATTGCCCCGTTTTTTAAATTAAAAAATTGTGAATATTGTTTTTATTTCATAAAAGAGATACATAAATATATATTAGATAAATAAATGTATTAAAAACTATTAATGTTTTCATTTTTATATTATTTCTTATTACACATAAATTGAACAACACCCTAAACCAACATACTAATAAACTTGACTCGTCACTCCCCACGAACCAAAAACATAAATGTAAGTTAAATCAACACACAGTTAAACATGCTCTAAGTACAAGTATTTGACTGTCGAGTTTTTAAACAACGGTTTTTTGCTTTTCTCGCCTATCTGTTGCTAGCTTTGAGATGCATGGACATCATGAAACAACTGTTATAGAGGGGTATCCCTAATATTAATAGATATAGACAACAAGCAGAATAAATCTTTCATCAGTTATTTAATCTTTAATCTAACAATGATAATATAGATGGAGAGATTTTGATAAACACTTTTACGCAAACTGACGGAGGTCCATTAATCTACCTCGATATCCATATTAAAAATGGTAATTATTTACGAAGTGCCTCATAATTGAACAATACATAGTGAATCTAATCTGATAATTGTAATCTCATTGTATGCCTGTAAGAACAAAAACTACGAAATTAAGTTTACATGTCGTTCTTTTAAATACTGGAATTACAAGCATCGTTCTTTTCAATTTAACGTTTAATTTATTTATTGTTATTTATTTTTTAGATATTATTTACACTAAGAAATTAAAAACAGAAAAAGGGAAGGGGTAGAGAGAGTGTTGATTAACAATAGCTTATATTATTAAAATTTGCAAAGGGTATAATTGATTCTTCAAATAGTATATATGAGGGAAGACAATTCTTTCGAGCAATCAAAGTCCATATAAAACCTCAGTGAAAATATAATTATACACAAAATCTTAAGTAAGTGTTTGTATTTGTCATCGTGTGAAGCTTTTTGGGGATTGAGGAGCTCATGTTATAAATACACTCATTTTGTTTTTTGGGAGACATATTAAATAATACATCAGCCGTATGGCATATGATTTACCTAGGATATTGCTTCTTGCTGTGTTAAATGGGTAAAGTCGGTGGGAAATTAATCTCACGTTGTGTTATGCAAAATGTAACGTTTGCCTAACGTTCAAATAATTATTGAGTTCATATACTATAAAATAAATGAAAAAGGAAAAAAGGGAATTAATAGGTCTGCACTCGTATGCAAGAAGAATGGTAAAATTATGGAAAGTGAAAGAGTCAAAGCTTATCTTATTCGAATACCATCCACAAGTTCTATCTTTAAAAAAAAAAAGGCAATTTGTTTAAATTTAAACTGATGATTTTCATATGTATAGAATATTGCTTCGTTATATATGTACTATTCCAGATATAGGCAACTCTACATATTAGGACTACTAATTACCTACATTAGTATTTGAACAAATCAATTTAAATAACATTGATCATTGTATTAGAGCTCATATATTTGAATCTAAATGTTCCATGGCAAGGAGAGCAAACGGAAACTCTTCCTCGTTGTCACCGTGTCACGCAAGTGAAAAGAAACACTTGAGGACATGATACCATCCGACGTTTTGTTGCTATACTAGTTATGGTGAAATGTCATTTTCTTACAGTGAAGCTGTGAAAATCATTTTACAAATTAATTGGCATTTGAGTTATCACACAAATACACAATGGCTAATATTAATTTAGTTGTTAAACGAACATGAAACTATTTACAAATGAAGTCGGAGTAAACAAGTATAAACATGAATTTAATCATACTCGTTTTAATCTGTTCGCTTCATTTGCAGCCTCTTTTTTGGTTCCTTCATTGGATGATATAGATGGATAGGATAAAGAGCACAAGGGTCTGTATTTGCCACAGCTTGAGCAATTCCCACGATTTGATCAGGAAGAACTCTCTTATCGGCCTGCAACCTTAAGCAAAGACGGAGTTACTATTAATTGAATGATCATACAAAGATTAAGACATATACTCAAAAATAATTGTAACCGGTCGGTAGGATGAATTACAATTATAACTATGATCGTGACTAAAAGAAAATGTTTGTTTTAAGGAACAAATATTTTGAGGTGGAAAAATGCCCTCATATTACAGTTTAAAGTTAGAACTAAGTATTAATTACTAAACCTAATTGCTAATAGTAACTGTTAATTAGTGTACGTACTTTACCCATAAATACTCCGTATAGTTATCCTTGCAAAGTCAATTGGTTAAAAAAATACGGAGCAACTCATATTGTAACTCAGAACTCAGAAGTCAACTTTGCAATATAATGTTAGTCTAAAATTAGCATCCCTACGTAGCCAGCTAATCACTCTTTCGTTAATAACTTAATATAATTTGGCCTAAATAAAGACACTGTTACAGCCTTACAGTTATAACAGCATGCTCACAGGCCATATGTAACATATGTGATTTTTTAAACCTAATCAAAACGTTACATGATAACCCTTACAACTAAACTAAAACCAAAGAACATCATAGGTGGTTTTTTAAACCTAATCAAAACGTTACATGATAACCCTAACAACTAAACTAAAACCAAAGAACATCATAGGTGATTTTTTAAACCTAATCAAAACGTTACATGATAACCCTAACAACTAAACTAAAACTAAAGAACATCAATTAGATTATTGCTCAATTAGATGATACTATTTCTTTTTTATAGACAGGTCCAATAATTAATCAGTATATATATATATAGTCTGTAACCAAGAGGCTAGTGATCAATATAAGTGTGTACCCCCACAACGCTCCCAGTATCTATTGCTCTTAATTAAGTATCTTTCATAATTAGTTTGAATATCATGAATTAACGAGTTCGTTATATAGTATAAAGATAGTTTAAAGAAATTTATTAGCACTGGTATTAAACTATTAATTACCGCACTAGAATATAACGCTAGTTGGTGTCTCGATGTAAATTATTACTACTTTATTTAGACATGAATCACTATCTAGCTAGTTCTGACGTTTATTTGTGTGTACTATATTAGGTAAAAGTGATACTTACTTGCTAATTGCAATACTAGTCGACCTTTTTCTTTACCTGGTGACTCAGAAATTAATTGTTACTTACAACTTAAATTAAATGTAAAAAAATGTGTAAAAACTAAAAAACCATGGAACAAAGGTTGTTTAGAAATTGAAATGATAGAGACATACCCACATGGCTTGATTCTCAACAGCCTGTTTGCTCCTTAAAGAGATTCATCTTATAAAAACAACGAAACAATATATATACACAAGTACAGTTCCAAGTTGGGTATTTCTACATTTCCGTTCATGCATATGATATAATATAAGTTTGTATTACTCAAATTCCCCTTTGCTAAAATTATTGTCATGTGCAGCTCCGATATTAATCTGTTCAGATTATGAAGAGACATGTCATCAGAATCTTATCATGACCACTTGTGTTTTATGTGTTTTAAAGATCTTATTACATGGCAGCACATAATAGGAATAATACCAATGTCAGCGCGGAATTCTAGAACTGTTTTTTCAAAATTATGGAGGTGATAAAAGACTAAAATCGATAAATTTTATTTCGAAATACATGGTAACATATTGGTTTTTCCCAATTTCGGAGGTGTTGGAGTTCCTTTTAACCTATTATTGTATCATAAGACACAATTTGACAGTGAATGGATGGACTAAGCGATGAGCCGATGAAAGGTAGTGTTAAACCTTACTATACATAAATCTTATTCTCACAAGTGTAATTTAAGTGTTTTTCTGTTTTTTGTCTCCAATCAGTTTGTATTTTCCAAGTATCTCGTTCCTAATTAATTTTGCTCTTTTCATGTAAGCTTTACTGATCGTAGTCGGACAGTATAACTATAATGACATATATATGATCCCTCCGTGTAATGTACTAATTCTACCGTGTAATTTATTGGATTCCAATTAAATTGATGTTAGAGAGAAAATGAGAGAGAATTTGAATGATTAAGGTGTTAGATCATTGTTTAGCTTTTACATTTTAAGCTAACGTGCATACATGTTATACCAGTACTTACTAGCTTAGCTAGGACAGCTTGTGTTTATGTGTTATTAGGACACTAAAAGTCTTACCAAATGATAATATTAGTGGTGACACACGTGAAAGGACAAAGGGTTAAAGAATCATATGAACAACCAAATAACGTAGTAGTTGTTTACATTTGTTTCATAAGCATATGGTTTATCTTTTATAAACTATCAAAGCCTGAGATCTTAAGTAGTGAGTTAGGTATTTATATTTATACCGTGTTTGACAATACATAGGAAACAAGCATTGTAAATTATGAAGTGAGACGGAGAAAAGGAAAATCCTTCTACCATTTATGTTTATTGTTTCTAAATTAGTATTAAAAGGGATGAAAACTTTTGTTTGCATTTCATTTACGAGCGTTTGGTATAAGAAAAGTTTTTCACGTAAAATTCTACAGAAATTCAAATTTTTGTTAGTTCTTAAATTCAAATAAAGTTGATACATAAATAAATACTAAATATTTTTGATACTTTAAATGTAATATTTAAGATGAAAAAAACATTAGTGATTAAAAATCATAGTAATATCTATTTTTTTAATATATAACAAAATATAATGCTTAAAAATGAGTGATCTAGTGACCGGTAGTTTAAAGATTAAAAAAAAACTAATTATTAAAATAAATAAAAAATCATAATAATGTCTTAAAAATAATAGATAATCATGAACGTTAAAAATACATTTGCTTAAAGGTTTATTATTGTTTCTTTTTCAATATGGGACATAACTTTTTTGAATAATCTTTAAATGAATTGACCAAAAAAAAAAACTTTTTCTATAATAAGGCAGAAATTTTGGCCTAAATCCGGTGTAGGTTTTTTTTTAAAGAAACAAACAACTAGAATTTCAATATATAAAGATATTAAAGATCATATTTCCCTTAATTGCTAGTCAGTTTGTTATCTTATTACGAAATGGGAATATGAATTGAATGATCCATTTATGATCTTTTCTATTTATGATTTTTCCTTTGACATGGTGGAAATCGTTTGCGGCATTTTTTTAGAGCAATCATTTCTCCCTCTTTTGCACTAAATGTGGGAAAGATTTCCTAGAAAAAAATAGCTTACATTTAATCAAACATCCGAACAATTAAGTTTACCCGTAAATGTTTAATTTCCACCTATTTTACATTGAAACAAACAGAGTCAGGTGTAATATGCATGCACATTTACGGATGGAAAAAAAGATTTTGAAATAAATTACCTTTTTAATATAAAAAAATGGTACGATATAAGTATTAGTTAAAGATTAAGAATGAATTGTTTCTCAACATTTGCGAATATTCTAATAATAGTATAACATAAACTTTTTAAAACCAATGTTTCGTACTAGTTAGGAAAATTTATAGTTTGAGAAACACCATGACATTACTGTAAGATGATCTATCAAGCTTTTTCTTCTTTTCTTTTATAATCAATAAAGACAATAATGTTCACTTTGGAGGCCCTTTGTAAATGACATGATTTGAAGCGTGGTATACTATGATATCAACTGTTTGGACCGATCATCACCTTCCTCTTTAAAACTTTTCAACATTGACATGGAAAACATGCCAAATTGCTCATGATATTGTACACCTCCAATTTTAGTTACATATGATCTGAATTGTAGGTTTTCATATCTAATTGCAATGCTCTCATATCTGACTACAAATTTCTCCGGTTTTCATTATACCGTGTACTCGCGTTGATGCTTCTTAGCCTCCTAGGGCCCAAGCTACCAAAGAACTTGTTTTTAATGCTCATATAATCATAAACATGCAACTAATTGCATTGTACTCATTCACCATTAGCTTAATAGACAAATATTTCTATGACCTCCAGCCTCGATATACAGAGAAAAAGACCCTTCATTATGTTACGCAGATTGAAGGTACACAAGCTTTTAAGCTCGTAATTGAAGTTTTTTCCTAAAACCACGAAACAAAATACATATATGACCCATTTCATAATTCTAACATGTTTTTAATAAAAACTCTTCTCATTCCAAGATTTATAATTGTTATATTTCCTATCTAAGAAGACTATAACCTAAAATTCAATCAATTGAGCAAAGCTAACAGAAAAGTTGTCGCAAAAAATATCAATGTGGCTAACTATATTTCAATTTCAAGCTATGCAGAAACTTGGAATCTTAATAGAGAAATATCATTAGTAATTCAGGTGCTTATATAGTCATATACAGTATATAATAAATAAATTATAAAGATAAAAGGATGTTAGTGACCACAATAACCATCTGCATAGCTTGCAGGGGTATCTTACTAGTTGTTGTCATACAAAAGTATGGAAACAAGCTTGAAACAAGCCCATGATATATTAATGGGTACCATATTTCTAGCTTGTTTGATGCTATGCATGTGCTAGTGTTCCATCTTTTTTCAGATCTTTTCTTTTATTAGAGTGACCCGTATTTCAGCAAAACTTTCTACCAGTCGTTCGTCCATATCAATCCCCACAGGCCACAGTCCTAGTTCTGGTGAGAATTGTGTAAGGCTCAAGCACAAATTGCAATTGTGGGCTAATATAGGAAAATATGTATCTAAATTGTGGAACCCAATGATAGCAGCGAACGAAGTGAGCACTGATTGTCGGCCAACTAATACTCGAATCCGAGCAACTTAGTCCATCATAGTAAATACCCTCAAATTGTGACTGTTCATACTATATCCTTTTAACGATTTTGATACCCATCTTTCAATTTTTTCAATTTGAGTACCACACTATAATAATTTTTCAATTTAGGAATTACCGTCTAAATTAATCACGGAATCCTGTCACGTGACATTTGACAAACGTTAATTTGAAAGGGTAATTTGACAATTTTACACAAAAATATGTCATGTTAGAAAAACGTTTCCCCCAATTTCATACATATTCCAAATTTGAGAAAACGTTGTTTTAGTATGATATATTTTGGTACAAAATGACAAAATTAGCCTCTCACATTCAAGTTTATCAAGCACGTGTTGTCATGTGACATAATTTAGTGATTAATTTAGACAGTGATACCTAAATTGGACAGTTTCTTATAGTGTGGTACCGAAATTGAATTTTTTAAATGTGCGTAGTAAAATCGTTAACAGCATTATAGTTTGGTGTACTAAACCTATTTTTTTCTTTATTTTTGGTACACCAGCTTGTATTTCTTATCAATTAAGCGTCACACAAGGTTTCAGGTTAAATAGAGATGTATGCTACTTAGTTATTTTTCTGGGTTTTAAAAGCCAAGCAAGTGGAGCACTTGACAACTCTAATTGTTCCTTGAAGATAACAGCAATATCGTATTTCAGCAAATGTTATGATGGAAAGTTATCAAATATGGCTCACACTCGTAGTATCATCAAGTTAAACGCCTACGCATATTCATTTCTTTGAAAAATGACAGGGCGGGTTATAGACATGTCTGTATAAGAGCATCCCCACAAGCAGCCTGAAATATTGCTCTAGCCTATGTGAAATATTGTCGCCTTATCAATGATATCATACAGCTATGGAAAAATTTGGAAGGAAATATTTCTTTGGCAAGTTGCGAAATCTACTGATAGTGACTACCGTTACTGGAATTAAGAAAATCAAAGAAGATTGTTCATAATTGGCATATCCCAAATTTAATCACTTCGTAACACTTACTACAGAACTGCAAGGATTTTGGAAACTGCAAAATGGGACCCCGGATTTTCCTAATTGAACAGAACCTCTATGAGGTATCAATTGCGATTGAAACCTCTGGTTCTAACATAACGAATAATTTCCCACCCAATACACACAGACACGTGCGTAATTGTTGTTAGACTTCACTTCTTCCTCTCGTTTGAATTAAGATTGATTAAAAAAATTGGACATGCATACACGAATCTTTTGGAAAGCTTGCTATAATCATGAAGAATTTTCTTACAAAACCTGCAAATTTGAATGCGCATACATACGGCATGGAGATGATACTTTTATTCCGCTTTATCTTGTTCTATAATTCCATCGTCATAATTATCCAACAAAGGCCACAACAGCTACAATATACATACATATTTTAAAGGGTACGAAACAAATTCATTACAACCAAGTTAACTATGACAACACGAACTGGAATTCAATCAAGTAACGAATGGAGAGAGTACAAAAGAATATGTGAAATCACCAGTGAATCATCATTGCCCTAGTGTGTTTCATGGAAGCTCAAACTCCAAAAGCAGCTTATTGAGAACGAGATTAGTACCCATTGTTGGAGTTCTTGGCCTTTGAGTGAGAAATGTAGTAAAACTGGGAAACTATCATATTCAGAAATATAAAAGCCGCTCCTGCAGCAAAAACTCCTTTTCTCAACATCTCGCAAGAGGGCGGCTCTGATACATCCCACATTTTTCGGTATTTGGTGTGATATGCATTCCTAACTGAACCAGCTAGCAAGCACACCTCAGCGATGAGGAAGAACAACCTGATATATATAAAAATACTGAATCAGCATCTTGAGAAAGTGGTAAGTTACTTACAATCAACAGAAATAACACTGTGTAGATCTTTTACGAAAAAATATAATCAAAATTTAAAAACAATTTCTAGCTGTGAACAGTAGACCACATTTCTAGTAGCTCTAGAAACCCCAACAGCAGAAGTCCAAGGAATAAATAGGAAACCCAGTAGTAAGTAACGAATCCATAAAGTATATGGCTAAAGCATTATATATCATATATATTGGTTAATAGCAACATTCACGTCTTCTATCTCAACTAAGCTTATCTCATTTTACTTGGCACCAAATGCATCTGGACTTCTTAAAAGTAAACTTGGAGAGACACTTTTTAGCACTCTCTAGATAGGATATAATATCGCGCATACTTAACAACACAAACAAACACATGATGGATGATCAGATACACCAGTTCACTATGCAAATGTGGTCTATCGAATTTGAGCTTTTAACAGATACAAGGTATCTTGAATACCAACAAAATGGGACAATTAGTAATTTATATGTTTCCAATCATGTACAAGTGATATACCAAGTCGTCTACCGAGTGGCATCATCTTTGTCAATAGGACGAGTAGCTTGCCGACAACATTAATTTACTTATCAAATCAACATAAAATTAGTAACCTTCATACTTAAAATTTTCAGGGAAAATACCAGCAAGTGATGAATAGAAGAATAGCCCAGGCCCTTGAACCTCCAGGTCTAAGAGCCTTTCCACAGCAAAAGCATTGGGTGACCACCATTACAAGGAGTTGGCTAGCCAGTAGGAGCAAAAGCGCACCAACACCATATCCAGTGGATATATCAGAATCATAAACACAATAGTTGTAATTCTTTTCAGCATCCGGTTGAATTTTGGCCTGTGAACGGATATGTATAGTGTTGGTTCTTTTTAAACATAAAAGTTTAACTATTATAACAAGACATGTCGGCTGCAACATTAAGAGAGCACTAATCACATGAAACCAATAAATATTTGCACGACCTCAGTACCTCAATCCATTTTGAGTGAGCAATTTAAAATCTGGACTTTCAGGTTTACATCTTAGATGTATGATGTATGACAAACCGATTCAACAAGTATAAATAAGATCATGTAAAAGAAAAACCGTGACAGGATTCCTGAATAATCTTTCCTCTTAAACCAATGTTTCTTCTTGTGATGTATTCATTATTCGGGCAATGACATTATTGAATCCCATAATTTGAACTATACTGTTTTTGGTACATATAGTTTCAATGTAAATAGTGTAGGTACCAATGTTATGCTAACTTGACATAGTCAAATCTAATCCCAATTCAGTACGGGGAGTCATAGTAAGTGATAAAAAACTATTTTAATCAATCCACATATGATTGTCTCCATAAAAAGTGAGGGTTGGTATAAATGCGTCATATATTATAATATCCTATTATGGCAGTAGGTTTACAAAATTGATATATATAGTTGAAAAATATTACGAAAGGGACCAAATCTGCCACCTTTAATTCATATTTTCGCGACCAAATCTATCAACCTTCCAAATTGTGGAGACTTACTGCTTCAAACAAAAGAATGGAAATATATGGACCAAATACAGCTTTTTTGACAAAACTACGAAGGAATACTCATCAGTCATTACTGTATTTTACCCGTTATCTTTTCAAACTAAATAAGTACCTTAATACATCAAATTACTAGATCTTTACACAAACCATAAATTATCTTTATATACTAGTTCTAAGTCCAATCTTAGGCTTTTAAGATCCATCTAAAATTGACGATAAATGGGGAACTATAGTTCAGTCCAAAATAACAATACGACAAGTCGACAAATCCTCTTGCTAATTTTGGACTAGATCTGAGATTATCCGACCTAAATAGACTAACAACTCAAAAATTTCCACCTATTATATAGTCGTATTAGTAAGTACACTAATCAAATCGCATGGCTATATACAACATATCAAGAACTACGAGCCTAATATAGCAATAATAGAAATCCAACAATTATAAATTTTAAGCCAAAAGTAACTACTAATACAAGTACACTCGTGCTTAAAGATTCGATTTTGCAAAGAAACATAGCAATACGGTTAATTTCTGAAATTTCTTCCTGATTTCGGGGTGTTCTTATTAGATCTGCGGTTTTCTGACCTAAATAGACTAAAATCTAGAAAATTTCTTCCTACTATATAAGACTATAGTCATATTACTAAATATACTAATCAAATCACATAGCTATAGACAATAGATCAACTGATCAAGAATCAAAAGCCCAATATAGAAAAAACATAAATCCGACAGTTATAAGATCTTGCAAAGAAAATTAGCAATAGGATTAATTTCTAAATCTTCTTCCTGATTTCGGACTGTAAGTATCATATCTGAGATTTTCTGAATAAAAAAAAAACAGACTACCAACCATAATTTTTTTTATTTGTCTACCTTCTATATAGTCACATTACTAAGTATACTAATCAAAATAGTGAAATACATACAGCTATTTACACTAAACACACTACACAGCTATTTAAAAGGGACCAAGAAATAAAAACCTAATTTAGCAGACACATTTAAGAATTAAGCCAAAATTAACTAGAATAACAAATGCAAACAAACACTAATCTAGTAGGATCTGTACTTAATTAAGATGAAATCTTTAAAACAGTTGCAATAACAAATCACTATATGCATACATATATATATAAGTATACTAATCAAACTACATAGCTATATAAATCGGACCAAGAATTAAAAACCTAATTTATCAGCAACATTTAAGAATTAACATAAAATTAACTAGAATAACAAATGCAAACAAACACTAGTGGGATCTGTACTTAACTGAGATTAAATCTGTAAAACAGTTGCAACAACAAATCACTATATATATATATGTATATATATTTGTTGTTAACGATTTGGGTACCCACCTTTCAACTTTCCCAATTTGGGTACCACACTATAAAAAACTGTCCATTTTAGGTATCACTGTCTAAATTAATCACGGAATCATGTCACATGACAGCACGTGCTTGATAAAATTGAATGTGAGAAGGTAATTTGTCATTTTGCATCAAAATATATCATCCTAGAACAACGTTTCCCCAAATTTGGATTATGTGCTAATTTTTGTTATATGTGAAATTGGGGGAAACGTTTTTTCTAGGATAATATATTTTGATGCAAAATGACAAAATTACCATCTTAAATTAAAGTTTGTCAAATGTCACGTGACATGATTCCGTGATTAATTTAGACGGTGATACCTAAATTGGAAAGTTATTATAGTGTGGTACCCAAATTGGAAAAATTGAAAGGCGGATACCCAAATCGTTAAAAACAGATAGTTTGGTATATCAAACATATAATAAAATCCCCTTAAGTATACTAATCAAACTACATAGCTATATAAATTGGACCAATAATTAAATACCTAATTTAACAGCCACATTTAAGAATTAAGCCTAAATTTAACTAGAATAACAAACGCAAAAACAAACACTAGTAGGATCTGTAGTTAATTAAGATTAAATCAGTAAAACAGTTGCAACAACAACTCACTATATATATAAATATATATAGATATATATATATAGAGAGAGAGAGAGAAGTGGTTACAGTGCTTCTGCGTTGCTCAGCAGCAACGGCTAAACCGAAAGCGATGACGTCAATGATGACGATTAGAGCTATTACTATCTTCGACGCCATTTTAATTAGATCTGGATCTCAACTTCTCCAACTCTTTTTGTTTATTCTCTCTATCTCTCTCTTTTTAATACTCCGTGTATAGTATATTTAGTGGACTGAACTGACTAACTACCAGCAAAAAAATGGAGTATTATTTACAATTACTCTATTTCATTATTTTATTTATTGGAGTATAAAAGTAATACCTACTATGGCGTTATCCGTAATGTATGCAAATGCATGTGTAGTTTTTATAAACAGTTCCCACCGACAAATTCAGCAAACTTATGCTCTTTCAAAGTGGGAATTTCATACATTTAAAAAAAAAAAAAAAAAAAAAAAAAAAAAAAAAAAAAAAACATACCACTTCTAAAACTAAATTAACAAAAATATATTCAAAAGTTTGTATCTAATTTATATATTTCATACCCTTATTCTAAAAATTCATAAGATTATTTCAAAAGTTTATACCCTGATTTGTATATTTTCATATACTTATTGCAAAAGTTCATAGGCTATTTCAAAATTCCAAACCATATTTCGTAGAGTTCTATCCTTATTTTCAAAGTTCATAGCTCAATTTACAGAATTCATATACTTATTTACATAATTCATATTTTTAATTTTCAACTCCATATCCTTAGTTTACGAAGTTCATACACTGGTTAACAAATCTAACCATTTTCCGTACTCCGATCTTGAACTAACACGTCGCTATCGTGGACCACTCTTTTGACCACCACTTCTTCGTCGGCATCAATTTCGAGTTTTTGACCTTACTCTATTACACCATCACCGTCCATTTCGACAGATGCTCCCGTTTTAATTTTCACCAAAGAGAGAGATCGGAGAGAAAGAGAGAGGAGTAGAGAAAGATCGAAAAGATAAAGCGAGAAGGAGAGAAAGATCAAAAATAGAAAGCAAGGGATAGAAAGATTGAAAATAGAGAGGAAGTAGTAGAGAGATCAAAGATAGAAAGTAAGAAGGAGAAATCGGAGATATGGAGATAGGACAAAGAGAGAAGGAGTCGGAAAGAGAGGTAAACGAATAGATAGATCGGAAATCGAGTGAAATGAGGAGAGAGAGTAAATAGATTAGCATAGATGAATGATATTTTTTGTTTTTTATTAATTATTAATTGAAATTACTTTTTGATGTTAATAGCCACTAGGAAAAAAAAAAAAGAACAATTTTCAACCCAGCCCAATTCTTTTTTATCTTTTATTAAATATGGGTCCAAAAAATACTATTTACTTAAGTTTTAGTCCAAAATATAAAACAAATGAAAAATATTAAAATTTGTATTAATAGGAGTAAATAATATATATTTTAAATGTTTTGTTAATTTATCCTTCTTATTATCATGCATTTCAATTGATTTTAATGTCCAGCTCAAAACAATTTCGAAGTTGTGTTCCGTATGTTGAGATGGAATGCGAAGAAAGTGATGACATGATGCTAGGTTGCAAAATAGCTACAAATATTTTGCTCTATCAAATATGTGAGATTTAATTTTGAACATTCGTAATCTTGTTTGTTGATTATTATGTGAGATAATTAATGTTAAGTGTATTTAACTTTCATCTGATTTCGATTTACTATATCCAACTATCAACTTTTCGATTTGGTATACTGCATTAAATAAACTATTTCGATTTAGTATATTTCTGTTAATTTAACTAGAGAAACCATGCACATGACTTCACGTGTCTGGTAAAATGTGGAAATGATCAATATAACCAAAAAAATTCCTCCAAAAGTTTTGGCGTCACTATCATATTAAATTTTGGTAATATCAGTGTCAAATTTTGATAACATCGAAAAGTTGATAGTCGAGTATAATAAATCGAAATCGGGTGAAAGTTGAATACACTCACATTAATTATCTATTATTACGTTTAATAGAAGTTGGCTCTGTCTAAATTATTACTTTCACTTTTAAAAAATTATCGGTCTATTACAATCATTCTCACTTTTGCACAATGAAATTTAAAAAGGTTTAAAAAAGAATAAAATGGTTTTAATTTTCGATAACTACTCTAATTCTCTATTTTACCAGTTTACAAAGACATTTTTTGAAGCCAAACTATATTCGAGA
Source organism: Primula veris (assembly GCA_963682055.1). Taxonomy (NCBI): domain Eukaryota; kingdom Viridiplantae; phylum Streptophyta; class Magnoliopsida; order Ericales; family Primulaceae; genus Primula; species Primula veris. The sequence goes on from OY821746.1 coordinate 4,697,071, forward strand.
CCAGTTTTTCCATTGTATCAAAGATTAATATTTATGTGACAGTTAACACAATTTCGGTGCTGTCATCGAATAAATCGATTCTCAATAAAATCAAAGAAATAAAATCATAAATTTGACTTGGAGCATCTACGAATTACGATAAACAAGGGACTGGGGAGTACTTTTAATTAATCATCGAAATTGCCAGCTGTACTCAGCTTAGATTACACGCCTGGTCCCCTCCCGATTTTATTTCTTTCCGATCAAGTTCAGCTTTTGGTTTATAATTTTATTATATATCGGCCTCTAATTTATAATCCATCCGTTACTATTTAATTGTCTATTATTAAATTACGTGTAATTTTAACCGAATAAGCATTTGTATTAAAATTGTCGGAATGAAATTTTTTAAAAGTTGATCGTATAGTTCAAATGTTACATTTTATGATTAGATTTTAAAAAAATTTATTTCGATAATTTTGATACAAGTTATAAAATGGTGTTAGTTTCATAAGGGACAGTGATTATTTTTTATTGAATATATATATTTTATGCATATATATATATATATATATATATATATATATATATATATATATATCGATGTATCTATATATTTCCTCTCCCCACTTCTTTTTTGAAGATTAAGTTCGATTTTGGTTATTGATTCCTCTCTCTCTCTCTCTCTAGCCTCAATTTTAATAACTATCGTCTCTTCAATTCCGGTTATTAATTTGGAAATTCAGTTTTAATTATGTTGAAGAGACTAATTTGCATGTTTTTTTATTTGCCTTAATTGAATGAGTCGTTAAACCCTAGTTTTTCACTAATTTATATCATACAAGTTTTTGTGTGTGTTTGCCTTATTGAATTGATTGGGTTTTCACTTTTTAATTATATTTTGCTGCTTTTAACCAAATAAATTGGATTATAGTATATCCCTAAAGTTGCGTGTTTCTTGCATACTTTATCATGTTGCATAATTTATTGGTTAGGCTTACAATAAATTTATTATTATTGCATAATTTATTTATTATTTTGTATTTAGATACATTTATTTGCGTGTTTGAATGTGTTACTGAATTCTAAAACTGATCGAGACTTTGCCGGTTGCCGTAACTGATAATGAAAAGTTTTGATTGATTTGTTTTGTTTTAATCTTCTCATTAGATTGCAATAGCATGTTATCTAGTGTAATTAGTGATATCTACTCTGGTATGTGTTATGTAACCATGTTCATCATTTTTTAGTTGGATAAGAAGGCTCATTATACAATTAAGCAGATTAGTTTAATGTATTTCATGGTACTTCTAAATTGCTTGCAAAATTGATGTTTATGTATGGATACTGATCTCTCTTGTTTGGGAAGTATATTTATAATACCCGATCGGTTGATCGATTAGGACTCTATTCGACTAGACAACACTTATTTTTCGTTATGAGTTTGTTAATTGCGATACTATTGGACTAAATTTTTAGGACCCCCTTCTTTTTGTTAATTGAGTTTGTTAATTGCGTAGCCCCTTCTTTTTGTTTTGGCATTTTCTAGTTAAACTTTATAAACCTTGATTCTGTTAGTCTACTTCATTTTCCTTAGAGTTTATAGCTAGTAGTAATCTTCTTTTCTTAAATTGAATCTGAGACGTAGTATTAGCTGTACCATCATAAGTTGTTAAGGTTACGGAATTCATAAGCACAATTCCACACTGTTCTTTCCTTAGTAGCTCAATGGTAGAGCGGTCAGCTTATAACTGACTGGTCGTAGGTTCAAATCCTAGTTGGGGATATTTTTTCAGGCTATACGTATTCTGACCTATCTACTCCTGTGCTACTTTCTTAACTGGCAGAAACGTGGGATATGGAAAGTTACTTGTTGGTTTTAATTCATCACTTGTATAGGTGAAGAACTCGATTCATTCAATTTTTAGGGACCAAAATATTAGTTTACAGGAAGTATTAGTTTTAGTCCCATGGCAATAATAAGATAACGGCTAAGACTATTTTGTTAACTTCTTGCAACTTGCTTGTTCTGTTATATTTCGTAGATGGTAAGTAGTGATAAAGAAATAGAGTGTACTTCAGTGATGCGGGTTCTAAAATTTACCACTTTGGTTATTGAGATATGGGGTCATTACTTAAGTCTTAACACTGGTTACAGAGAGGTCGTTTTCAGGAAAGTTTACCAGTAATTCTTGAAGGCATTGTTAATGGTTTTCCCAGGCCATCATTGTTTTCATTTTTTTTCTTCTGTACGTATCCTTAGTTTGTAGAGGACTATTTTCCTGTAGCAAGTTTAAACTGTTATGAAGTTATAAAAGGTTGACCGAGTTAGCACATTAAAAACATGCTTAGTAAGTCTTTAACGTTTTAAGATCAAATAATTAACCCAAAAAACAATGTCATTATATTGTAAAATGCTCGTATATATGTCTTAAATTAACTAATAACGAACTCTAGTTACATGCAATTACTTTCTTTGAATCTGTGACGTAATTTGTAATTTTTTTCTCTTAGTTTATCGTAAACTTTTTTTTATACTTTGGGGGTCATCTCTTAGTTTACAAGCATTGTTTGAAATATATTTGTTGCATGTGTTCATGGTGGGCTTAGATTGGTGAGCGATTGACGGTTAGGTTTTTATTGTTGCCTTTGTTCCTTTTGAGGAGGAATCAAAGGTTATCTTGAATCCTTGTTACTTTGACTCAAGTTTGTTCCTTGTGTACATTAGACAAGAAGGTATATAATTCACCCTGCAGTTCTGCCTTTTTCTGGAATTTGATCATACAATTCCTTGCTCTGCGTTCTCAAGATTACAAGGTTATTTATTCAACGGCGGGGTGGTGAATAATGCAGTCTCATACACACCATCTTTTACCCCGCTTACAAAGTGGAGAGATGATGTTTTCAACGTCTGAATCAAAATTCTCTAAAACACAATTACTGGTTTTCATTGTTACTTTTATTGTATATATCTATTTTAACTGACTTTACTTTTAGGAAGCAAGTTTGATTTGTTCCTTGTAAACATAAATAGACCTATTGTGATCCAATGTTTCTGAAAAAGCACATGTACTCCGTTCTGTCTAATCATAATTTATGATTTCTTCTTTCATGATTTCATCTTATTTTGTCTGCGTAAGCCATTTCTTTGGACTCCCTTTCAGTTTGTGAATTTTTTTTTGTTAGTATCTTTTGTTGTCAAAAACACACAATCCTTTGAAAACGAAAAATTAAAATGTCGTCCAAAACATTTACTATGCTAACATTATCCATACAAATGAAGCTCACGATATTTAACTTCTTGATACTTGAAAATCAAAATGCAAGATGAAAATATGATGAAAACCCAGCTGAAGCACCACCAAAAAATAATGAATTGCTCAAGCAGAAGGTGCTGCTGCCTCCTTCCTTTGGGCTGCTTCAGTTCTCTCCGAAGCCAAGCTTGAATCTGCAAAGTAACTCGTGCGAGCTGTCCTTGTGTCCCTTTTATCTTACGAGGTTAGCATGCCTCTTCATTTCTCTATTTCCTAGTAACATTTTTTATTGATCCAAAGGTAGTATATGTAATATTTTTGTAGTAAAAGATCAATATAGCGAAAAATATCACATCCATGCTAATTATCCTACACTTCAAATCAGCAAAACACGTAATCCAAAACATTTTTTTTTCAAATACCCAATCCCTTGATTTGGAATAAAAAGGCACTCAATTAATCTTCTAAACCATCATCTTTGCCGATGTGTTCATCCTCGTCCATACTGCCAGTAGATTCACTATCTTCACCCCCACCTCTATCATCACCACCACCTCCAATCACCAATAATTTATCGTTTTCGCCCAGGAATACACATTTTCTCTCCTTAGCAGCAGTTGCAGGTATTATAAGAATCGTAGGATTATAGGAAAACCGTAGGATTAGGTCTCTTGAGAAGGAAAATAGAGTTGTCACGTAAGTTAAAGGTTTAAACACTCAAAAGAAAATGTGAATTGACATACAACTTAACTGATGGAGTGCAGAAAAGGCACACTGCCTCTTGGTTTAGCCTCTCTGTGTGTGTGTGTGTGTTATAGCATGGCCGTTCTCTTTTCAAGACGTACCATACTGAAATAAATAATCGACCATATGCATAATTGAATTCTAGCTGCATTGCAGTCAAATATAATTATGGATAAACCATTGAATTCATTTCACTTTTCTGCAATTTTTACAACCTATAAATTCATGTACTTGCACATAAAAGAAAATATGAAGATACATATGTCGATTATATAATTTCTAATTAATCAAATGTGGTTTATAATACTTTGGTAAATTCCAGTTATGCCCTCTCCGAGCCTCAAACTCGAGACTGTAGAATCTTTATATATCTGTGGATGAACTTGTACCCATCATCTTTGTATAATTATCTTTGGTGGTGTTGGTGAGAAAGTTTTGGTACCATTTAGCGGAGAGCTTGGGTGTCCGTCTAAGTGTTTTGCGATCAACGTGGTATAACCCCATTCCAACATCGTAACCACTTAACCATTCCATATTGTCTATCAATGACCATATAAAATATCCTCCAACATTGGCACCATTACTTCCAAAAAGGCAAAACAGTTTGTTAGAAGTTGGAACTCAATTCATTTTTGTTTGAATGCTAAGAAATGATCAGAATACTACAGGTGTGTGTAAAGTAATGCACACATTTTTTTCTTAGCTAAAGTACCTTCAATTAACAATATGAATACATACATACATACATATGTATATATATATATATACACTCGTATATATGACGTACAAGAGTAACTTTAAATCATCTGAGAAATTAATCAAAAGCTTAGAACAATAAGTTGTACAAATCCGTTTAATGGGTACCAGAGAGTTTGACCATATTGTGAGCCTCAATTGCTAATGCAATTTTAGGTATTAACACCAATCTTAGGGCATGTCTGGTAGGAGTTTTGAAATCAAGTTTCTTTCTTACTTATTTGTTGATAATAATATGCAAATGGTAATGTTTTACACCCCTTGATTTTTTTTTCCGGGAAAATAATAGACGTTTTTAACTACATACACTCGTCTTTTTATTTAATTCTGGTTTAAGAAAAGACTAGCAATCTTGTATGGATGGGGGTAGCAACTCAAGTTTAATTTTTTTCTTTCTTTATTGGGTACCTCTAGATAATCCAAGCATTCAAAGTTCAAAAAGTTGATAACTAGTTCTGGATAAAACCAAAACAATAAATTAAAATTCATGTATTAAGTGCAACAGTTTCTAAGTTGTTTTGGAAGAGACATCCATTCGTAACAAGGACGACTGTAAAATACCTTATTGCCCTAGACAGTGAAGCTAGATAAGATTTGTGAAATTGAACTCTTTTTTCATCATGCAATATGTCTTCCATCTCTTGTCCAAGTTCAGAACCATAGCCTGGAATCAAATCAATGAACTACTCTTGATAAGTTGGTTTTGTTAAAATAGATAAACAGTGTTTAATTGTTCATGTAACTTGGGTTATAGTTAATCAATACTTGATCCGAGACGCTTACGGAAAAGTATGTTTAGGCATAGAATATAGAATTTAGGAAATTTACAGATTATCAAATAATTGATCAGTAATTACCATTTTCTAGTACATATATAAGCTTGTTATTATATCGCAATTTGAGATATTCAATAATCTCCTCCATGCCTCTTGGGACTACATATAATAGGTGAACAGCGGTCTGTAACGCAATTAAAAGAAATGTTATAGGTGTTATATAAATAATTATGTATATTTATTTTTTGAGTAAGAAAATTGGTACCGCTTCTCCAATCAGACGACCATTCCGTTCACCGGAAAGATAGGAAAAACCTAAGATCATACTATTTCCGTCTAAATTACAGCTCGAGTTTATGCAGTCCTTAGCATAGAGAGCAGTGTAGTGGTTAATACCAATAAAATCAGTACTCCCTTTTAAATATCCTTTTTGCTCTGTGGTGAATGCAGGCACTTTATTCCCTTGATAACGCCTCATTTCTGGAGGATAATCTCCAAAAACAAGTGGATCAAAAACCCTATTTCAAAACAAGAACATTTATGAAATCGTAACTCGTAACGTTCACTTGGTGTCCGTCTAGTAAGTTAGAGTACTCCACAATGCAAAATTTGTCTCTCTGGGGGAAAAGAAGAACTAAAAGTGAAAATGATGGCGAAAATTTGTGGTCTAAAAAATATATACTTTGAAAACTCTACTTTAAAGTATTTGTTACCAGGCGAGATCAAAAGCCATGGCCCTTCGTGCTGCTTCTATGTCAACATTGTTATCAGTCATGGGCTCCAACATGTATGCTTGTGCCACAATCCCTATTAGTCCACCTTGTTTTGGCTGCATAAGAATACATTGCTTCTTAAACCTATATATCAAGTTGATCATGATTTACTGAATTACCCTAATATCTATATTGGTATTGACCAACACGATTATGACTGTTTTTGCTACATTTAGGACTAAAATGATGTGACAATGACAGACCTGAAAATGGTCTCTGTAGACCTTAACTGCCTTGGCATGTGCTAGTAACATGTTGTGCATAGCGGTGAGGTGTTCCGCTTCGGAATCATTATAATTGGGACAATAAGTGTAAGGTTTTGAACAATGTTCTGGTGGGAATATTCCTATTTGGTACGCCATCACTGCCAAAATGTTTGGCTCGTTTATTGTAACCCAATATTTTACTCTATCACCAAAATTCTCGAAACATGTATTCGCAAAATGGACGAAATCATCCCTGCGACAACATAGTTACGTATGAGAAGCCGATTAGTAATGAGAGGAACGGGTTGTTTGTTTGTAGATTTTAAGCTCCGTTATAATTTGCATTTTATTTAAGGTTGAGGTGGATTTGGTTGGTCAGCTTAAAACTTTAGGTGTTGAAAATTTATGGTTTTGAAAAATTAAGAAAGTTCAACTTTTTTCTTTCTTATCTTCAAGTAAATTAGCTTATTTGCTTACAAAAAATTTGCAGGTTCATCTTACATGAAGCTTCTAGCTTTTCCAAGCCAAAAACAATTCAACTGAAAGCACTGCGGTTCAATTATATAAAAAAAACAGAACTAAGCCGAGCTTAAAAGCTGAACAAGCCCTGAAGCGAAAACTGGATGATGTGGTATTAGAGATGTGCATACTGCATCAAAGGGCTCAACCAAGACCCATATCTGTCCTCCAAATCTTGTGGTAAGTCATTGTGGTGTATGGTCACAAATGGCTCGATTCCTGCAATTTTTGCTTATATTTCTGTTAATATAACTTTTCGAATGTGTTACAAATACTACATTTCAAACTTTCTCCCTTTTCGTTGTTCTCTGCTTTTTATATTTGTCGCATGTTTAGGGGTTGTTTGGTTGCAAATTTTAGGCAAATGAAATGGGCTTATTTGATATAGGAAAAAAATGTTGAGTTGTCTGGGTGCTTGTATAACTCACTTTTAAGATGACCAACCAAGTCTAGCACTGGTACATCATAAGAACAAAAAACAAGTACAAAGCCGAAGCATGAACTGCAACCAAACAAGCCGATACATTAACTTCTAATCTAAGAGTGTTAGTGTCACAAATTTGCTTATAATAAATTTGAAGCTAGGTTTATCCCAATTGAAAGTTGATGCTAGAGACTTGCTTTTCGGAATGGGAGAGTGATGGGTAGTTTATTAAAATACCTCTAATCAAAAGGTTGTCAATGATTTTGTTGTAGAACATGATACCGGTTGGGTTCACATCTCCAAATTTTCCTCCTTTCACAAAAAAAAGAAGAAGAGAATGTTAATCAAGTTCAATAAATTATATCGTTATCAGGAAGCAACAAAGTTGTATTGAAGAAAATACATACTAGGCAAGATTCTTGTCCAAGATATTGAAAATCTATAAGCATTAGCTCCCAAAGAGTGCATTAGTTCAATATCTTCCTGGTCAAAAATAGAAATTACTACGTCAGTTAGTTCATTTTTCCAAAGATAATTATAGTCTTGAAGTAATTTTTAAATGAAGTAGTTATGTAATTAGTACCAAGTACCGATGATAATGATCGTCTGCAACGTCACCATTTCCTCTATTTACTGTACCCAGCAGAGCAGTTAGTCACACATTAGTACAAACTACAAACTAATAGATTAAGTTTAGATACATGAATTACAAGTAGTATGTAACTATGCATGTGTCTAGACAAAAGATTAATGTTTACCTTTTGTATGGGTATAAACATCCCAATTGCTTAGACCTTTTCCATCTTCGCGATAAGCTCCTTCAATCTAAGGCCAGAAATTAGACAGAAGATATTGAAGCTGAGAACAGATATATATATATACATGTATGTAGATATTTATGTATGTACATATCCTCTAATGATAAATTAAAGAGTATGTGTATAGTTCTAGAGAAAGATAACCATACTTGATAAGAAGAAGTGGATGTTCCAAAGAAGAAGCCATCTGGAAATTGTGACCTTCTAATTTCTTCTCCTTGATCAAATTCTCCATTAAAGCTCTTAACAAAAGAAATACACAAAGAAAAAAGAAGAAACAGAGAACACAGGTGGGAATGTGTTATATTATTCCCTTTCATATTGAGCTTACTATTTTCAAGGCTGTGATAAAAGCTTTTAGCTTGTAGTAGCAGATTTTATATTCATAACTAAAGTTTAGCAACTTGTTGTTTTCCTCATGTGTAGTTTCGGCCAAAGGAATCTCACTGTGAGTTGGTGGGATATTTTAAACTCAAGTGTCTTTCCCGTTAGAAGTTGGTATTTATTTGGCAATTAAGTTTCTAAGATGAACTTCTTTTTTCTTATTTAAGGACTAGAAACTTAAGCTAACATTATCTTGTCCTTATTCTTTTGATTATAAGACTATGTTTTTCCTTCTAAAAATACTACCAAACAAACCTAATAAATTAGGTGAAGGGTCGGATATTCTACAGATAGATAGGTTATCCATCTTCTTTGTTTTTTGAGAAAATTATTGTTAAGATAATGTGTTTGTTGATATGATTATGACCTACTTAATAATGTATTTTCTCCTTTAAGAATATTTGTTGAAATCGAGTACAAAAGTCTTATTCGATTATTCAGATCAGATGGTTTACAATCTTTCATTAAACAGTCAAAATTTATTACACAGTACAAGGTTAATTTCAGCTAATGATTATATATGTTTCTAATCATTCCATTATTATTATTTTGCTCTTGAGTTATGTGTTTTCGACCTTTTTTGCAGATTTTACAGATTAAAGAACGATATGATAAAAATGATAGGCCCGGGAGCCGGGAGGGGGTTAAAAGATACGAGAAAGACAAGTTGTCTACTTGTGAGGCTGTGTCGACATTCATAACCTAGCATATCAAGAGAGGCCAGCCTCATCCACAAACCAAAAAGTAGGAAATCAAAGGGAAAAAATAAATTTTAAAAGAAGCCATGATTTCCCTTTAATTAGACGGAGTGACGAGTTATTAGTCTAGAAAAGGACTGCATGAAATGTTATATAATAGTCCAAAGTAAAAGTACTATACATACATTCAATTTCTATCGATTAATATTATATCCGTCTATCCTTTGTCTACTCTTGGTGGTGCAATTATAATACTGTATTTTCCAGGATACCAGTTTCCCGACTTATTGTTGTAATTGTTGTTGCAATTATAATAGTCAAGTGATTTAATCTTCTACTGTCCAATTTGAATATAAATATATTTGAATGAGGCCAATTTGTCTTTTCTAACTGCCTGCAATCCACTACAATTTGTCTACTCTTTTTTTTTTTTTTTTTGAAAAGATCCTTTTGTCTACTCTTGGTGGTGCAATTATACTACTACTAGGCCTTGGTCACACGACTCACACCTAATTATCTTTTAATGAAGAATTCCACACTGGAGTTACTGGGAGTACCTTTTTATCTTTTAAAGCTGGTAATATCTTTTAGTAGCAAAATATTAGTGTAGGTGGAAACCACGTTGTTGAGCTTTTTTTTAATTGCATGCAGTTGGATTGGATGGTATTCGAGCACCAACAACTTTTGGAAAAGAATGATTGTTTTTTACTTTTATTTCAATGTGGATTTGGTAGATATTCCAAGTGTTTTCTGTATTTTAAAGTCAATTGTGCTTTCTGTTATTTAATTAGGTAAATGATGATATCCTTTAAGCTTTAACTATACATTGCAACAACAATTAAAAAAGGCCTATGGTTGTGATCAATTTATTCGTAAGCATAAATCATTCTTTACTAGTTGTGATCATTGATCAATTTGATAATTTATGTTTTCACGTTTCACACGTGCATTTGTTCACCCTTTCTTTCATTGATAAATGACTGTCCGATTCTCATTTACATACGGTATATTATCCCACATCGACTAAAATATGATATAGCATGTGATTTATAATGAGTTACACACCATTATCATTACGATGTCTTTTAATGGTAAGTTATATGTGGTTTAACATGATATCAGAGCGGGTCTAGCGATGTTAGGCTCATATCCCGTCCATTTAATATATGTTCGTAAACTCTTGAAATGTCGGGTCACGAGCGAGGGGAATGTTAGAGTATGGAGATTGTGGTTTATAAAAGAGTTACACATCTGTAATGGCTCATATCCCGTCCATTTAATATATGTTCGTAAACTCTTGAAATGTCGGGTCACGAGCGAAGGGAGTGTTACAGTATGGAGATTGTGGTTTATAAAAGAGTTACACATCTGTAATGGTAACTTATATGAGGTTTAACGTTATACAATTTTATTCAGCAACCGAGTAATTTCACATTTCAACTTGTTGAGGTTTTAAGCGGGAACTGATACTGCTTTTAATTCGCAACGATCTTTAATTTTTCGTCATGACGCTGCTATTGTGGCTGCTGCGTTACTAGGAAAACCCGTGTGTGCCATTTAGCTGAAACAAACATAGCTTAGCAATAAAATTTTATATACTATTCGATTATCTTGATAAGTGAAATACTACTAAAAAGATCTCTTTCGTTTATTATCTCAGAGATAAATAAGTTAATATCACATATAGATTCAGTGCGGGTCTAGCGATTTTAGGCTCATATCCCGTCCATTTAATATATGTTCGTAAACCCTTGAAATGTCGGGTCACGAGCGAAGGGAGTGTTAGAGTATGGAGATTGTGGTTTATAAAAGAGTTACACATCTGTAATGGTAACTTATATGAGGTTTAACGTTATACAATTTTATTCAGCAACCGAGTAATTTCACATTTCAGCTTGTTGAGGTTTTAAGCGGGAACTGATACTGCTTTTAATTCGCAATGATCTTTAATTTTTCGTCATGACGCTGCTATTGTGGCTGCTGCGTTACTAGGAAAACCCGTGTGTGCCATTTAGCTGAAACAAACAGAGCTTAGCAATAAAATTTTATATACTATTCGATTATCTTGATAACTGAAATACTACTAAAAAGATCCCTTTCGTTTATTATCTCAGAGATAAATAAGTTAATATCACATATACATTCAGTTTATTGAGTTTATCTCCGAAAATCTATGATTTCTTGAAAACATAGATTATGCTTGCGTTAAATTTTACTGGCTTACAAATAAGTATCAGTGTCTGTTTGTCAATGCTCCTGAAGTTGTTCTCATATGTACAAAAAGATAAATTTTTTAATTTTTATAATACTACTAATGACATTTGCATAGTAATGTTTTTTTTCATACACTTAACATCTCCATTCCTATGTAATTTACAATATCAGTGTCCACTTTCTCAAAATAAATGTTTGAACTAAATCGAATATTATTATATGATATAAACACTTACCAAAAAAATATATTATTATATAAACTGAACAATTCTCACATTCTTATTGCAACTTTTAAGGGTTACTTTTTTAACTTTATAAATCCATGAATGAAGCTTCCAATTCATGTACTAACATTACTTTACAAATCACTTCACTACTGGTGTTGTCCTTTTCCTTTTAACGTTGCTGTTTTTTTGGTGAATGCCATTCACCTGATTAATGGTGAATTTAGGAAATTTACATTTTTATTATTATATAAACTGAACAATTGTCACATTCTTATTATTATACATTGTATGACCAGACGAGTACTATAGAAACGCAACTATCATATGTGCCCCAAATAAACAGAAGAGATGATGAATTTAGGAAAAGAATGAATGTCAATTGACACCGCACAATGATATACGTAAATAGAGTACCCATTTCACATCTCAGCTTGTAGAGGTCGAGGTCTTGAAAGGGATATAAAGCTACTTTTTATTGATGAGCCGTTTGTCATCGTTTCGTTGCTCTTGTGGCTGCTATTAGTAAGAAAACTTTTATACCATTTAGCTGAAAGTTTGGGAGTTCTTGCTAGAGTTTGCCTATCTATGTGGTAAAGCCCGAATGTAGGTTTGAAACCATCTATCCACTCGTAATTATCCATCAACGACCAAGCAAAATAGCCCCGCACATCGGCACCATTTCTGTAAATAAAATTTCTAATTTATCACTACAGTACATATATACGCTTCATATGAAAATTTTCAAATGAAAAAACAAATACACTCCCAATTGCATAGTTTTAACTAACATCGTTAACTACAGCTACAATAACGTATCACTTTATTTTGATATTTTTAAAAAAGTGTAAATTAACCTTTAATGGTAGCAATTAGTACAGTGTTACATTTCTTGGTGATTTAGTGCACTTACTGAACCAAATCAAAAATAAATTATAGGTCGGGGTACAAATTGATTCAAGAAAAATCAAGTATTTTGTACTAACACTTTTTATAAGTTCATTTTTGTACACTGTTCTAATAAGTTTTACCTATTTTTCTTCCCCCAGTCTCTGTAGAACTACGCAAAAATGCTATACTTTATCGGTTGGTGAACAAATAAATCTGATGACATTACAGTGAGTGTATAAAACCACGGCATAATACTAAAATGTACTCGGTACTTACCTGATAGCCTTGGCCAAATAAAAAAGGTATTCTTTATGGAACTCTACTCGCTTCACATCATTCAAGACCTCCTCCTTATTTTGCTCGTCTGGTGGTGAATACCCTGCGAGATTTATAAAAAAGAATATGGAATCTTGATTTAATTACATTCATGAACTTCGATTGATTCTTAACTGTAACAAATGCTTTTTTCCAAATTGAGGTATTTACTCACCGTTTTCAAGTATGTACATAGGCATGTTGTGGTATCTGTTTTTCACATAATTCACGATATTCTCCATGCCTCTTGGAACGACGGAGAAATGAGGTTTGCTCGTCTGTTTACCAAAAAAAAAGGCAAGTAACAGTACGGAAATTAGAAGTTAATTGACTTAGCAAGGGCTTTTCAGAAAAAAAGTTTAAACTATCAATTTACATGGTTTTATACCGGATCCCCAATCGGAACACCATTTCTTTCCTGAGTAGTGTAAACAAACCCTCGAATTGCTCTGTCATAACCAAGGGGGCAACTAGAATGAAGACAGTCCTTGGCATACAGTGTCGAGTAATGGTTAATGCCAATAAAATCAATACTTCCTTTTATAAGCTTCTTTTCCTCGAGAGAGAATTCGGGTAATTCTTTTCCGTGGAAACGCCGCATTTCAGGAGGGTAATCCCCAAATACCAAAGGATCATAAGTCCTGTCATGTTAGATATAATCAAATTTTATACATGTACGACAGGGTGAGTTGTGACCGTCAGTTAAATCTGACACAATCAACTCCAAGTTTTAACAGGAGCATGAGAGAAAAATATTTGTGGAGATATCAAAAGCCTAAGGTTGATTCAGAGTTCAAATCAGTAGCTGTATTTCTTATGATTTTTCTTCCCTAATAAAAGTAAAATTATATGTATTTGCCAAAAAGAATAATGTCATTGGTTGTTAAAATTACAATTGGCAAACAAGAACAAGCACATAGGAAAAAAAACATGCTACATGGACACTGGAAATATAAATTTTACTGCAACACTCGATAAGCTATTGTCAATGTAGTTTTTCCACAATGATTTCTGTTCACATGAAAATTGCTGCACAATATCTAACATCAATATTGAATGTCTAGAGACCACAGTAAGTTGGCGTCATAGTTTGGGGCCAAAATTTTGTATAACCCGACTCCAAATGTGATTTTTTGAACAATGCCATTAAATTGAATAAACTCTACAATTACCAAGCTATTTCGAACGCCAGGACCCTTTTTGCAGCATCTCGATCAAGCTCATTATCACCCATTGGTTCATACATGAATGCATTTTCAACAATCCCTATTTCTCCACCTTGTTTTACCTACACGTACAAAGTCAAGATAAGCATAAAATCAATATTTCCACAAGTTATTTCTTAGTTCATTACAATTTTAGTCATTTCACCTGATATTGCTCGCGATATAGTTTTACTGCCTTGGCATGCGCTAATAAGTGATTATGCAGAGAAATGAGTGGTTCCACGTCAGAATTTCCAGCCGAACAATTGCCAAAAGGCTGAGAACAACGAGCTGGTGGGTATTGTCCTCTAATATATGCCATGTTCGAGAATAAATTTGGCTCGTTTATAGTAACCCAGTGCTTCACTCGATCACCAAAACTTGTAAAACATGTCTCCACATAATAAACAAATTCTTCCCTATATCATTACATAAATATCAATGGCTTGAGCTTCGACGCCTCTGCTACAAAAGTTGATTATTATTTTACTATGTATGATAGATCTAGTCTGTAACACTTCCATCTTGTTTAGTTGTTTCTAAGTCTATCTCTACTAAGTTTAAGAGCAAACATAAAAGCACCCAAACTAACTCAATTTTCCATATCAAATGTCAATAATGAAATGTTAACGAATCTTGAAAATAACTTGACAATTTTGAAAATGAAAAGTTTCAGAGCTTTACTGCATTTTGGGGCTAAGCCAAGATCCAAATCTGCCTTCAAGTTCTTGGGGGAAGTCATGGTGATAGATAGTTACAAACGGCTCAATTCCTACATGTAAATTTTTATCGGTTAATTTTTTAAATATTATAAGAAAATTGTAAGAGTGTGAGTCAGTAGTCACTATGAATAAATGGTGAATCTGTTTGTACCTCTAAGTAAAAGACTGTCTAATATTTTGTTATAGAATGAGACCCCAGCATGATTGACTTGGCCAAATTTCCCACCTAAATGTATATCAAGAAAGATCATTAATCAAACAACAAAACCAAATAGGTATGAAGAATGATAACAGTTACAGATGACTTGTTTGGTTGCAGCTTTTAAGCTGTTTTTTCCTAATAGGATGCAGTAGGTTTGGTTGGCAACGATTAACGGTGATATTTTTGGGTTTCATGCCCTAAAAAGGATGGAAATTTTAAGATGTTGAATGGTCTTTTTTTAGCAACCTTAAAGAAAGTTAGCTTATTTCTGTAAGAGCTACAATCAAACAAGAACTAAGTATACGGCGTAGTATATTTTAAAATGTGCCTTTTTAAAAGTAGCTGACATACCATGAAGCTGGTGTAATTATCTTAGGTTGTTTGGCTGCAAGTTTAAGGAAATAACTTGCTTATTTGAGCATGAGAACGAAGACGGATTTATTCCGCTTAATCTAATTTGGTTTAACTAACTAGCTTAAAGAGAGAAAAGAGAAATCTGACTAATTTATTTCTGGAGAAGTAAAGATTGCTTTGTAGCTACAACAGCTTATAACACAAAAGTTCGGCTTAAAATCTAATCATTTAACCAATTTAGGTTTTGAGTCTTTTGACATTTTTGTGATAAGGGGTAGTTATCAGATCATCCAAGGTCTGATACTTTATCAATCTGGTCCCAAATTTACTTTTTAACATCCCTCAGCTCTCATAAATTTTACTGATTAAGTCACTTTACCAAAGTTTGACTGGAAAACTGAATTAAAGTATAATTTATTTCAACTAGTGAATTAGTGAAATATAAAAGGGCTAGTTGCACAAAACATGCATCTCGAGGACTAATTAATTTAAATATATACAAAGTACTTGTTTGATGAAAAGACAAGGCATGGATTAATAATATCTACAAAATTCTATTGGGACTAAATTGAAAATGAAGTCAAACCTCAAGGATGTGTTTTTATAGTTATCTATACTATGAAAACATTATTCAAAAATCTAAATCTTACGAGGGAGAATTCTTGGCCAGGAAATTGAAAATCTGTAAGAGTTTACCCCAAGAGAATGAACAATGTCAATATCTTCCTGTAACAATTTTAAACAATAAACCAGTTGGCAAACTAATGACAAATGTAAAACAATATAGTAGTCAAATAAAATAAAACAAGTTGTAGTATACCAAGTAACGATGGTAATGATCATCTGCAATGTCTCCATTATCTCTAAAAGCATTCTCTGTCATAACTCATAACCATTATCAAGAAAATAGAACAATTATCGATACTTTTATCAAGCTACGGTTAACAAATTCATCGCTCTTTAGCTCGAACCTGGGCGGTGATTAAAGACATCCCAATTACTGAGACCTTTTGAGTCTTCAAGATAAGCCCCTTCCACCTTGAACAATTTTCATTTCATTAGTTCAAGATACAAAAGGAAATAAAATTTTGCATAGAAAAATATACAGTTTTGTATGTGTATATACTTGGTAGGAAGAAGTGGATGCTCCAAACATGAAACCATCTGGGAATTGTGATATTTGGATTTCAGAACAAGAATAATGAGCAAAAGAGTATAGGAAGAGAAAAAGGATTTGGAGAAAAACAGATAGGCTATTTTGGAATCTGGTTCTCATTTTTACTTTTGTTGTCTATAAATTAGTTATGGAAAAAGGCTGTAAGATTTGTACTTGTACAGTACCTCTGAAAATGGGAGAGTTACAATAAAGGGATGAATATTGTCTTAACTTATTTTTGCTATAATGAATGAAAATCACAAGAATGAAGACTATTATTAATGGTCCCTTGTCCAATATTTGGATTTAGAATTTATTGCTTATGGGACCTTTTCATGCCTTCATTGTAACCACTAAGTCGGTGGTTAGTTCATCAGCATCTCACTCAATAAATTCTATTTTATTTAATTTTTACGAGTTTAGATTTAAAATTCAACTACATCAGATTCACAATAAACTTTTTATTTTTAAATAAAATTAATATAACTCTTTATAAATAGATAATATATAGAACTGACCATCAACTAAAAATCAATAGAACCCACTTTAATTCATCCGAATATGAATTTTACATTAAAATGTAATGTTAAAATAATTAATTATTGATATATATCATGTTTTAGAGAGAATATAAAATGTACATGACTCTCAAAATAGCAAAAAAAATGATTTTTCACTCCGTATTTGAGAAAATTTTGATGAGGCTGACGTGAATAGTCTTAGAGTATAAATATGTTAGAAACAATTTTAGTGTCATAATTTAGCAAAATGTAACTTTTACGGTTATGTTATATATAATGATGTGTCAACTTTGTATTATATTTATATAAGTTTTATGTTATATATATCAATGAACTTAATCATTGCTATGTGGGCCATGATATATTGAATACTTTAAATAGTTGTACTATTTAGTGTATATCAATTTTATAACTCATATTTTATTTAGTTATATCATATCATACTATTACTATAAGTCAATCCAAGCATTTTGAGACTGCCCAATTTTGTCTAAATTTTCCATAAATACCCCCACTCTAATATTGTAATTACTCTTAAATGTCATCACTCAATTCAAATACATAAATAACTTAAAAAATGTTATTTTTCACACATTTATATTTCAAACAAAATCGTTGTGTATTTTTTATAAGATTAAAACATTATTTAAAACATTATTTAACTCTTTATATACGATTGTTAATTAATTATATTTAATCATTCGATATTTAAATTTTTAAAAAAATATTAAGTTTATTTATTAAGATCATATTTATGTCACTACGTATCGCGGACGCAACGCATAGACAACAATTACCGATAGTTTTTATAGGTAAAGTTAACATATACATCGTGTCAAACACTTAACAAACAAAAACTAGTAAAACCATTGTATATGCTGTTACAGTAACAGTAGTTACCACCGCAATATCTTGCCCTAAAAAAAAATAGTTAAACATATTTTTTTCAACCACACTAACATATAGAGGGCTTTTTTACGAACTGTAATTAATATGCCTGTATGATGCATGTATATTGTAAATGAATAAATGTTATTTTTTCTTATCTCTTAGAATACATATTTGCTTAAATGATTGGTTATAACTTATAACTATATTTTCACTTTGTTGAGTTGAATTTAAAAAGTAAAATCCTCAGTTTTTTTTTTTGGAAAGCTATTTTTTTATTTTATTTAAGAAATGGCCTATGGAATGGATGGAGGATCTCATGTATGAGGAAACATTTTTTTTAGTTTTATTTGAAATCTAAATATACCAGTTGTTTGCTAAGTCCTGTAATTATGCTTTTGTGTACTAGTAATAAACACCAAAATTTAAAATTTTAAGGTTAGAGTTATATTTGCTTAAAAAGAACATACATTATTCGTTTTAAGTTTTACTTGTAATCTAAATATACTAGCTAGTTGTAAAGCTAAGCTCCTGTAATTATGCTTTTGTGTACTTATAATTATAAACACCAAAAGTTAAAATTTTAAGAGCATTCATAATATTTGTGTTAATTTTAACATTATTAACTTTGACACATCATCATTGAATTGCATGTGAAGTGTCAGATGTGTATATTAAATTTAACCTTCATATTATTGTATTAAATTAACAAAATTATCTTATTTTAGTTAAAATTAACAATTAATTAAAGGCCCATTATATACTATTTTTGTATGCCACCCAAATAGGAGAACATGTGATAATACATGTTGAAACTTGAAATAGTAATCCAATTGGAAATATATGGTTAATTATGAGGTTTATTTGTCACATCATCAATTAACAACATTAAAAACATTGTTATATTTAAGATAACACATGATTTAACACAATTAATGTAGACAAAAAAAAATGCATTGTTAGCTAACTATTTTAGTTAAAAATAGATATAACAACACTATTATAGATGGTTTAAGGTTAGAGTTGATTTTGCTTAAAAAAGGGAAAGTGTTTTTTTTATTTGATTTTGATCACCCAACTACTTCCAAGTTCCAAGACAAAAAACAAATGGTCTAATACTATAATAATTTGTGCTTATCATTCTTGTAATTACTTTATACATAAACTTATCCTCTGAAGATTATATTCCATTTACATTTGTTCCTTGGAGTGCAAATTAATGTAAATTATGTAGTAATATAGCAGTCCTAATCGGAAAATGAACTAAAACATTTTGAAACTAATATGATCAACGATTAATGTATTGTTTAAATTGAAAGAGTTGACATAAAATGCTTTTCTAGAGTTTCTTTTATAAATTTATATATAGCATAGTATAAAGTTTTCCAATTAGCTGGCTAAGGACAAAGAGAGTAATATATTTTCAAATTATGTAACACAGTTACACTACATATCACTTCCTACTTTTTTTATTGGTTTATAAGTTATACTAACCGTATAATATTAATGGTTATACACATGCTACTGTCATGGTGTTGATCGTGATTCACGACTTAATTTGCATCACAAAATAGTTGACTTATTATAATAAATCTTACTTATCTTCATGGGCGGACCCGGGGATGGCCGTCACTATACCGGCAGCGATTTTTAATTTTTATTTCATTTTTTTTATATGTGTAATTTAATTTTTTTAAAGATAAATACAATGATGGTCTTTCCAATTAAACAAAAGAGCTGTTAGTGTAGTAGTAAAATTGGTTTTAATGTACTGAAAGGTTAAGAGTTCAAATCATGTTAGTTTCTTATATTTTATGTTTTTTATCTTAAAATTACCAAATTTAGTAAATGACCATTGTATTTTTTCAAACAAACAAGATTACAAAAAAAAAAAAAATTATTGCTCAATACCCTTTTATCTTAATTTCATATTTATTTTATGTTAGGTTAAACGTAAAATAAAAATAAAAAATTTGTATTAAACCCTATTATCCTGTCCTTTCATCTAATAAAACTACAAAACTTAATCCACATTCTGGCCGAGAGTAAGGATCGTTCCATGAAGCCAATTTGTTGTTTTATTTATCATTTTGACTCCTATTTCTTTAAGCACCCAGAGCTATTTTTGATAAATTTAAGAAACAGCAGAATCAAACAAGAAATTAATTCCTCCCATAAGGGCCGCTCTTAACATTGATTTTCCTCTTTGGAATTTAAAGTCAGCACAAGTTCAATGTACGTATATGGCCTCGTTATTAATATCATAATATGGCAATCAAAGAAAGTAGAAATGTAAACATACGAGTTTCGAGTAAACGGGTATTCTGAAATAGATTGGGAAAATTTGATTAATTCAACTTATAAGAGGTGGTTATCAGGATTGGATCTTATCCAAAATGAAATTTAGGGTATGTTTCTTTGAAAAAATTACACTTATATTGCTCAGTTATTGCTATGTATAGAATTCCTCTATTCACCAGCTGAGCTGAAGTAATAGTGCAGGTAATAATCTATGCATACATAAATTATAATTATGCACGTAGACTTATACGCAAACTATATGGTACAATAGGGAAAACCAAACTAATGCCCTTAGGCATTTGTCAATTATAGTATGTGCTTTAGAGTGTTTGTTATACTATATAGTAATTTATTAAATATATTTGCTTTGGGTAAGTTATTAAATTAATAGACGATATTGGTAATGTTATAATGAAATGATAGCGTTTAGCTAGTACAATTTAACGTCTAGCAATGCCACTACTATTTTCATTTAATACAACTTGATTTAGAATGACATTTTTATACTTAAACAATGTCACTGCGGTACTCGATTGTTAGCCAAACCGGATTATAATTAATATTACCATTAATTTACGTGTCTCATCCTTTTTATGTTTTAGATTAGTGGGGGAGTTTGAGGTATAGATTATTTGCGCGTGTTTTATGCGTTTGCGTGTATCATTATTGTTTCGATATTTTCAAAGTTTCAACTTAAATTCAAAGCTTACCCTCATCACATGTATATATGTTCTTAAAAGGGGTGGTCAGCTGGTTTGTTGGGCGAGCCTAAAAAAAAGACATTGGAAGTTAATTAAACTCTAACCAACGATATTTTCATGAGTTTGTAAAATTGCAACTTTTATGGTAGACTAAGCCTAAATTATTAGGCTGAATTAGGTCTAAATTGGAGTATTAGAAAGGGAGATTATATTTAATCTGCTCTAACCAAATTCATTAAGATTAGGTTAGTAAGGTTTGAAAACCGAATTTCGGTTTATTCGAGTTTTAGTAAAATAATTAAGGTCTTATTATAAATCGAGAGCATCTCCCCTTCTTTTTCTTTTTTATCTCTCTATATATATTCTATCAGCGGCACCAGCCACAACCTACTCCGACACACCGTTACAAGTGTACACTTCGTACGACTTGTTGGCAGGGGCGAAGCCAGGATGTGTAAATGGGGGGTGCCAAAATATATGTACAAGTAACATATTTTTATGGGGGTGCCAAATCTACACCTAAAAAAAAATTGTACTAAAAAAAAATTGCGTCACTTGGGATTTCTAAAATTATGGGGGGTGCCGTGGCACCCGATCGTCCCCACTTAGCTTCCCCCTGCTTGTTGGCCTTATTTAACCTTATTTGATGAAAAAAATGACAACAAATACAAGAAACGGATTTGCATGCATGAAAAATAACAAAATGTGAGAGTTACCATGATATAACAACCTAAAATCTTGAAATTTAATACTAAACCAAACTCAAAAAAAAATGTTAGTATCTTTTAAAAGCTTAAATATGCTACTTCTTAAAAGAAAAAAAGTTTAAATTTAGATTCTAAATCACCTATGTATCTGATACTAGGGTTGTAAATAAGATGAGCTGTTTGTGAAATCGTTCGTGTTCGGCTCGACTAAGTTTCTCTTCATGTTCATTTATTTATAAACGAACATGATAATAAACAAGAATATATTGTTCGTCTATTAATTGAACTGAACATGAACACGACTCTGTTCATTTCGTCTATACTTCTGTTGGTGTAACTATATATAAAGTTTGATAAAATCAAAAAAGTAAATTTATTAATGATGTAATATCACTACAAATTAGTAAACTTATTTATACTACAATAATATTAATCATGATATGTTTGTATTATTTTAAACTTATTAAAGTAATTTATATCATCATAGTATAAATACTGTTACCGATTTTATTGTTAAATGCTCGACTTATTAAAGTAATTAACTATACATATGTGTAAAAAAGAATTTATACATTTTTAAAATATATTAACTTAAAACTAACAAAATATGTTATGATATCAAATAAATTAATTAACTAACGTTTTATTTATTTGTATACAACTTTATTATAGTAAACAATATAATACTAAATGATAAAATTGCAATATATTCTAAAAAGAAATAAAGAAAATACTCTTTTTAACTATTAAATATTTTGAATTAATGAAAAGAGACGTTCACGAAAAACTCGTGTTCGGCTCGTCAAATGTTTGGTTCATGTTCGTCAAATGTTCGTTCTTATTTAAATGAACATGAAATGACCATGAACAAGTGTTTGAGTTGATAAACATGAACATAGCGATGTTCGGCTCGTTTTTCGCTTCATTTACGGCCCTACCTGACACCTTAATTTGGGTCATAAAAGGATCGACCCTAAAGTTCCGTCCATTCGCCCAACTTTGTTAAAATTTCAGCAACTATTTACTTGATTCAATAATTTTTTTACAGTGCTTAAATTGTTATGCATGACTCTAGGCCTGCCCTGTTCTGCCCCAAGTATATGTGTATGAAGAAGTCCATCTTAGAAAATCATTACAAAACAAAAAAATAAAAATAAAATAGCGACATTTTAAGATCACATCAATATGTCATACCATTTATGGTATTAGCATTGTTTATAGCGGTACACTAATCCTTGATCCTAAATTCCGATATTGTTATGACACTCAGATAATCAAACTAATAAATAAAAGGTTAGACATACTAGATTCCGATGTTGTTCTGACCCTCAGATAATCAAACTAATAAATAAAAGGTTAGACATACTACTTGCATACTTACCGAAAAACTCGTTTCTCATTTGAAAAATCTCATTTTCCACTTGTCGTTTATGTTTCCTAGCTTCCTATTATTTACGTGTGTAAACATTAAATTTTCAATTCTTTCACGTTTCCCGTTTCATTTCCCGCTTCCGTTTTTCAAACCGGCAACTTCGGGTTTTGCATGTATGGACACCTTTTTCCCCTTTTAAAGAATTGTGACACTAATGATACAGTAACAACTAAAAGAGGTTAATTCCATCTAGAATGTGTTAACTAGTAATTAAATCGGGAGTAAAATAGTCATAAGTCTAACGAGAACGTACTAAACAAAAGTAATCCACTTAGACATATATAGTGTCTCTTAGATGATGGGTCGGTTTTAGGGGTTGGTCCAAGAGGCACGGGGCTACAGTCCCAAAAAAATTACGATTTAGGAGCGCCCCCAATTTTATAACAGTTTCATCATATATATTTTATTGTTAATTTTCTTCTATATAAACAGTATTGTCCATCATAACTTTGAGCAAAGCCTGCTGAAACTACACAAGTTTTGAAACCCTGGCAGTAGTTAAGTTTTGAATTTAATCACGTATTTATTTCACTTTAGTCTTATAGTTTCAAATTAAGATATTTTCTGGTTCAATATATTACATACATTACAAAAAGACCTGCTCTTTTTTAAAGTAACAAATCTGAAAAATTATTAAAAAAGAAAAAAGAGCCTCATATTTTTTTTGACCTAAGGCCCAAAACTCTGGAACCGGCCTGTTTAGAAGTATACATAATTCAAGATGGCTAAGTATACATAATGTTTTATTGTGACCGAGCTTCATACTTTTGAGTTGCTCTTTAAAGATCTGAGTTTTAGCTACCCATGTCTTGCTTATTATTTCCGATTTAATTTTCCATTTTAGCTTCCACATGCATGGGTGGGCATGGAATCATGATCCTAGTTAATTTGAACAAGTGTGCAAATAATAAAGTACATTATTATTGTTACCCAATTTATTTTTTAACAAACTAAGGTGATTTTTAAATTCGTCGTAATCTTCCAAAAGTGCACATCTCTCCACATATCTTGGCATGAATATCACATTTTACATACTCTTTCATTTCAATTTAATTCTCGATTACGAAACTACGTACAATTTTGATCGGCTTATAACTTATATTAAAATTGTCAAAATGAATTTTTTTTAAATCTAATTATAAAATTTAACATTTGAATTATATGATCAGTTTTTGAAAATTTTCATTCCGACTATTTTGATATAAATTTTTGACCGATCAAAATTATACGTATTTTCCTAATCAGACTTAAATAGAAAGAGGGGGAATAGATAACAATTAGCAAGTTGTTACATATTACTATATTAGCGTGTCAATGTATGTGTACATGCATTAAAACAGCTGGTCAAAATTACACGTATTTTCATAATGGATAATTAAATAGAAAGAGAGTGAATAGATAAGAATTAACAAGTTGTTACATATTACTATATTAGCGTGTCAATGTATGTCTACATGCATTAAAACAGCATTACAATTCCACACACGTAGACCTATATATGCTGGTCTTTATTGTTTTTTGTTCCTCATAAATAGCACAGGTAAATTTGTTCAATTTCAATTTTGCTTACACGTATCACTTATCACAAGGAGGTGCATATACAAGTGTCGTAGGGGGAAAGAGGGGGTGTTGGCCTTTTTTCACATTGTTCTTAATTTCTTTATAAATTATAAAGAGAGAAAGAGACATGGGAAAGGCGATGGTGGATCTAGAAGCTCAGGATATGAAGAGAATTCGGATCAGTACTAATGGAGACAAATTATTAGAAGCCAATTGTCCTGTTACATTGAAGGTATATTATACATACATATTTATATATAATATAAACATGCATGTCAATTGTTATGTTTAAATATTACTCCTATATTATCACTCACCATCGTTTTCAATCAAGATATATATTCGCAATTGATATAGATTGTTATTAACGGTGACAGGGACTAGGGTTTACGGGTTGATATATAAAGTATCAGGTTCAATTCAGGGAAAATAGTATAATTTCCAGTTTATTAGGAATAAATAATAGTTACTGAAATTTCAACAAACGTGATACAAATCTACAAATAATAAGGTTAAAATTGAAAACGTGTTACTAAATTAACAGTCTCTTTGAATAAGTGCAACCGGGGAATATTTTAACCTAGACAATTATTGTTGCATGGTTTGGGTGAGTCCCGATCATAATATATATACCTTGGTTGATTTCTTTGCTTGTATACTGATAAGTTTGATGTTTCATATATTTTCTATGTACTTTTTTTTTTTTATGCGCGAACAAGGCCGGCTCAAGCCCCAAGGCTTGGGCCTTGGACAACACAAAATCAATTTTCTTGGGGGCAACTCTACGATGGACAAATACAATTTTATTTTAAATTATTATAAATATTTAAAAGCAAATCTATTTAAAATGAAGCGTTTAGCCTAGTGGTTAAGTTTAACTAAATGTTTTGATAGTTTTTACATTGGTTTAAGGTTCAAAACCGTTGCCAAACATTTTTATTTAACTTCTTTTTTTATTTCCCCCTCTATTATGGGTTAAAAAAAATGTCTCGAGCAACAATATATACTGGGCCGCCCCTATGACACAAAATTTTAAGGTATATATATATATATATATATATTTGTGGACATGTCTATCCGATGGGTGTGAATCCAAAAAAATATATGTAAGCCGTTATGGTAGAATTTTTGATGAAGGAAGGAACAATTATGGTTGAGAGGGAGAGAGGAGATGAATTTGATGATTTGTGAGAAGATCAGGTTAATAATTAGATGCCAGTTTTTTTTTTTTAATTCTCCTGTAAAAAGTGTCTACTACTATTTTGTAATTTTATTAAATTAATAATACTATTTTATAAATAATTGTTTCAAGACTTCATAAGTCCTAATAATATATATATATATATATATATATATATATATATATATATATATGTCTCGGACATCGATATATATCGGCCGCCCCTGCGTACAGATTTCAGAATTACGTTCTGGATGACACAAATTTTTAAGGTATATATATACACTATGAATATGAATGTGAATAGTGAAGTCAAACCTATAGAAGAACTCTCACACAACTAAAGTCTATGTCTCAAACAAAAGCTCTAGCTAACATCTCAACTCTGCAATTTTTGTTTTTATGAAAAGTGTCAACTTGTTCGCACATCAAATTGTTTGCAAGCTTCTATTTCGTCTGTTTATCCATCATTGTTTTATAAAGATAGTGAAATAATGAGTTAACATTAAATTAAGATTTGAGAATTCGGTTTTTAAAAATTAAGTCCGTTTTTATGTACTAATCAATGATTCTCTCTGGTATTAATCCACACGAATTCTTCATATTGTGTTCACGTATTTAATGACTTAAGACAAGTACTATTAGACTAGGAAATAGTAACAGGAACATTAATTGGAAAACATAAATAAGACCAAAATTGAAGTAAAGTACATAAATTCAATACGAGACCTATGTCAGCTACTATTTTAAATGATATCTTTTGAGATGGTTCTATAATATAGTTGCATGTACGTAGCCTTGTAACATTCTCATAACTCAAATCGTCCTGTTAAATTTTATTTTGTCTGGCCAATACAGTTTTCCCAATCATCTAATCATACACTCAGTTTTAAAGTTGCAAATGCTATTTCTGATTTTTACAGTTTGCGGAAGTGGGATATAAGGTCAAGATAGAAAAAGGAACAAAATCAAACCTCTCGAAAAAATCCGAAGAAAAGATAATCTTAAAGGGGATCACCGGTATAGTCCATCCCGGTGAAATGCTGGCCATGTTAGGCCCCTCTGGAAGTGGCAAAACTACTTTATTAACCGCCCTCGGTGGCCGACTAAGTGGAAAATTAACCGGAAAAATAACTTATAACAACGAACCCTTTTCAAGTAAAATTAAACATAACACAGGGTTTGTCACACAAGACGATGTTCTTTACCCCACATTAACCGTGACGGAAACCCTAGTTTACACTTCTTTACTCCGACTACCAAACACATTTACCAAAGCCGAAAAAATATCCCATGCAGAAGCAGTCATATGCCAACTTGGATTAAATACATGTAAGAACAGCATCATCGGGGGACCATTATTGAGGGGCGTGTCGGGAGGAGAAAGAAAGAGGGTTAGTATAGGGCAAGAAATGCTTATAAATCCGAGTTTGATTTTCCTAGACGAGCCAACTTCGGGGTTAGACTCGACAACAGCTCAGAGGATTGTGTCGACTCTGAGTGAGTTGGCCAAGGGTGGGAGAACAATTGTGATGACTATACACCAACCCTCGAGTAGGTTGTTTTATATGTTTGATAAGGTTTTGTTGTTGTCGGACGGTAATACTTTGTACTTTGGAAAAGGTGCAGATGTTTGTATGGAATACTTTTCGAGCATAGGGTATGCACCAACTGTTGCTATGAATCCTTCTGATTTCCTACTGGACCTTGCTAATGGTATGTCTTAACTCGGAATTTATTGCTAATATTTATATTCTATTACTTTTTTGTTCACTAAGAGCATAGGCTTTACTTAGCATGATGCTACTAAAGTAAGAAAACATAAAACATGCAATATGTAAATTTTTGGTATTATTAATACTCCGTAACTTATACAGTTATACAAGGAAACTTTTGTGTTATGTGGTTAAAACTAGTGCCAGAGAAGGCTAAATCTTCTAAGACTAGTTTTTTAATGAAGGCGGAATCTTAAAAGAAGTGGCGCGAGAAGGATTCTGTCAGGTGGAGCCGTGGAGTCGTAAATTTATTTTTTATGTAACGATTTTTGTTATTAGTTATTACTGGAGAGGAGTGTTAAATTGAAAGTTGATGATGAATATAAATTGGTGAAAAGTAGAGTTTTTGTCAATTTTAGGAGGGCTATGAGTATGTGACCTTCTATCATTACCTCGTACAGGCATAATACATTACGGATATATATACAACTTCCAAAATATATAGATTGTGTATTTCACTAGTTCTTAGATGTGTTTTTTCTAACATTTCCATTTTGTGTAGGTGTTCCACCGGATGATTCTCGAGTAGACCAAGCCAAGGTCAAGCAAGATCTCGTTACTGCATTTAAGTCGAATCTTGGTGAGAGTATAAAGGAAGCAGTATTAAAAGAAAGTAAGCCTAATTTGGATTTACAAGAATTTATAGAAAGTAAGCAGTCGGCTAGGTGGAATACTACTTGGTGGCAACAATTTACTGTGTTACTCAGAAGAGGAGTTAAAGAAAGGAAACACGAAACTTTCTCTGGTCTCAAAATCGGGCAGGTCCTCGTTGTTGCTTTCCTTTCTGGGCTGCTTTGGTGGCAATCCGACATCTCTCACTTACAAGATCAGGTATTTCTCTTTAGATTTCCTGATCTTTTACAAACGAAATTAATTGATTTCATTGTATGATAGTTACGAAATACTGCATGGTTATCAATAATTGGATCACAAGGATATGTAGAGGCTCTAGAGTCTAGACCAACAATCATCTTAAAGCAATAAAGAAATTATGTAGTACAAAGGAGATTAGCGGAATATATGTTTGCCTAAGACTAAATCAAGGGCTGTAACTAATGGATAATCGGTTTTAGGACCAACTAAATTATAAATTCTTATGCTCTTATAAATGATTATTTGGATTTATGTAACCAAACAGTGATTGAACTATATGCCAGTAGTCTCACCCCTCTTCTAGACAGTTTTGGACTTTATTTTTAACCGAAATAGGTAGGATGAAGCAGACGACATCATAGCAAAATGTAGACCAACTGACTAAGGCCTTGTTATTTAGTTGCAACTTTTTCCCCTTTTGCTTAAAAGTTAGACAGCAGTTGGTTTCAAACTACTAGTTCTTTTACCAGCCTAAAAAAATTCAGCTTACTTACTTAAAACCTGAAACCAAACAAGCCCTGCAAGAATACCAACAATTCAGTTCCACAAAAAGTGTTTGCCTGAATACAAAGGCCAACCTCTAGTTGTAAAGAGAAGTATGTTTCAGTTTTTTATTTGTTGATAAAATTTTCTGTACCACAAAAGCTTTAACATTATTGCAAAAATATATTTCTGTACATTATTCACAGATGGGCCTTCTCTTTTTTACGTCCGGATTCTGGGGCTTCTTCCCACTCTTCAACGCCATTTTCACATTCCCACAAGAACGAGCAATGCTCGAAAAAGAAAGATCTTCCGGAACATATCGTCTCTCTTCGTATTTCATGGCAAGAACAATGGCCGACTCACCCATGGAACTCGTCCTCCCCACAATATTCCTCGTCATCACCTATTGGATGGGTGGGCTAAAACCAAACGCGTCAACTTTCTTCAAAACGTTATTTGTACTTTTATATAGCGTATTAGTCGCACAAGGCCTTGGCTTAGCTGTCGGGGCCATGGTCATGGACCAAAAATCAGCAACTATTTTAGGGTCTGTTATTATGCTCTCGTTTCTTTTGGTTGGTGGGTACTATGTCCAACACGTGCCTAAATTCATTGCATGGGTTAAATACGTATCTATTAATCAGTATACATACAAGTTACTAGTCGGAGCACAGTACAAGGCGAGCGATACGTATCCGTGTGGCGCGGATAAGACTTGTTTGGTCGGGGAGTTTCCTGCGATTCAGCTTGTGGGATTAGGAGATAAAGCGCTTTCGGTTTTTGCTTTGGGGATAATGTTGATCGGGTATCGAATTATTGCTTACGTTGCGCTTATGAGGATTGGTGTGACCCGGAAAAAGGCTGATGAAGCTACTCCCTTTGTTTTGTTACGGAAAAAGCTTTTATTATTGTTCAAGTGAACCTCTGCAACTGCAATATAGAAATTTTGAAAGTGATTACATGGAGTTTATTGATACCCTAATATATATTTTTTCAAAGGAGACATTTGATGTTAATTTTGAGAGAAATGATATGTAACACATCAGAAATATGTTATACTACATTTTTAATGGCAATTGTATGAGGATGCTTTGGATGGTTTTGATAATAATCGCTCAGTAGCTAGTTCATGAGCTTAATTAAATTCCGTGTCTTAATGTTGATTATTGGGAAAAAATAAGTATTATTAATATATGAAGAGTGTAAGAGTTGTGGAAATAATTATTCATTCTGGAGTATATATATATATATATATATACTAAGTAAGGTACTTCACGCGTGTACACGTAATTGCATAAATATGATCTGACATAGATAAATTTAACATTTTTAAA
This sequence comes from Primula veris, assembly GCA_963682055.1. Classification (NCBI taxonomy): domain Eukaryota; kingdom Viridiplantae; phylum Streptophyta; class Magnoliopsida; order Ericales; family Primulaceae; genus Primula; species Primula veris. The sequence goes on from OY821746.1 coordinate 4,727,443, forward strand.
AAGTTTGCAAAAATAATTGAACGAATATCGTAAAAATATAATGTATAGTAATATAAAAAATACATGTATGATGATTTTGTTTGGGATATGATTTGATGTGTGTGGAAATTTTTATTTATTTATTTAATTAATTAAATTGCATTAAGTTATTTGAGTAATTAGTACATTAGAATATGGACATTTTTGAAAAAAATTGGTAAAATTGAGCAGCCTAAAGCTTTCTTGAGTTTTCTTATATTAATAATATATATATATTAATAAGATATATATATATATATATATATATATATATATATATATATATATATATCGTGTTCCACGCGTAACGTGTGCGCCACGTAATGTAATAAAAATATCGAAAATATATATAGTTATGATATAAATATATGGATAATAAATAAATAAAATAGTTTTTAAAAGAATATTTAGTTGTTAAAGAGAGATAAATAGTTTTATTAGTTTTTATTTTTTATATTTTTATGGTATTATGGTATTATTATAATTAATATAAAGGTGCATGACTATTTTTGAAAAAAAAATATCTAAATTGAACAGACTCATTTAATTTTAATTTGATTTATTATAATAGAATAATATATATTTTCTCTCTACTTTTTTAAGTTCTCCTGTGTAGTATATTATATAGTTTTAGTTATAACAATCGAATCATAATACCATTGTTTCTTTGGTGATTATTGAAAAAATACGAAAAAGAATTATCCGATATAGATGCACAAACCGTCATCTTAAAGTCCAATCTAAAATGCTAATGAGGGACTGTGTACTACGCCATATATCAACAATCGAAACGGTTGTAAACCGCCTCAAAAAACAAACAAACCGTCTCTAAAAGTTTTTGAGACGATTCAACCTACCGTTTCTGGGATAGAGGTAGCAAAAGGTTTGCAACCGTCTCTAAAAAAAATTTTGAGACGGAAGACAGTTTTACAACCGTCACAAAAAGGTCGAGACGGTAGTGTGAGAACCGTTTCAAAGGGTCCCTATTTTGTGCACTTATTGAGTTAGACTGTACAATGTACAGTTACCTTTACAACTATTAGATTAAAAAATGAAAGATTATATGATAATTTTTCAATAACTAATTTAATCCTTCAAATATGCATGCGAACATAAATATCTAACAACAAATATCTACGTTCTTATCAAGAATTAATTCCAAACAGTTGGGTCTTTTTATCCGAATTCTAAAAGTGAACCATGGAAGTTTTATGAATAAATTTTTAAGGGAACTATTGCTCAACAAGGGTGTGAATGAATACTTGATATGTCATTATTAATAACAGACACGAGATACCATCTTTTCTTATTTAGGATTACCTAATCAATCACAACTATACAAAGTTTGGCCAAAATATGTTTATAGAAAAAGAGAACAACTTAAATCTAATTAGACAGATAATTAAGCAACTATTAGCTTTAGTAACAACCTAATTGCCAGAAAACACAAAACCTAAACTTGATTACCTTTTAATTGAACTTCTAAGTACATTTAATTGATATCGGAGATCACAAACACACAAAATTACATCGGAGACTGTCGATTCATAGGTTTGAGTATACTCAAATTATCTTACACTATGGTCCTCAATATTTTTATTTTTTTAATATTTGGTTCTCAATAACTTATGTGTGCTTTAAAGGATTCTACATATACCTGGTGTAAAATATTAAAGAATCATTATTTATGCTTATGAGAAAAATGGCCCAACAGTTTGGCAGCTTTGAACAAAATTAGTAACTTAATTACTAGACACCACTAATTAGTCCAGCTTAAGATATCCACAGAATTAACGTGCAGACACAAAAACAAAAAAGTCAATAACATTGTTAGAGGTGTTAGATAACATGCATTCGGTTCATAACTATGTGTTTATTTGTCTAAATAGAAATAAAGTTAGTTGTCATGTTTCATTGCCACAGATACGACATCCTACTACAATAAGCTCAAGTGACCCACATTAATTACCTCATCAATTTAAAAACAAACCTATAATTATTGTTTTTACTCCATACCAAACAATGATGATTTCTGAATTCAGAAAGTGCTATTTAAATATTTGATAAAGTGGTATTTAAATAATTAAATATGTACATATTTAGTATGTTTAAAAGGGAGTGATTTATTATTTGCGTGTTGTATATGTGTGCATACACAACCGCATAATGGACCAAGATGTGTAAGGAATTAAGGATCAAAAGTCAAATGTAGAAGTGTGTATTAATTGAAGAACTTCTTGGTCCATAATTGGCAATAGTTCATGGCTTACTGTAAAGATTTACTAACAAATGTTAGCTCTCACTGCTCAAAAATGCCCCACTAATCTCCACAATTCAGATAAATTGAAGTAATTTTGAATTAAAAAAATGTAATTGCAGGTGGACCAAATTTAAATTAAGTTGATTGATTTTTTATAAAATAGCTTTGGGCAAGAACCAAAGATTGATTAGTTAAAATCTTTTAAAGAGTACATTACCTTGCGGTAGCATTTGAACATATTTAATACTCATACTCCATTCGTTCATATTTAATTGTCTACTATGAAATCATGTGCAATTTTGACCGGTCAAGAACTTGTATCAAAATTATCAGAATAAATTTTTTCAAAACTTGATCATATAGTTCAAATATTAAATTTTATGATTAGATTTAAAAATGATAATTTTAATACAAGTTATAAGCCGATCAAAATTACACATAGTTTCATAATTGGCAATTAAATGGGACAGAGTGAGTAGTATAGTTATATTTATCGTGACTATTAATCATGATCTGCAAATAACATTACTTATTAAATAGTGTTATCTAAGTAACTAAATTTTTCAATATACAAAATAGACTTATTTTAAAATTAATTACTCCATTATATTAAATTGGGACTATTAAGGAGTACGATTTGTTTTAAAAAAGAAGAAGAAAAACTAGAGTTCCTACAAATGTTTTTTCATAAGTTGAGAACCCGACAAGTGTGCTATTTGGGTTCAACGCATTAGATCAACAATCTTAGACTAGATATATCATTTAGTGTTCTTTGTTAGCAAGATGGTGATATTTTGGTCATATTAGAATTGATAACGCCGTGTTGATAATCATTTGTTAAGTTTTGTTCTAAATATGACAATCACACTAACAAGTAAGATGACAATTATTTTGTCATTTCATTTCATTTTAAATTATTTAATAATTATAGATACCACTTATTTCATTAATTAATACCAGTATATTAATAAAATATATTATTGCTAGCCAAAACTAGTTATTACAATATAAAAATAAAATACAAGTTATATAAAGTTAGTTTATACGAACACAAGTCGGTGGAATGTTTTTTTTTTTGTTTTTTTACAATAGTCAGCTTAGCTGGCCATTTTTTATTTTTTTTACAATAGTTTACAATGTTTTTTTTCCATATCATGTGCAAGGTGGATGGTCTTATTTATTTATAATGTGACTTTCATTTTAAAGACTTTATTATAAAGTAACACTGTTTATCTCGTGTCAGAATAGTAGGAGTGGGCGCACCGCCATTCTTGGCCAGCTCATCCACATGCATCTATTCATAATTCGTTTAATTATAAACTGATCCTCGTTGTCCCTATACTATACTATCTGGTCCCTGTAATTTATCATATGTGACAATAATGATCACTAAATTTTCTACCAATCACCGAGCTGGTCAGCTAGAAGTAAACATAGACCTTCTAAATACCTTCCATCATTATCTCCCATGCTTCCATCCTCCTAGATAATATTTCTAATATTTAGGAAATTCTCAGGAAAGACTTCAATAAGTTTAATTGATTTAAATAGGCATGTCGTCTAAAGCAGGGAGAAGGTAAGTGGAGACGATCGGGCCACAACACACCCCATCTGCTGAAAATTATAAAATTTAATTTATTTTTACATGTAACTTTCATACGTTTTGTTGAAGTTAATGATTAATTTGGCATCACATATATATTTTTTTACTCTTGAGTCGTGACCTTTTCTAAAGTATGAGGACTTTTGATGTCTCCGATTGATACTATATTACTATGTAGTCAAATTTAATTCCATTCCAATTAGTGTGGTTAAAGAAAATTTGGGTCAAGAGGATATTGATGATGAACTTATCAATATAAAAGTTGGAAAATGATATCAAGAAAAAGACTATAGTACTTTCAAGAATTCATCCATAAATCGTAATTATCGAAAAGCATTCGACGTGCCTATTTTATATTCCAAAAAAATCCAAATCCCAATCATTATTAGGCACACTCCATAATTTATTTTCTTTATATTTAATTATTTGCATATTCCGATAAGATGCCCCAGGAGCTTTCATAGATATTGGAGCTTACCACGTAGCTTTAAGAGATTGAAGAGTGAAAGAAACAATTTAGAGGAAAAAGACAAAATAGGACAAGAAAATAGAGGGTTATGAGCCAATAAAATATCGACATGTAACGCATTAAATTTTAGGTTATGCCGCTTTCTTTAATTCCCTAATCTTTTGGAATAAAAATACTAATAATTTTGGCCAAATTTGGACGGTTGTGCTGGTTTTGATGCAACGTGTTAGACAGGTGTCTTGTTACTCCACAGTTTAACCACACATAGTTTTACGGGTTGTTTGTTTGTATGTGGTTTAAAACTTTTATTTTAATAGTGTGTGAAAAAGGTGGAATGAATTTAAAGTGGGAAATAAATAATTGTGTGAATGACGACAAAGGAATAATCAACATGACCTCATTAGGCTCGTCATCCCCCTCTAATATACTCCTACAGTGAATAAGTATTGATTTACCGCCATGTCCGGTACAAAAGAGTACAACTATATATGAAAAAAGTCAAATTTTAAAATATATAAACTATTTAATAATAAAATATATTATTTTTTAATGTAATTTTTTTTTATATATAAGTTAAGTTCCTTCAACGTTTCATATTGATCTAAATATTATAAAACGTGTGGATTGATGGTTTCCAACTAATTAAGCTTTACAACAATTTTAGATTATTTTCATATTAATTTTTTTTCAAATTTAAATCATTTTTAAATATGTAAATCATGTTATACTTAAACCGTGTACGACTCGTATGTCCAAATGTTCAACACCAAAATCCTTAAGGATACGACGATACGTAAGTAAACCCTATCAGATAGCCCCCTTTTTTATGTTTAACCCATGTTCATTCTTAAAAAATGGAAAATTATATAGATAATAAATTTATCCAAGATGAATAATTACTTTGTACTTATGAAACGAAAAAGGATACAAGTGATAATCAACTTTGCCTATATATCATTTAATCCTATCCTTGATAAATAATAAGGAGACACCATAACTTCGGTGTAGATGATCATCAATATGTTTGTAAGATTTATCTAATTATCGTAACTTTAGGCTAATTTTACAATGCGTGATCGATTTTTAATTGCTGTTAAAATACGAATGTATATCAAATTGGGTTTAAGACACGCCTAAAATAAGTGAGGATACCTGCTATACGAGAGTTACTATTAAAAGAAATCACAACTTTTTAGAGTTTGGATCGAAGTGTCAACCAATTATTTGCTTTGGTGATAAAAACTTTTTTACATCTTATCACCAACTAAATGCACAAATGATTCGATCATTTTAGTACCCAATAGCAAATAAAATAATTTAATATTTGACATTGAGCTCCACAAGTATTAACCTTAAAAAAACACACGTGGTCAAACCAGAACTGCTGACTCACTCAATATTTGGCCATGATACAATGAATATTACCACTTTTTTTACCATACCACGACTTTTAAGATAAGATCAGGCGCTTAAATTAACTATCTCAAACGTGTCATTATATCAACGGCCAATAACTCAAATTTTGGTCCCATACTCCAACAATAAGACAACGACCACCGTTCTTATCTTGGTTGTTACTAATTACTCTATATAAATACCCCCCCCCCACTAGACTCATTTCTTGAAGAAAATAATAAAAAAGAAATACTACATTTTCTATTAGTAATATTTTTAAATATAATTTCTAGAAAAATAAAAAATGGGAGTAATGATGCAAACTGACCCTCTTTCACAGTTGAGTTTACCACCTGGTTTCAGGTTTTATCCAACTGATGAGGAGTTACTTGTTCAATATTTATGTAGGAAAGTGGCTGGTCATCATTTTTCTCTACCTATTATAGCAGAAATTGATTTATACAAATTTGACCCCTGGGATTTGCCTGGTAACCTTTCAAGTTTACCTCTCGCTCTTGATTTTGCTATATTCTGTAGTGTTTAATTGTTTATAAGAATTATAGTTCTTGTAGCAACTGTAGCAACCTATTCTGAACCTTTTTTTAATTTTTTTATCAAGTTTGAAACTGGTCTCCATTAAAAACTCTTGATATCTTCATGTGACTCTGGCATGTTTGTGGTTTATAAATTTTAGATGGTACTAACTGAATTTGGTTGTTGAATTCTAAAGCTGAACTAAGAAGTGATTTATTTAAAGAATTAGTCCAGTTTGTTTCTCACTCAATATGAGTCTATGAGCTAATATATACTTTAAATTGAAGTTAATCAAGCCTCGGTTGTAATTAGTTTTATGAATTTGGGTGACTTGTGATGAAGGCTAATTTTGCAGTGAATGGTTTTGAGTACTGTAATAGCTGTACTTATCAGCCTTTTATTGAGTACAATAGAGTTGGATTCATAATTTCCAAATTCATTAAGGAAATTAACTACTTATAGTATTCTGTATAAGTATTTCAAGTGATCCAAAACATTGTCCTTTTGCAAGTTTTAAAAAGGTCCATTATAACTCCAAGATAACTAGTCAATTATAGTATTCTGTTGTTGAACTGTGTTTGATATACATCAAAAACTTTCACAAACATTTAAGCTTTAAATTATTATTATTTTGATATTGATCGAGTTGAGATTTGATTTTCTTCTTCTTGTTTTTGGTTTTTAGGTAAGGCGACGTTTGGTGAGAAGGAATGGTACTTCTTTAGCCCAAGAGACAGGAAATACCCGAACGGGTCACGACCCAACCGGGTTGCTGGGTCGGGTTATTGGAAAGCTACGGGTACAGATAAGATCATAACTACACAAGGAAGAAAAGTTGGCATTAAAAAAGCTTTGGTTTTCTATGTGGGAAAAGCCCCAAAAGGAACAAAAACTAATTGGATCATGCATGAGTATAGACTCTCTCTGCCCCCAAGGAAAATCGGAAGTACAAAGGTATATACATAATTATTAATTGTAATTAGTTCAGCTTGCAAGATAAATACTATGTTTCTTTATTGCAATTAGTACTTTGTTTGGTTAACCAGCTTTTAACATAGGTATGCCTTTGATCTAATTATATAAAGGTGACTTTTCAATTTATCATGGTAGCCTTTTGCTGACTAGTATAGTTTGTCTTACCTACCAAAACAAAGTAATAAAAGTAATCTCACTTTAGTTCAATGTTATTTAGCATATTTGTATATGAACTTTTGAATTAAAAACTACTGTATGTGGAGAAAAGCAAATTGCAAAAGTGTTGTTTTAAACTTCAAAGTGCCTTTAGGACAATTATAAATTATCCTCCATTTTTTTAAACTTTATAGGTTCAACCCTGAATTATTTCAAAACTTTAAACTAATCCTCTGATTTTTCTTGGTATCAGCTAGACGATTGGGTTTTGTGTCGAATCTACAAGAAGAACTCAAGTGGCCAAAAGCCGATTTCAGATGAAATTACTAACAACGAACTCAGCTACAATTCACCCACTTCATCGTCGTCTCAATTCGATGACATGTTAGAATCTCTACCAGAAATCAATGATGGGGTCCTCAATTTGCCTCAAGTAAACTCTTTCAAATATATAGACCACGAAGAAAAGCCCAACATTCAGCGCATCCCCTCGTGCAATTTCGATTGGGCTAGCCTCGCTGGCATTACATCGCTTCCGGACCTGGTTCCAGGCAATCAAGCTCAGACCTACATCGGCAACAACACTTATGATACATATAATGACAATGATATATATGTACCTTCGGTTACTCCTACATGCCAAATGGACACATTCTGTGACAACTTTCTTAGATCTGCTGACGAAGAGGTTCAAAGCGGGACTAGAACTAAGACTTTTGAAAATATGGGGTTTTCAAAAGGTTATGGTGGTTCGCTAGACCCCTTTCGGATTCGATACCCGTACATGGCCCAGACAGGACAAGAGTTTGAGCTAAGACAGTGAAAATAAAGTTTACAATATACAATTGGGTGTGTAAATATTTAGCTTTATTGGGGATCATTTTTTTGGTAAAGCTTACATTAATCTTCCTTTTAAGAAAGGGAACGTTATGTTACTTTGATATCTGCCTAGATGTACCAAAAAAGAATAGATTTCAGACTAGGAAATTTTGTGTGTAAGGTCTCATTCTTGAGCTTTAATGATTATTATAGAATCCTTAGTTACACACAACTTTGACGAGTGTTTTTTAGTTTCTAGATGTGGCTGGTGTATCTCACTTATTAATTAATTTT